>JACEFZ010027429.1:0-180000 GCA_014155875.1 Cepaea nemoralis | reverse complement strand
TATCTGTGTCTGTATCTGTATCTGTGTCTGTATCTGTGTGTGTGTGTCTGTATCTGTGTGTATCTGTGTCTGTATCTGTGTGTGTCCGTGTGTGTATCTGTGTGTATCTGTGTCTGTATCTGTGTGTATCTGTGTGTATCTGTGTGTATATGTGTGTATCTGTGTGTGTGTCTGTGTGTGTGTCTGTATCTGTGTGTGTATCTGTGTGTGTGTGTGTCTGTATCTGTGTGTGTCTGTGTGTATCTATATGTGTTTCTGTGTGGGTATCTGTGTGTATATCTGTGTGTATATCTGTGTGGATATCCGTGTGTGAGTGTGTGTGTGTGTGTGTGTGTGTATACGTGAGTGTATATTGATGACATGTCCTGCTCCAGACAGCGTCAAGTCACAATGTTTATCTGACACAAGTGCCAACATTGCAGATGTATTCGGCAGAGAATGGGAGACAAGCGAAACATGGCGTGGCACACTAGCAGGAGAAGAGGGATAGAGCCAGGGAGAGGAAGGCAATGACATATTGGTCACTAGCAGACACATCACTGCAGCATCAATGGAACGATAGAGACATTAAGTGAGACAGGCAGAATGCTAGAGAACGAACAATCTTTATTTTCAAAGGGTTAAGAATTGGGCACGCAGGCCCGTCTGACATTCTGCCCTTCTTCTCTATTTCCTCTCATACATTCTTTCATTCACCATCAATGTAGAGACAGTAATTTAGATAGACAGAGCGGGATAGATATTAGGTTAGATAGAGTGATAGATAGAGATATTAAGTTAGTTAGATAGAGTGGTGGATAGAGAACATTGCAGAGTGAGTGAAAGGGAATGAAAGAAAGAGAACAAATGAAGGCAGACTAGAAACAAAGGAAGCTGTCTGGGGACATAAATAAAGAGGATGAGAGAGAGAGAGAGAGAGAGAGAGATATATACACATACAGACACAGAGATAGAGAGAGAGAGAGAGAGAGAGAGAGAGAGAGAGAGAGAGAGAGAGAGAGAGATACACATACAGACACAGAGATAGAGATAGAGAGAGAGGAGAGACAGACATACACATACAGACACAGAGATACAGACAGAGAACAAGGTGGAAGGTAGGTCATATAATTTTATGTTCTGTCTGGCGTAGGCATTGGCGGTTTCTGAGGCAGGATGTTGTCGTTGTTGAGGTTTGTCGGAGCTGACGCCCCGGCCTGGCTGTAGGCAGGGGGTGGAACCCCAACCTGGCTGTAGGTAGGAGGCTGTGAGACTGCGCCCTGGTTGTATGGCGGGGGTACAGGAAACCCGGGCTGGTTGTAGGCCGAGGGCGCAGGGTATGTTGTTCCAGGGCGGGCGGGCCCGCCGTAGACGTGGTTGTACTGTACGGGGTAGGCCGGGTTGTACGTGGGTTGGGCTGAAGCGACAGAAGAATATGGTTGACATCAATACTGTATGTGATCAACAATCTCTACTGTTTATGTCCTCGAATTGTCTTTCTTACATGGTTAATCTTACAATTGTCTGCTGTTTGTTATGTCCTCGTATTGTCTTTGTTACATGGTTCATCTTACAGTTGTCTGCTGTTTGTTATGACCTGGTATTGTCTTTGTTACGTGTTCATCCTACTATGGTCTGTTGTTTGGTATGTCCTCGTATTGTCTTTGTTACATGGTACATTTACAGTTGTCGGCTGTTTGTTATGTCCTGGTATTGTCTTTGTTACATGGTTCATCTTACAATTGTCTGCTGTTTGTTATCTCCTGGTATTGTCTTTGTTACATGGTTCATCTTACAGTTGTCTGCTGTTTGTTATGTCCTGGTATTGTCTTTGTTACATGGTTCATCTTACAGTTGTCTGCTGTTTGTTATGTCCTGGTATTGTCTTTGTTACATGGATCATCTTACAGTTGTCTGCTGTTTGTTATGTCCTGGTATTGTATTTGTTACATGGTTCATCTTACAGTTGTCCGCTGTTTGTTATGTCCTGGTATTGTCTTTGTTACATGGTTCATCTTACAGTTGTCTGCTGTTTGTTATGTCCTGGTATTATCTTTGTTACATGGTTCATCTTACAGTTGTCTGCTGTTTGTTATGTCCTGGTATTGTCTTTGTTACATGGTTCATCTTACAGTTGTCCGCTGTTTGTTATGTCCTGGTATTGTCTTTGTTACATGGTTCATCTTACAGTTGTCTGCTGTTTGTTATGTCCTGGTATTGTCTTTGTTACATGGTTCATCTTACAGTTGTCTGCTGTTTGTTATGTCCTGGTATTGTCTTTGTTACATGGTTCATCTTACAGTTGTCTGCTGTTTGTTATGTCCTGGTATTGTCTTCGTTACATGGTTCATCTTACAGTTGTCTGGTGTTTGTTATGTCCTGGTATTGTCTTCGTTACATGGTTCATCTTACAGTTGTCTGTTGTTTGTTATGTCCTGGTATTGTCTTTGTTACATGGTTCATCTTACAGTTGTCTGCTGTTTGTTATGTCCTGGTATTGTCTTCGTTACATGGTTTATCCTACAATTGTCTGCTGTTTGTTATGTCTTGGTATTGTCTTTGTTACATGGTTCATCTTACAATTGTCTGCTGTTTGTTATGTCCTGGTATTGTCTCTATTACATGGTTCATCTTACAATTGTCTGCTGTTTGTTATGTCCTGGTATTGTCTTTGTTACATGGTTCATCTTACAATTGTCTGCTGTTTGTTATGTCCTGGTATTGTCTTTGTTACATGGTTCATCTTACAGTTGTCTGCTGTTTGTTATGTCCTGGTATTGTCTTTGTTACATGGTTTATCTTACAGTTGTCTGCTGTTTGTTATGTCCTGGTATTGTCTTTGTTACATGGTTCATCTTACAATTGTCTGCTGTTTGTTATGTCCTGGTATTGTCTCTATTACATGGTTCATCTTACAATTGTCTGCTGTTTGTTATGTCCTGGTATTGTCTCTATTACATGGTTCATCTTACAATTGTCTGTTGTTTGTTATGTCCTGGTATTGTCTTTGTTACATGGTTCATCTTACAATTGTCTGCTGTTTGTTATGTCCTGGTATTGTCTCTATTACATGGTTCATCTTACAATTGTCTGCTGTTTGTTATGTCCTGGTATTGTCTTTGTTACATGGTTCATCTTACAGTTGTCTGCTGTTTGTTATGTCCTGGTATTGTCTTTGTTACATGGTTCATCTTACAATTGTTTGCTGTTTGTTATGTCCTGGTATTGTCTTTGTTACATGGTACATCCTACAATTGTCTGCTGTTTGTTATGTCCTGGTATTGTCTTTGTTACATGGTTCATCTTACAATTGTCTGCTGTTTGTTATGTCCTGGTATTGTCTTTGTTACATGGTTCATCTTACAATTGTTTGCTGTTTGTTATGTCCTCGTATTGTCTCTGTTACATGGTACATCTTACAATTGTCTGCTGTTTGTTATGTCCTGGTATTGTCTTTGTTACATGGTTCATCTTACAATTGTTTGCTGTTTGTTATGTCCTGGTATTGTCTCTGTTACATGGTACATCTTACAATTGTCTGCTGTTTGTTATGTCCTCGTATTGTCTTTGTTACATGGTACATCTTACAATTGTCTGCTGTTTGTTATGTCCTGGTATTGTCTTTGTTACATGGTACATCCTACAATTGTCTGCTGTTTGTTATGTCCTGGTATTGTCTTTGTTACATGGTTCATCTTACAATTGTCTGCTGTTTGTTATGTCCTGGTATTGTCTTTGTTACATGGTTCATCTTACAATTGTTTGCTGTTTGTTATGTCCTCGTATTGTCTCTGTTACATGGTACATCCTACAATTGTCTGCTGTTTGTTATGTCCTGGTATTGTCTTTGTTACATGGTTCATCTTACAATTGTTTGCTGTTTGTTATGTCCTGGTATTGTCTCTGTTACATGGTACATCTTACAATTGTTTGCTGTTTGTTATGTCCTCGTATTGTCTTTGTTACATGGTACATCCTACAATTGTCTGCTGTTTGTTATGTCCTGGTATTGTCTCTATTACATGGTTCATCTTACAATTGTCTGCTGTTTGTTATGTCCTGGTATTGTCTCTGTACATGGTTCATCTTACAATTGTCTGCTGTTTGTTATGTCCTCGTATTGTCTCTATTACATGGTACATCCTACAATTGTCTGTTGTTTGTTATGTCCTCGTATTGTCTTTGTTACATGGTTCATCTTACAATTGTCTGTTGTTTGTTATGTTCTGGTATTGTCTCTGTTACATGGTTCATCTTACAATTGTCTGCTGTTTGTTATGTCCTGGTATTGTCTCTATTACATGGTTCATCTTACAATTGTCTGCTGTTTGTTATGTCCTGGTATTGTCTCTATTACATGGTTCATCTTACAATTGTCTGCTGTTTGTTATGTCCTGGTATTGTCTCTATTACATGGTTCATCTTACAATTGTCTGTTGTTTGTTATGTCCTGGTATTGTCTCTATTACATGGTTCATCTTACAATTGTCTGTTGTTTGTTATGTCCTGGTATTGTCTCTGTTACATGGTTCATCTTACAATTGTCTGTTGTTTGTTATGTCCTGGTATTGTCTCTATTACATGGTTCATCTTACAATTGTCTGCTGTTTGTTATGTCCTGGTATTGTCTCTATTACATGGTTCATCTTACAATTGTCTGTTGTTTGTTATGTCCTGGTATTGTCTCTATTACATGGTTCATCTTACAATTGTCTGTTGTTTGTTATGTCCTGGTATTGTCTCTGTTACATGGTTCATCTTACAATTGTCTGCTGTTTGTTATGTCCTGGTATTGTCTCTATTACATGGTTCATCTTACAATTGTCTGCTGTTTGTTATGTCCTGGTATTGTCTCTATTACATGGTTCATCTTACAATTGTCTGTTGTTTGTTATGTCCTGGTATTGTCTCTATTACATGGTTCATCTTACAATTGTCTGTTGTTTGTTATGTCCTGGTATTGTCTCTGTTACATGGTACATCTTACAATTGTCTGCTGTTTGTTATGTCCTCGTATTGTCTCTATTACATGGTACATCCTACAATTGTCTGCTGTTTGTTATGTCCTGGTATTGTCTCTGTACATGGTACATCCTACAATTGTCTGCTGTTTGTTATGTCCTGGTATTGTCTTTGTTACATGGTTCATCTTACAATTGTTTGCTGTTTGTTATGTCCTGGTATTGTCTTTGTTACATGGTTCATCTTACAATTGTCTGCTGTTTGTTATGTCCTCATATTGTCTTTGTTACGTGGTACATCTTACAATTGTCTGTTGTTTGTTATGTCAGGGTATTGTCTCTGTTACATGGTTCATCTTACAATTGTCTGCTGTTTGTTATGTCCTGGTATTGTCTTTGTTACATGGTTCTTCTTACAATGTCTGCTGTTTGTTATGTCCTAGTATTGTCTTTGTTACATGGTACATCCTACAATAGTCTGCTGTTTGTTATGTCCTGGTATTGTCTCTGTTACATGGTTCATCTTACCATTGTCTTCTGTTTGTTATGTCCTGGTATTGTCTCTGTTACATGGTTCATCTTACAATGTCTGCTGTTTGTTATGTCCTGGTATTGTCTCTGTTACATGGTTCATCTTACCATTGTCTTCTGTTTGTTATGTCATCGTAATGTCTCTGTTACATGGTACATCCTACAATTGTCTGCTGTTTGTCATGTCCTCGTATTGTCTCTGATACATGGTTCATCTTACAATCGTCTGCTGTTTGTTATGTCCTCATATTGTCTCTGATACATGGTTCATCTTACAGTTGTCTTCTGTTTGTTATGTCATCGTATTGTCTCTGATACATGGTCCATCTTACAGTTGTCTTCTGTTTGTTATGTCCTCATATTGTCTCTGATACATGGTTCATCTTACAGTTGTCTTCTGTTTGTTATGTCCTGGTATTGTCTCTGTTACATGGTTCATCTTAGAATTGTCTGCTGTTTGTTATGTTCTCGTATTGTCTTTGTTACATGGTACATTTAACAATTGTCTGTTGTTTGTTATGTCCTCGTATTGTCTTTGTTACATGGTACATTTAACAATTGTCTGTTGTTTGTTATGTCCTCGTATTGTCTTTGTTACATGGTTCATCTTACAATTGTCTGCTGTTTGTTATGTCCTCGTATTGTCTTTGTTACATGGTACATTTAACAGCTGTCTGCTGTTTGTTATGTCCTCGTATTGTCTTTGCTAGATGGAACATTCCTAATATTGACTGCAGTTTGTGTCAGCCAGAGAACGGATCCTTCAGCAGAAGTTTTAACATTTTTTTGTGCTTGGTTTGAGACAGCGAGAGAGAGAGAGAGAGAGAGAGAGAGAGAGAGAGAGAGAGAGAGAGAGAGAGAGAAACAGAGAGAGACAGGGAGATAGAGAGAGACATAGAGAGAGTGAGATAGAGTGAAATAGTGTGTGTGTGTGTATATATGAGAGAGTGTATGTGAGAGAGAGTGTGTGTATGTGTGTGTGTGTCTGTGAGAGAGAGAGAGAGAGAGAGAGAGAGAGAGACAGACAGACAGACAGACAGACAGACAGACAGACAGAGAGAGACCTAAAAAAACTCTTTGCAGAAGTTATTTCTGACGTGGTGAAATCAATGCATAGACAATCACTTTACAGCAGTGATATGAATCACTTTACAAGACTGACATGAATCACTTTACGACAGTGACATTAATCGCTTTACAACAGTGGCATGAATCACTTTACAACACTGACATGAAGCACTTTACAACAGGCGAGTAAAGTTTTACAACAGTGAGATGAATCGCTTTACAACAGTAACATGAATCACTTTACAAAAGTGACATAGTCGCTTTACAAAACTAACATGAATCACTTTACAACAGTGACATCAATCACTTTACAACACTGACATGGATCACTTTACAACACTGACATGAATCACTTTACAATAGTGGTGGATCACTCTACCACAGATGTGAATAAGTTTTTATCAGTGTAGAACGTAGTAAACCGCACAGAGGCGTAATAGATGACCAGCAGAAGTGCAGCAACTCCAGTCTGGCAGACAGACAACAGTGGTCTACCGTAGTGGGAGCAGACATCTCCAGTCTGACCGACAGACAACAGTGGTCTACCGTAGTTGGAGCAGACATCTCCAGTCTGACCGACAGACAACAGTGGTCTACCGTAGTTGGAGTAGACATCTCCAGTCTGACCGACAGACAACAGTGGTCTACCCTAATGGGAGCAGACATCTCCAGTCTGGCAGACAGACAACAGTGGTCCACCGTAGTTGGAGCAGACATCTCCAATCAGACAGACATACAACAGTGGTCTACCCTAATGGGAGCAGACATCTCCAGTCTGACAGACAGACAACAGTAGTCTACCCTTGTCGGAGCAGACATCTCCAATCAGACAGACAACAGTGGTCTACCCTAGTGGGAGCAGACATCACCAGTCTGACAGACAGACAACAGTAGTCTACCCTAGTGAGAGCAGACATCTCCAGTCTGACAGACAACAGTGGTCTATTCTAGTGGGAGCAGACATCTCCAGTCTGACCGACAGACAACAGTAGTCTACCCTAGTGGGAGCAGACATCTCCAATCTGACAGACAACAGTGGTCTACCCTAGTGAGAGCAGACATCTCCAGTCTGACAGACAGACAACAGTGGTCTACCCTAGTGGGAGCAGACATCTCCAGTCTGACCGACAGACAACAGTGGTCTACCGTAGTTGGAGCAGACATCTCCAGTCTGACCGACAGACAACAGTGGTCTACCGTAGTTGGAGCAGACATCTCCAGTCTGACCGACAGACAACAGTGGTCTACCGTAGTTGGAGCAGACATCTCCAGTCTGACAGACAGACAACAGTGGTCTACCCTAATGGGAGCAGACATCTCCAGTCTTGCAGACAGACAACAGTGGTCCACCGTAGTTGGAGCAGACACCTCCATTCTGACAGACAGACAACAGTGGTCTACCGTAGTTGGAGCAGACATCTCCAGTCTGACAGACAGACAACAGTGGTCTACCCTAATGGGAGCAGACATCTCCAGTCTGACAGACAGACAACAGTAGTCTACCCTTGTCGGAGCAGACATCTCCAATCAGACAGACAACAGTGGTCTACCCTAGTGGGAGCAGACATCACCAGTCTGACAGACAGACAACAGTAGTCTACCCTAGTGGGAGCAGACATCTCCAGTCTGACAGACAACAGTGGTCTACCCTAATGGGAGCAGACATCTCCAATCAGACAGACAGACAACAGTAGTCTACCCTTGTCGGAGCAGACATCTCCAATCAGACAGACAACAGTGGTCTACCCTAGTGGGAGCAGACATCACCAGTCTGACAGACAGACAACAGTAGTCTACCCTAGTGGGAGCAGACATCTCCAGTCTGACAGGCAACAGTGGTCTATTCTAGTGGGAGCAGACATCTCCAGTCTGACCGACAGACAACAGTAGTCTACCCTAGTGGGAGCAGACATCTCCAATCTGACAGACAACAGTGGTCTACCCTAGTGAGAGCAGACATCTCCAGTCTGACAGACAGACAACAATGGTCTACCCTAGTGGGAGCGGACATCTCCAATCTGACAGATAACAGTGGTCTACCCTAGTGGGAGCAGACATCTCCAGTCTGACCGACAGACAACAGTAGTCTACCCTAGTGGGAGCAGACATCTCCAATGTGACAGACAACAGTAGTCTACCCTAGTGGGAGCAGACATCTCCAGTCTGACAGACAGACAACAGTGGTCTACCCTAGTGGGAGCAGACATCTCCAGTCTGATCGACAGACAACAGTGGTCTACCGTAGTTGGAGTAGACATCTCCATTCTGACCGACAGACAACAGTAGTCTACCCTAATGGGAGCAGACATCTCCAGTCTGGCAGACAGACAACAGTGGTCCACCGTAGTTGGAGCAGACATCTCCAATCAGACAGACATACAACAGTGGTCTACCCTAATGGGAGCAGACATCTCCAGTCTGACAGACAGACAACAGTAGTCTACCCTTGTCGGAGCAGACATCTCCAATCAGACAGACAACAGTGGTCTACCCTAGTGGGAGCAGACATCACCAGTCTGACAGACAGACACAGTAGTCTACCCTAGTGGGAGCAGACATCTCCAGTCTGACAGACAACAGTGGTCTATTCTAGTGGGAGCAGACATCTCCAGTCTGACCGACAGACAACAGTAGTCTACCCTAGTGGGAGCAGACATCTCCAATCTGACAGACAACAGTGGTCTACCCTAGTGAGAGCAGACATCTCCAGTCTGACAGACAGACAACAATGGTCTACCCTAGTGGGAGCGGACATCTCCAATCTGACAGATAACAGTGGTCTACCCTAGTGGGAGCAGACATCTCCAGTCTGACCGACAGACGACAGTGGTCTACCGTAGTTGGAGCAGACATCTCCAGTCTGACCGACAGACAACAGTGGTCTACCGTAGTTGGAGCAGACATCTCCAGTCTGACCGACAGACAACAGTGGTCTACCGTAGTTGGAGCAGACATCTCCAGTCTGACAGACAGACAACAGTGGTCTACCCTAATGGGAGCAGACATCTCCAGTCTGGCAGACAGACAACAGTGGTCCACCGTAGTTGGAGCAGACACCTCCAGTCTGACAGACATACAACAGTGGTCTACCCTAATGGGAGCAGACATCTCCAGTCTGACAGACAGACAACAGTAGTCTACCCTAGTGGGAGCAGACATCTCCAGTCTGACAGACAACAGTGGTCTATTCTAGTGGGAGCAGACATCTCCAGTCTGACCGACAGACAACAGTAGTCTACCCTAGTGGGAGCAGACATCTCCAATCAGACAGACAACAGTGGTCTACCCTAGTGGGAGCAGACATCTCCAGTCTGACCGACAGACAACAGTAGTCTACCCTTGTCGGAGCAGACATCTCCAATCAGACAGACAACAGTAGTCTACCCTTGTCGGAGCAGACATCTCCAATCAGACAGACAACAGTGGTCTACCCTAGTGGGAGCAGACATCTCCAGTCTGACCGACAGACAACAGTAGTCTACCCTAGTGGGAGCAGACATCTCCAATCAGACAGACAACAGTGGTCTACCCTAGTGGGAGCAGACATCTCCAGTCTGACCGACAGACAACAGTAGTCTACCCTTGTCGGAGCAGACATCTCCAATCAGACAGACAACAGTGGTCTACCCTAGTGGGAGCAGACATCACCAGTCTGACAGACAGACAACAGTAGTCTACCCTAGTGGGAGCAGACATCTCCAGTCTGACAGACAACAGTGGTCTATTCTAGTGGGAGCAGACATCTCCAGTCTGACCGACAGACAACAGTAGTCTACCCTAGTGGGAGCAGACATCTCCAATCTGACAGACAACAGTGGTCTACCCTAGTGAGAGCAGACATCTCCAGTCTGACAGACAGACAACAATGGTCTACCCTAGTGGGAGCGGACATCTCCAATCTGACAGATAACAGTGGTCTACCCTAGTGGGAGCAGACAACTCTAGTCTGACCGACAGACAACAGTGGTCTAACCTAGTGGGAGCAGACATCTCCAGTCTGACCGACAGACAATAATGGTCTACCCTAGTGGGAGCAGACATCTCCAGTCTGACAGACAGACAACAGTAGTCTACCCTAGTGGGAGCAGACATCTCCAGTCTGACAGACAGACAACAGTAGTCTACCCTAGTGGGAGCAGACATCTCCAGTCTGACCGACAGACAACAGTGGTCTAACCTAGTGGGAGCAGACATCTCCAGTCTGACCGACAGACAACAGTAGTCTACCCTAGTGGGAGAAGACATATCCAATGTGACAGACAACAGTAGTCTACCCTAGTGGGAGCAGACATCTCCAGTCTGACAGACAGACAACAGTGGTCTACCCTAGTGGGAGCAGACATCTCCAGTCTGACCGACAGACAACAGTGGTCTACCGTAGTTGGAGCAGACATCTCCAGTCTGACCGACAGACAACAGTGGTCTACCGTAGTTGGAGCAGACATCTCCAGTCTGACCGACAGACAACAGTGGTCTACCGTAGTTGGAGCAGACATCTCCAGTCTGACAGACAGACAACAGTGGTCTACCCTAATGGGAGCAGACATCTCCAGTCTTGCAGACAGACAACAGTGGTCCACCGTAGTTGGAGCAGACACCTCCAGTCTGACAGACAGACAACAGTGGTCTACCGTAGTTGGAGCAGACATCTCCAGTCTGACAGACAGACAACAGTGGTCTACCCTAATGGGAGCAGACATCTCCAGTCTGACAGACAGACAACAGTAGTCTACCCTTGTCGGAGCAGACATCTCCAATCAGACAGACAACAGTGGTCTACCCTAGTGGGAGCAGACATCACCAGTCTGACAGACAGACAACAGTAGTCTACCCTAGTGGGAGCAGACATCTCCAGTCTGACAGACAACAGTGGTCTATTCTAGTGGGAGCAGACATCTCCAGTCTGACCGACAGACAACAGTAGTCTACCCTAGTTGGAGCAGACATCTCCAATCTGACAGACAACAGTGGTCTACCCTAGTGAGAGCAGACATCTCCAGTCTGACAGACAGACAACAATGGTCTACCCTAGTGGGAGCGGACATCTCCAATCTGACAGATAACAGTGGTCTACCCTAGTGAGAGCAGACATCTCCAGTCTGACAGACAGACAACAATGGTCTACCCTAGTGGGAGCGGACATCTCCAATCTGACAGATAACAGTGGTCTACCCTAGTGAGAGCAGACATCTCCAGTCTGACAGACAGACAACAATGGTCTACCCTAGTGGGAGCGGATATCTCCAATCTGACAGATAACAGTGGTCTACCCTAGTGGGAGCAGACAACTCTAGTCTGATCGACAGACAACAGTGGTCTAACCTAGTGGGAGCAGACATCTCCAGTCTGACCGACAGACAATAATGGTCTACCCTAGTGGGAGCAGACATCTCCAGTCTGACAGACAGACAACAGTAGTCTACCCTAGTGGGAGCAGACATCTCCAGTCTGACAGACAGACAACAGTAGTCTACCCTAGTGGGGGCAGACATCTCCAGTCTGACCGACAGACAACAGTGGTCTAACCTAGTGGGAGCAGACATCTCCAGTCTGACCGACAGACAACAGTAGTCTACCCTAGTGGGAGCAGACATCTCCAATGTGACAGACAACAGTAGTCTACCCTAGTGGGAGCAGACATCTCCAGTCTGATCGACTGACAACAATGGTCTACCCAAGTGGGAGCAGACATCTCCAGTTTGACAGACAATAGTGGTCTACCCTAGAGGAAGCAGAAATCTCCAGTCTGCCCGACAAACAACAGTGGTCTACCCTAGTGGGAGCAGACATCTCCAATCTGACAGACAACAGTGGTCTACCCTAGTGAGAGCAGACATCTCCAGTCTGACAGACAGACAACAATGGTCTACCCTAGTGGGAGCGGACATCTCCAATCTGACAGATAACAGTGGTCTACCCTAGTGGGAGCAGACAACTCTAGTCTGACCGACAGACAACAGTGGTCTAACCTAGTGGGAGCAGACATCTCCAGTCTGACCGACAGACAATAATGGTCTACCCTAGTGGGAGCAGACATCTCCAGTCTGACAGACAGACAACAGTAGTCTACCCTAGTGGGAGCAGACATCTCCAGTCTGACAGACAGACAACAGTAGTCTACCCTAGTGGGGGCAGACATCTCCAGTCTGACCGACAGACAACAGTGGTCTAACCTAGTGGGAGCAGACATCTCCAGTCTGACCGACAGACAACAGTAGTCTACCCTAGTGGGAGCAGACATCTCCAATGTGACAGACAACAGTAGTCTACCCTAGTGGGAGCAGACATCTCCAGTCTGATCGACTGACAACAATGGTCTACCCAAGTGGGAGCAGACATCTCCAGTTTGACAGACAATAGTGGTCTACCCTAGAGGAAGCAGAAATCTCCAGTCTGCCCGACAAACAACAGTGGTCTACCCTAGTGGGAGCAGACATCTCCAGTCTGACAGACAACAGTGGTCTACCCTAATGGTAGCAGACATCTCAAGTATGACCGACAGACAACAGTGGTCTACCCTAATGGAAGCAGACATCTCAAATATGACCGACAGACAACAGTGGTCTAAACTAGTGGGGGGCAGACATCTCCGTCCTGGGATTGTTTGAACCAATCTCCAGAGACCCACTCTAGGAGTGAGAGGTGGCATTCTGTCCACCCAGTCACCGCTGATCGATTAATATTAACATCAACACCATCAACAACAACAACAACATCAACAACAACAACACCAACAACAACAACAACAATAATAATAACAACAACAACATATCTCGGTCGGACACTCTCCACGTCTGGATCTAGCACTCCACGAGACGGAATGCCGTGGACAGATATGATCACCAACGTCACACGGCATCCTACCTGTAGGCACATCTCAATATGGTCTATTCTACAAACATCCTACCTGTAGGCACGTCTCAATATGGTCTATTCTACAAACATCCTACTTGTAGGCACATCTCACCGTGGTCTATTCTACAAACATCCTACTTGTAGGCACATCTCACCGTGGTCTATTCTACAGACATCCTACCTGTAGGCACATCTCAATGTGGTCTATTCTACACACATGCTACCTGTAAGCACATCTCACCGTGGTCTATTCTACAGACATCCTACCTGTAGGCACATCTCAATGTGGTCTATTCTACACACATCCTACCTGTAGGCACATCTCAACGGGGTCTATTCTAAGCATATATATATATATATATATATATATATATATATATATATATATATATATATATAGCCAAATAAAAACTACTTTAATAGACACATAGCCTACCCGTACTTAATCCCCAGAGCCAGAGCCGCCCCATGAGGTCCTACGTTCCTGTGTGTCAGTTGGATAACAACCCCTGATGGTGGCCCTGGCCAGATCAGGTGTAGATACTACACTTTGATCTGACACAGTCTACTCGTAGTCATATCAACATGTTACCTATTCTTCCCATAGACTACCTGTAGACACACCAACACGTGATCAAGTCACAGCCTACCTGTAGGCACGACAAACACGTTGGAGCTGGTTGTGTGCGTGGTCACGTAGGTCCCAGTCGCCGGCGCCTGGTGGATCACCTGACCCCTGTGGTTGTGTTGTTTCACACAGCAACAGATGATGGTGATTATAACTGCTATAGCGAAGATACTGCCCAGCACGATCCCCACTATCGCTCCGGCACTGGAATATACAAGTGTGCAATATACAAGTGTGGGGTATATAAGTGTGGAATATATTAGTGTGGAATAGATATGTGTGGAATATACATGTGTGGAATATATTAGTGTGGAATATACAAGTGTGGAATATATCCAATCAATCATTGGCACCTTGCCGTCTTGACTGACGATAGTTTGTGCTTTAAAAAGGCCTGATAACTTTTACCTATGGCGGTAGCGAATATGACTGATAAGGCCAATTCGCGCTGTAAATGTTCGTTCACAGTAGGTGCATGTGAACACGTGGTCATTTCCACCATCATGCAGTATCTTACGTTTCACACACTGGGTGTGTGACTTATCTGCAATAATTTTCTCCTTTGTCTTTATTCCATTTCTGATGTTTGCCCTCCATGCAACACGTTCAGCGGCGACTTGCTCCCAATGTGCATTATCAATGCCTGTATCAATCATGTCCAATTATACAAGTGTGAAATTTTAAAAGTAGAATATATCAAAGTATCAAAATAAACGTATGAAATTATAAACGTACGAATTTGTGCAAGTAAGAAAATATAAACATTTGAAACATTTGAATATAAACGTATGAAATTATGAAAGTATGAAAATATAAATGTATGAAACTATAAAGTATGAAAATAAAAGTATGAAATTATACAAGTAAACTATACAAGTAAAATAAAATTTCAAAGTATGAAAATAAACAGTATGAAATTATATTATTATTGTTTTCATTACATTATTATGTTTATTACATAATTTTTATACTTTTATAATTAGGGAATTAATGTGAGGTTTCCTCCCTTGACTTCCAGAATTCACACAAGAAATGTAATTACTATCATTATTCTTTTGTGGGTAGTTTTTAATGTTTGGGATTTTGCCATTGCAGTGGCGGGTTACGGCCTCCTCTATACGATTTACAATGGCCGAGACATCTTAACCATATGCAGCGTGCTCACTGGGCCTTCTGTTTCTTCGTGCTGATCCGAGAAGGGTTGACATTCGATCCACTAAACGGGGATACGTTGGGTTTTGTACAGTCAGGTGCCTTAATATTGTTCTGTTATTTAGGGAAACAAAATAGAGTAAGGGATGGTATATTGTCTGTCATAGCAGTATGTACCGCGGGATTACTTCGACCTATCTCGGGATTACCTTGATCTTTTTATGGATTACACTGAACATTTCTCCGGGTTACTTTGACCTTTTCGGGATTACCTTGACCCACCAGGGAATTACTTTGGCCTGCCCTGGAATTACCTTGACCTCTGGAATCAGCAGTCATCTCTGCAGCCTGTTTAATCCACGCACTGCTCCACAACATATGGCTGTAGCTCTACATGTGCAGAGCCACAAGGGACGGCATAACGTATTGACTGAAACAATTAGCCCGTACTGTTTGTCTAAAGATAACATTCCAAAAGCTGTTGGCGTCCATTAAAACACATGTAACACAACAGCTGAAACACTGGTCCACTTATTCAAATACATCAGTAGCAGATTAGTTCCGAAAGTCAAATACTGCAGCCGCGGGGAACGATCAATAGTCAGGATGCCGACATTTGGTGGAGTTTTTGTCGTCCAGTTATTATTGGTGTAAAAATGTGTCATGTCTGTTGATGACGTCCTTTAGCGTTTGTCTCATCACCTTCTTCTTCTTATAGTCCATGCCGTGTGGCGTTGGTGATCATATCTGTCCACAACCTTCTGTCTCGTGTACTGCCAATCTTCATATAGTCCATGCCGTGTGGCGTTGGTGATCATGTCTGTCCACATCCGTCTGTCTCTTGTGCTGCCAAATTTCTAGTAATCCATGCATGTGTGGCGTCTGTGATCATGTATGTCCAAACCTTCTGTATTTTGTGCTGCCAATATTTTATAGTTCATGCCGTGTGGCGTTGTCTCTTGTGTATGTCTCGTGTGCTGCCAGTCATTCCTGATACTGATGTTCCAGGCTTCCGTACATTCGGGCTGGCTCAGTATCGCTCTGTGTGGGATGTGCAAGGTGATTGAAGGATGTATGCGAGGATGGGGGATGTGTGTTTGGCTGAGTGGTTGGGGTGTGTGAGGGTGGGAGGGTAGATGAGAGATGCATGTGTTGATGGGCGCGTGGGTGATATGTGGGTGTGAGTGGTTGATGGATGAGCACGTGAGTGGGTGGATGTGTGTGAGAGATGAGTGTATGGGTGGGGGAGGTGTGTAGTTGTGAGAAGATGTGTGTGAGCGGCGGATGTGTGTGGGTGGGGTATATGTGGGTGGCGGGGTGTGTGTGGGTGGGAGGTGTGTGTTTTTGGGTGTTTATGGGTGGGGGATATGTGTAGGCAGGTGGGGAGATGTTTTTAAGGGTGGGGATGTGTGTATAGGTGGGGATGTGTAGTTGAGAGGTGGCGAATATTGGGTGGATGAGTGGGTGTAGGTTGGCTGATGTGTGCGTGATTGAGTGGGGAAAATTGTGAGAGTGTGGGATATGTGTGTGGATAGGTGCGGGATGTGTGGGTTGGCGGGGGGTATGTGTGTGTGGTTTCTTCTTCTTCTCCTTCTCCTTCTTCTTCTTCTTCTTCTTCTTCTTCTTCTTCTTCTTCTTCTTCTTCTTCTTCTTCTTCTGCATCTTCTTCTTCTTCTTGGTGTGTGAGGATGTATGTGTGGGTGGGGAAATGTGTGTGGGTGGAGGATCAGTGGGTGGGTGGCGGCATGTATGTTTGCCTGGTTCTGTGTGAGTGCGTGGAGGTATATATGGGTGGGTGTGGAAGGTTTGGTGGGTGGGAGATGTGTTGGTGGCTGCGGGATATGAGGGTGGATGGGGGATGTGTCTCACAACATTGCAATATGCACTGTTTATGTTTACAACCTTCATTTGATAATGTTTGTTTTTTTTTGTTTTCTCATGTGAATGTATCATGCGTAATATGCAATGTGTATACTTACAAGTTTTTTCCCCCTATGTTAATGTAACATGCACATTTGATGAATGAAAGATGAGTGATTGAAAGGGCCGAATGTAAGACGGGCCTGCGTGCCCAATTTATTACCCTTTTAAAATAAAGTTTGTTCGTTCGTTCGTTCGTTCGTTCTCAAGGACTCTGTTGGCGGGCTGGTGACACCAACAGCATAAGCTGTTCCCAGCCGGACCAGGCAGCTTCAGAACTGTCCCCACAGTCGATCACATTAAACATATTCATGATATGCCGGGCGTTTGGACAGAAGGTAGTTTGCCACATGCTTTCCTTCTTGGAATTGTCCATGCAGGTCATTGACCGTAGACATTGTCTCCATACAGAGATCCTCTGTCTACCATTGTGAAACTTGAGACCGTAGTCATTGTCTCTTTACAAAGATTATCTGTCTACCATTGTGAAACTTTGGACCGTAGCCATAGTCTCTGTTTGTCGCCGTGAAACTTGATAGCATAACAACTATCTGTGGTCTGCTCTCAGCTCCACCCACTACCTGCTGCCGTGGCTTCTCGTGACCCCGTGACCCTGAAAGAGGGTTCAGCAGGGACTGCGCCTCGCTCAAGAGTGTCCCGTAGACTAGCGTTGAGAAGGCGGCACCCCACATCTCCTTTCATAGGGGATACCACTACCCCGCCACCTGTGTGCCATCACCCCACATCTCCTTTCATAGGGGATACCACTACCCCGACACCTGTGTGCCCCCTCACCCCCATCTCCTTTCATAGGGATACCACTACCCCCCCCACCTGTGGGGCCCTCACCCCACATCTCCTTTCATAGGGGATACCACTACCCCGCCACCTGTGTGCCATCACCCTCACATCTCCTTTGATAGGGGATACCACTACCCCGCCACCTGTGTGCCATCACCTCACATCTCCTTTGATAGGGGATACCACTACCCCGCCACCTGTGTGCCATCACCCTCACATCTCCTTTGATAGGGGATTACCCACTACCCCGCCACCCTGTGTGCCATCACCCCACATCTCCTTTGATAGGGGATACCACTACCCCGCCACCTGTGTGCCATCACCCCCACATCTCCTTTTTGATAGGGATACCACTACCCCGCCACCTGTGGTGCCATCACCCTCACATCTCCTTTGATAGGGGATACCACTACCCCCGCCACCTGTGTGCCATCACCCCACATCTCCTTTGATAGGGGATACCACTACCCCGCCACCTGTGTGCCATCACCCCCACATCTCCTTTGATAGGGGATACCACTACCCCGCCACCTGTGTGCCATCACCCTCACATCTCCTTTGATAGGGGATACCACTACCCCGCCACCTGTGTGCCATCACCCCCACATCTCCTTTGATAGGGGATACCACTACCCCGCCACCTGTGTGCCATCACCCTCACATCTCCTTTTGATAGGGGATACCACTACCCGCCACCTGTGTGCCATGCACCCCCAATCTCCTTTGATAGGGGATACCACTACCCCCCCACCTGTGTGCCATCACCCCCACATCTCCTTTGATAGGGGATACCACTACCCCGCCACCTGTGTGCCATCACCCTCACATCTCCTTTGATAGGGGATACCACTACCCCGCCACCTGTGTGCCATCACCCCACATCTCCTTTGATAGGGGATACCACTACCCCGCCACCTGTGTGCCATCACCCCCACATCTCCTTTGATAGGGATACCACTACCCCGCCACCTGTGTGCCATCACCCCACATCTCCTTGATAGGGGATACCACTACCCCGCCACCTGTGTGCCATCACCCCCACATCTCCTTTGATAGGGGATACCACTACCCCGCCACCTGTGTGCCATCACCCCCACATCTCCTTTGATAGGGGATACCACTACCCCGCCACCTGTGTGCCATCACCCCCACATCTCCCTTTTATAGGGATACCACTACCCCGCCACCTGTGTGCCTCACCCCACACCCTTTTAAGGGGATCCACCCCGCCACCTTTCGCCTCACCCATTAGGGGATACACTACCCCGCCACCTGTGTGCCATCACCCCCACATCTCCTTGATAGGGGATACCACTACCCCGCCACCTGTGTGCCATCACCCCCACATCTCCTTTGATAGGGGATACCACTACCCCGCCACCTGTATGCCATCACCCCCACATCTCCTTTGATAGGGGATACCACTACCCCGCCACCTGTGTGCCATCACCGCTATTATCATGTATGTGTCAACAGCGCCCAAGCCACCGCCGTTGGCGGTCAGTGAGTCTAAGACCAGCTCTCGGTTCTTGTCCCCATCATAATCTGTGGTCACGTCATCCTGCTGTCTCTAACATCACTGGGGGAGGGGGGTGCGACTGGCTGTCAAGGTTTCATACCTGACCAGGGCAAACTCCCAACATCGCACAGCTGTGTGGCAGTCACCTCTGGAGACCTACTACCGGGATAAGTGGACAATTCTGGTTACCGAGTATCCACCGGGATAAGTGGACAATTCTAGTGACCGAGTATCCACCGGGATAAGTGGACAATTCTGGTGACCGAGTATCCACCGGGATAAGTGGACAATTCTGGAGATCTGGTATCCACCGAGATAAGGGGACAACTCTGGAGATCTGGTATCCACCGGGATAAGGGGACAACTCTGGAGATCTGGTATCCACCGGGATAAGGGGACAACTCTTGAGATCTGGTATCCACCGAGATAAGCGGACAACTCTGGAGATCTGATATCCACCGAGATAAGCGGACAACTCTGGAGATCTGGTATCCACCGGGATGTGTGGACAACTCTGAAGATCTGGTATCCACCGGGATAAGGGGACAACTCTGGAGATCTGGTATCCACCGAGATAAGGGGACAACTCTGGAGATCTGGTATCCACCGGGATAAGGGGACAACTCTGGAGATCTGGTATCCACCGAGATAAGCGGACAACTCTGGAGATCTGGTATCCACCGAGATAAGTGGACAATTCTGGAGATCTGGTATCCACCGAGATAAGGGGACAACTCTGGAGATCTGGTATCCACCGGGATAAAGGGACAACTCTGGAGATCTGGTATCCACTGGGATAAGGGGACAACTCTGGAGATCTGGTATCCACCGAGATAAGCGGACAACTCTGGAGATCTGGTATCCACCGAGATAAGCGGACAACTCTGGAGATCTGGTATCCACCGGGATGTGTGGACAACTCTGAAGATCTGGTATCCACCGGGATAAGGGGACAACTCTGGAGATCTAGTATCCACCGGGATAAGGGGACAACTCTGGAGATCTGGTATCCACCGAGATAAGGGGACAACTCTGGAGATCTGGTATCCACCGGGATAAGGGGACAACTCTGGAGATCTGGTATCCACCGGGATAAGGGGAACACTCTGGAGATCTAGTATCCACCGGGATAAGTGGACAACTCTGGAGATCTGGTATCCACCGAGATAAGGGGACAACTCTGGAGATCTGGTATCCACCGGGATAAGGGGACAACTCTGGAGATCTGGTATCCACCGGGATAAGGGGACAACTCTGGAGATCTGGTATCCACCGAGATAAGCGGACAACTCTGGAGATCTGGTATCCACCGAGATAAGTGGACAATTCTGGAGATCTGGTATCCACCGAGATAAGGGGACAACTCTGGAGATCTGGTATCCACCGGGATAAGGGGACAACTCTGGAGATCTGGTATCCACCGGGATATGGGGACAACTCTGGAGATCTGGTATCCACCGAGATAAGCGGACAACTCTGGAGATCTGGTATCCACCGAGATAAGCGGACAACTCTGGAGATCTGGTATCCACCGGGATGTGTGGACAACTCTGAAGATCTGGTATCCACCGGGATAAGGGGACAACTCTGGAGATCTAGTATCCACCGGGATAAGGGGACAACTCTGGAGATCTGGTATCCACCGGGATAAGGGGACAACTCTGGAGATCTAGTACACACGGGGATAAGGGGACAACTCTGGGGACCGAGTGTTTACCCGCATAAGTGGACAAATCTGGGGACCGAGTGTTCATCCGGATAAGTGGACAACTCTGCAGCTGAGCAGGACTGGGCACTCACATGTCCTGATAGTCGAACATTGCAGACTAAACCCCTTGTGGGCTCACATGCCCGGCTGGGTGAGTCCGTATGTTCAACTCTGCGGGGTTTTCAGAATCTGCGATTGCTGGATAACTTGACAGAAATATCTCAGTTCACATTTAGCCACAAGCTGTCAGAGCTTGATTATTCTAGGCGTAACCTTGATGATTATTTGAGGTCCTCTTCCAAATTGTAGTTGATCATTCTGAGGATAATTTTCATGGCTCCTTTTGTGCATCAACAGGTTCATGGCACAACCCCACACCCATCCTCATTCAGTAAGGTTATCGAACAGGTTCGTGGCACAACCCCACACCCATCCTCATTCAGTAAGGTTATCGCCAACTGAATACGCCACGGAAGAACTTTGTGTCTATTATGAAGTGACATATTATGAAGTGATATGACTTCTTATGAAGTGATATAAATTGCTATGAAGTGATATGACTTTTTATGAAGTGATATGAAATGTTATGAAACGATATGAAATGTTATGAAGTAGGATGAAATGTTATGAAGTAGGATGAAATGGTATGAAGTGGTATGAACTGATAAGTAATGTGATGTGGCGTCATGAAGCAACCAGTGGGAGGCCTACCTGCCAGAACAACAGTACTCGTTGTTGTAGGGACCGCAGCAGCCGAAGGAGCAGTGGATGATGCGGTACTCCGTACCCCAGTACTGGGAGGCTGTACAGTACTCTCCCAACACCGCCCCTAGAATCAGAGATGGTGATACAACATCAGCAGCCATGTCACAGGTGTTCATCTGATGTCATAGACATACAGGGAGTGTCAGACACAATGTCACAGGTGTTTATCTGATGTCATAGACATACAGGAGTGTCAGACACAATGTCAAAGGTGTTTATCTGATGTCATAGACATACAGGAGTGTCAGACACAATGTCACAGGTGTTTATCTGATGTCATAGACATACAGGAGTGTCAGACACAATGTCACAGTGTTATCTATGTCATAGGCATAAATGTCAGACAAATGTCACAGGTGTTATCTGTCAAAGCATACAGGTACACATTGCGGTCATGTAATAAACCAGACATACAGGCAACACATTGAGGTCATGTAATAAACATACAGACAACACATTGAGGTCATGTAATAAACAGACAGACAACACATTGAGGTCATGTAATAAACAGACAGACAACACATTGAGGTCATGTAAAAACATACAGACAACACAATGAGGTCATGTAATAAACGACAGACAACACATTGAGGTCATGTAATAAACATACAGACAACACATTGAGGTCATGTAATAAAAAACATACAACAAAATGAGGTCATGTAATAAAACATACAGACAACACATTGAAGCCCTGTAATAAAACCCGACAACAGACAAAACAGAGGCAAATTAGCAGAAAAATAACAGACAGACAACACATTGAGGTCATGTAATAAACAGACGGACAACACATTGAGGTCATGTAATAAACAGACAGACAACACATTGAAGTCATGTAATAAACAGACAGACAACACATTGCGGTCATGTAATAAACAGACAGACAACACATTGAGGTCATGTAATAAACCAGACATACAGACAACACATTGAGGTCATGTAATAAACAGACAGACACCACATTGAGGTCATGTAATAACGACAGACAACACCATTGAGGTCATGTAATAACATACAGACAACACAATGAGGTCATGTAATAACAGACAGACAACACATTGTGGTCATGTAATAAACAGACAGACAACACTTGAGGTCATGTAATACACAGACAGACAACACATTGAGGTCATGTAATACACAGACAGACAACACATTGTGGTCATGTAATAAACAGACAGACAACACATTGTGGTCATGTAATAAACAGACAGACAACACATTGAGGTCATGTAATACACAGACAGACAACACATTGAGGTCATGTAATACACAGACAGACAACACATTGAGGTCATGTAATACACAGACAGACAACACATTGAGGTCATGTAATAACAGACAGACCCACTTTAGGGCATGTAATAAACCGGAAAAGATAACAGCTTTTTGGCAAACCAGGATTCGAACCTGCCCTCTTAAAATGACAACATCTCTTTAACGGTAACATTTACTTCGACACCGGGCCACAACCACACCATACACAGTCTTTATCATTAGCCAGTTCTATTGTACATGTGACCTCATCGTCAGTTAGTATTTTTATATATACACCCCAACAATTGCCAGGCTTTTTGTATATATGACCCTGTCATTAGTCAGGACTTTTCTATACAAGACCTCATCATTATCCATAAATTTTTTGTATACATTTACCTCATCATTACCGTTCTATTGTATAGTGACCTCTCGTCAGTTAGGGAAATTTTTTTAAATTTTACCCCCCACAAATTTCCCCGGCTTTTGTAAAATGACCCCGTCTTAGTCCAGGACTTTTTTATAAAAAACCTATCATTATCCATATTTTTTTGTATACAAAAGACCTCTCATTAGCCAGGTCTATTTTATACAAGACCTCAAACAACCAATTTTATTGTATACATGACCTCATCATTAAACCAGGGCTATTGTTACCCAAAACCCCCATTTCCATATTTATTGTATACATGACCTCATCATTAGCCAGGTCTTTGAAATACAAACCTCATCATTATTTCCCAATTTTTTTGTATACATGACCTCCCTCATTACCAGTCATTGTATACATGACCTCATCATTAGCCAGGTCTATTTTATACAAACCCCATCATTATTTCCCTATTTATTGTTTTAAAAATGCCCCCATCCCTTAAACCAGGGCTATTTTATACAAGACCTCATCATTATCCATATTTATTGTATACAAGACCTCATCATTAGCCAGTTCTATTGTACATGTGACCTCATCGTCAGTTAGTATTTTTATATATACACCCCAACAATTTGCCAGGCCCCTTTTTTTAAAATATGACCCCGTTATTAGTCGGACTTTTTTAAAAATGGGGGTCAAACATTATCCATATTTTTTTGTAAACATGCCCCCATCATTATCCATATTTATTGTATACATGACCTCATCATTATCCATATTTATTGTATACATGACCTCATCATTATCCATATTTATTGTATACATGACCTCATCATTATCCATATTTATTGTATACATGACCTCATCATTATCCATATTTATTGTATGCATGACCTCATCATTATCCATATTTATTGTATGCATGACCTCATCATTAGCCAGGTCTATTGTATACATGAGCTTATCAATCAATCAATTATGCGTCATGCGGTACTCTCGCCATTTCACTCGATCACCAGAGTCGTGGATTAGCTCAGTGTTTCTGTCTCGTACATGCCATGTGGCCAAGCCAGCCAGGTATTTTCCTCTCGGTCTTCCTCTTGGTCTGTTCCCTTCGATCTTGCCAGTTGTTACTAAGTTCTTCAATCCATTTCTTCTCATAACATGTCCAAACAATTTTGACTGTCTACGTCTAATTTCTCTAATCAGTTTACGAGTTTCATTTGTCTCCTGTAGTACTTGGTCATTGGTTTTTCTGTCTGTCCATGGTATTCTTGAATTTTCCTCAGAAACCACATTTCTGCAGCCATAAGATGCTTTTCAGCTTGACTGCTCATTGTCCAAGTTTCACATCCATACAACAGAACAGGCTCTATGTATCCCCTCAACACTCTTTTTCTCGTTTCAAGTGACATCTTTTTATTGGTCAGAATGTTTTTCATCTTGCTAAAGGCTACCTTCGCTATGGCGATTCTTGTTCTAATCTCTTCAAGGTATCTCCCATCAGATGTTATGACTGTTCCAAGATAATTGCACCGATTCACTTGTTGAAGAATATTCCCATTTACTTGTATATTACATTGTGGTATTTCGTTCTTCCTAGTGACTACCATAATCTGTGTCTTTTTACAATTTAATTCTAACCCCAGTTGCTCACTGTGTACAACAACCGCATCTACTAATTGTTGTAGATCCTGCTCATTGTCTGCAATAAATACTGTATCATCTGCATATCTAATGTTATTGATGTTTCATCCTCCAATGCTGATTCCATTTATATCTTCTACATTTCTGAAAATATTTTAACTGTATAGGGAAAAACGATCTGGAGACATTACACATCCCTGCCTAACACCTCTCTTAATAGGTTGATATTGTCCCACTTCATTATCAATCCTTATTGCAGCTTGTTGTTTCCAATATATGTTTTTTATAAGTCTAATGTCTTTCCCATCAATTTGTAGATCTGCAAGCATATCCCCATGTTGACGGGCTAACTCTATCAAAGCCTTTGTATCTATATTTATAAAACAAAGTGTATGTATGTAAATATATATGTAAATATATATGTATGTCCTTTATTTGTTCGCGAACGGCCCATCCGATTGAGATGAAATTTTCTACACGCCTTCCTTTCATTCCAGAGCTGTCAACTGTCATAGTTTTTTTTTCTTCTTCCTCCTCCTCCCTCCTCCCCCTCCCAAAATACGTACGTAAATATATGATGATGATGATGAAAGAATCCCCGAACCAAAACGCTAGGGAAAGGGAAGAAAATGACGTGACTACACAGAATCGTCACACGGCAATCATCATCATCAAGTGCCGTGCCGGCTGGCGTAGGCGTTCATGGCTCTCCGTAGATCTCAGTCTTTGGTTTTTTGGATCAACTCTGCTGCTGATATTCCTCCATGCCACGGCAATATCAATAACAATTCATCTTTTTATGTGTAAGGAAGTTATCTACAGTCGTGTAGAAGGGAAGAACTAGACGAGTATGAATTCGGAATGGCGAACTCTCTCCTCCTCTCTTCTCCTCCTCTACCTCCCTCCACCCTTCTCCTCTTCCTCCTCCCTCTCATCCCTCTCCCTCCTCCCTCCTCCTTCTCCCTCTTCCTTCTCCCTCTTCCTCTCCCCTCCTCCTCCATCCTCCTCCCTCCTACTCCCTCCGCCTCCTCCCCCTCCTCCCTCATCTTCCCTCCTCCTCCCTCTCCCTCCTCATCCCTCCTCCTCCTCCTGCCTCCCTCCTCCTCCTCCTGCCTCCTTCTCCCTCATCATCCTCCCTCCTCCTTCTCCCTTCTTCTCCCTCTTCCCTCTTCCTCCTCCTACCTCCTCCCTCCTCCTCCCTCTACCTCCTCCTCCTCCCTCCACCCTCCTCCTCCCTTCTCCTCCTCTTCCTCCTCCCTTTCCTTCCTCCTCCTCCTCCCTCTACCTCCTCCTCCCCCTACCTCTTTCCTCCTCCCTCCTCCTCCTCTTCCACCTCCCTTTCCTTCCTCCCCTCCTCATTCTCCCTCCTTCCTCTCCCTCCTTCCTCCTCCTCCTTCCTTCTTCTCCCTCTGCCTCCTCCCTCCTCCTCTCCCCTCCTCCTCCTCCTCCTTCTCCTCCTCCCTCCTTCTCCCTTCTTCTCCTCCTCTCCCCTCCTCCTCCTCCTACCCTCTTCCTCTTCCCCTCCTCTCTCCTCCTCCTCCTCCATCCTCCTCCTCCCTCTTCCTCCTCCTCCCTCTACCTCCTCCTTCCTCTTCCTCCTCCTTCCTTCCTCCTCCTCCTTCCTCCTCTCCTCTCCTCCTCCTCCTACCTCCTCCCTCCTCCTCCTCTCTCCTCCTCCCTCCTCCCTTTTCCTCCCTCCTCCTCCTCCCTCTATCTCCTCCCTCCTCCTCTCCACTCTTCCTCCTACCCTCTTCCTCTTCCCCTCCCCCTCCTCCCTATCCCTCCTCCTCCCTTCACATTCTCCTCCTCCCTCTTCCTCCTCCTCCCTCCTCCTCCTCATCCCTCCTTCTCCCTCTTCCTCCTTCTTCCTCCCTCCTCCTCCTCCTCCCTCCTCCTCCTTCCTCCTCCTCCCTCTCCTCCTCCTCACTCCTCCTCCTCTCCTCCTCCTCACTCTCCTCTCCCTCCTCCTCCTCCCTCTACCTCCTCCCTCCTCCTCCCTTCACATTCCTCCTCCTCCCTCTTCCCCCTCCTCCTCCTCTCCTCCTCCTCCCTTCTCCTCCTCCTCCTCCCTCTACCTCCTCCTCCCTTCACATTCCTCCTCCTCCCTCTTCCTCCTCCTCCCTCCTCCTCCTCATCCCTCCTTCTCCCTCCTCCTCCTTCTTCCTCCCTCCTCCTCCTCCTCCTCCTCCCCTCCTCCTTCCTCCTCCTCCCTCTCCTCCTCCTCACTCCTCCTCCTCCTCCTCCTCCCTCTACCTCCTCCCTCCTCCTCCCTTCACATTCCTCCTCCTCCCTCTTCCTCCTCCTCCCTCCTCCTCATCCCTCCTCCTCCCTCCTCCTCCTCTCTCCTCCTCCATCCTCCTCCTCCCTCCTCCTCATCACTCCTCCTCCCTCCTCCTCCTTCTTCCTCCCTCCTCCTCACTCCTCCCCCTCCTCCTTCCTCCTCCTCCCTCTCCGCCTCCTCCCTCCTCCTCCTCCCTCTCCTCCCTCCTACCTCCTCCTCCTCCTCCCTCTACCTCCTCCCCCTCCTCCCTTCACATTCCTCCTCCTCCCTCTTCCTCCTCCTCCCTCCTCCTCCTCTCTCCGCCTCCCTCCTCCTCCTCCCTCTACCTCCTCCCTCCTCCTCCCTTCACATTCCTCCTCCTCCCTCCTCCTCCTCCCCTCCTCCTCTTCCCTCCTCCTCCTCCCCTCCTTCTCCTCCTTCTCCCTCCTCCTTCTCCCTCTTCCTCCTCCCTCTTCCTTCTCCCTCCGCCTCCTCCCTCCTCCTACTCTCTCCTCCTCCTCCCTCCTCCTCCCTCTCCCTCCTCCTCCCTCTCCTCCTCCTGCTCCCTTCTCCTCCTGCGTTCTCCTCCTCCCTCCTTCTCCCTCCTCCTCCCTCTTCCTCCTCCCTCCTCCTCGCCTCCTCCTCCACCCTACTCCTCCCTCCTCCTCCTAATCCCTCCTCCTCCCTCCTATTCCTCCCTACTCCTCCTGTCTCCTCCCTCCTCCTCCCTCCTCTTCCCTCCTCCACCTCCCTCTTCCTCCTCCCTCCTACATTTACCCAAGACAGACAGACAGTCAGACAGATAGTCGGGAACGGGATCTTATATGACTACTTATATAATTTAAATGAGATGCTCTCCACCATGGGCTGGGCCGGGTCAGACAGACAGACAGATAGATAGATAGATAGACAGACAGACAGACAGACAGACAGACAGACAGACAGACAGACAGACAGACAGACAGACAGACAGACAGACAGACAGTCGGGAACGGGAACTTATATGACTACTTATATGAATTAAATGAGATGCTCCCCACCAGGAGTTGGGCGATGCCGGGCCGGGTCAGACAGACAGACAGATAGATAGTCGGAACGGGAACTTATATGACTACTTATATGAATTAAATGAGATGCTCCCCATCAGGGTCTGGGCGAAGACGGGCCGGGTCAGACAGACAGACAGACAGACAGACAGACAGACAGATAGACAGACAGACAGACAGACAGATAGATAGTCGGAACGAGGAACTTATATGACTACATATATGAATTAAATGAGATGCTCCCCACCAGAGTCTGGGCGAAGCCGGGCCGGGTCAGCTAGTAGTCAATAAAGCAAAGATGTATATCCTTGTTTACTTCTATAGCACGTTCAATAACTGTTCGCAGCATATACACAGCATTTACTGTACCCTTTCCTTCCACAAACCCATATTGTTCTTCCCCTATTTCAGGTTGTATATTCTTACTCACTCTTTGCACTCAATTCGTAGCAAAATCTTTGTGATGTGACTCATTATACTAATTGTTCTATGTTGATCACATTCCAAGGCTCCTGATTTCTTTGGGATTGCAATAAATACAGAGTTACATAATTCAGAAGGTATCATATACTGTGTTCATGCAGTCTGGTGACTTGATCTACTTTATAGTCTTCTTATGACCTTCTCATCCATGTATTTTGTATATATGACCTCATCATTATCCATGTCTTTACTGTGTATATTGATAAACCAACACAGAACTGGCGTCGTTAGCCGCTACACGTTGCGGGATTTGCTGAGGAGAGGATCCGAGCACTTATGGACTGAATGGTTCGATGTGCAATGAGGATGATCTGTCGACTAACTAGCTAACTAACTATGTATATATTACCTTATCATTAGCGAGAGTGGAGTAAAATGTACTGAGCCCCAGTGTCAGGTACACTACACTCTCCTTGCGCGCCTAAGAGTCAGTTACAGTATACTCTCCTAGCGCCACCCTCTCCCAAAGTCAGGTACTTGTATCCTCTCCTAACGCCCCCCCCCCCCCGAGTCAGGTACTCTCCTAGGCCATCCACCGCCCGTGACGGTATAGTATACTCTCCTAGGCCATCCACCGCCCGTGACGGTATAGTATACTCTCCTAGCGCCCTCTCTTGAATCAGGTACAGTACACACCTCTAGCACCCCCAACGAGTCAGGTAAATTATACTCTCCTAGAGACCCCCCGAGTAAGGTACAATATACTCTCCTAAGCGCCACCCCCACGAGTCAGGTACAGTATACTCTCCTAGCTCCCCCAGGAGTCAGGTACAGTGTACTCTCCTAGCCCCCTCCCCACGAGTTAGGTACAATATACAATCCTAGCGCCCCCCACTCCCACGAGTCAGATACAGTATACTCTCGTAGCGCCCCCCTCCCACGAGTCAGGTACAGTATACTCTCGTAGCGCCCCCCTCCCACGAGTCAGGTACAGTATACTCTCGTAGCGCCGCCTCCCACGAGTTAGATACAGTATTCTCTCCTAGCGCCCCTCACGAGTCAGGTACAGTATACTATCCTAGCGCCCCCCTCCCACGAATCAGGTACAGTATACTATCCTAGCGCCCCCCTCCCACGAATCAGGTACAGTATATTCTCCTAGCGCCCCCCTCCCACGAGTCAGGTACTGTATATTCTCCTAGCGCCCCCCTCCCACGAGTCAGGTACTGTATATTCTCCTAGCGCCCCCCTCCCACGAGTCAGATACTGTATATTCTCCTAGCGCTCCCCCCCCCTCCCCACGAGTCAGGTACTGTATACTCTCCTAGTGTCATCCCCTGGCCGAGCCAGGCACATAAATTCTCTACTACTCCCCCCCTCCCCATTCCCCCGAGTCAGGTCCAGTATACTCTTTTAACGTCACCCCCTCCCCCTCCACAACCGAGACAGGTACAGTGTTCTCTACTAAACCACCTCCTGCCGAGAGTCAGGTACTTGTATACTCTCCTAGCTCCCCCCCCCCCCCACCCACCGAGTCAGGTACAGTATAGGCTCCTAGCGCCCCTCTCCCGAATCGGGTACAGTATACTATGCTAGTGCTCCTAGCGAGCCATGTACAGTATACCCTCCTAGCGCCCCCTGACTCTAGTACAATATACTCTCCTAGTCCCCCCCCCCCCCAGTCAGATATAGTATACTCTCCTAGCGCGCCTCACCCTCGAGTCAAGTACAGTAAACTCTCCTAGCACCCCTCCTCCGAGTCAAGTACAGTATACTCTCCTAGCGCTAGGGCCACCCATCCCCCCTCCAGAGTCGATTACAATACACTATCATAGCGCCCCCTCCCAAATGAGTCAGGTACAGTATACGCTTATAGCGCCCCCTGAGTCTGGTACATTATACTCTCCTAGTGCCACACCCCACCTTCCCCCGAGTCAGGTACAGTATACTCGCCTAGCATACTACCCCCGAGTCAGGTACTTATACAATCTCCTAGCGCCCCCCGAATCCAGAACAATATACTCTCCTAGCGCCCTCCCCCCAGATTCAGATACAGTATACTTTCCTAACGCCCCTCTCCCGAAGTAGGTACAGTATATTCTCTTAGCTCCACTTCCCGAATCAGGTACAGTACTTGCTTCTCGTTCCCCCACAGAGCAGGTACAGTATTCTCTACTAGCGCCCCCTCCCCGAGTCAGGTACAGTATACACTCCTAGCACAACCCCCTCCCTCTACTAGCGCCCCACTCCTGAGTGAGGTACAGTATATTCTCCTAGAACCCCCACTTATAGAGTGAGGTGCAAAAGAAACTGTCTGTCCCCTAAAGGAGTCTGGCAGAGTAAACCTTTACCGCTGTACCATCGACAGAGAGTTAAGTACAGTAAAATGTATCAACTATACCATCGACAGAGAGTTAAGTACAGTAAAATGTATCACCTATACCATTGATAGAGAGTTAAATAGAGTAACCTTTACCCACGGTACCATTGATAGAGAGTTAAATAGAGTAACCTTTACCCACGGCACCATCGACAGAAAGTTAAGTACAGTAAAATGTATCACCTATACCACTGATAGAGAGTTAAATAGAGTAACCTTTACCCACGGTACCATTGATAGAGAGTTAAATAGAGTAACCTTTACCCACGGCACCATCGACAGAAAGTTAAGTACAGTAAAATGTATCACCTATACCATTGATAGAGAGTTAAATAGAGTAACATTTACCCACGGTACCATTGATAGAGAGTTAAATAGAGTAACCTTTACCCACGGTACCATTGATAGAGAGTTAAATAGAGTAACCTTTACCCACGGTACCATTGATAGAGAGTTAAATAGAGTAACCTTTACCCACGGCACCATTGATAAGTACAGTTACTCACTGTACCATTGATAGATAGTAAAACAGAGTAACCTTTACCCACTGTAACATTGATAGAGAGTTAAACACAGTTAAATTTACCCACTGTACAATTGATAGAGAGTTAAGTACAGTTAAATTTACCCATTGTACCAATGACAGTGAATTAAGTACAGTAACATGTATCCACAGTACTATTGATAGTGACTTTAGCACAGTAAAATGTATCCACTATACCATTGATAGAGAGTTATGTACAGTAACATTTACCCAATGTAACATGGATAGAGATTAAGTTACAATAAAATTTACCCACTGTACTCTTGATATAGGGTTAAGTACAGTAACATATACCCACTGTACCATTGATGGAGAGTTAATTCGTGTAAAATTTTCCCACTGTAACATTGATAGAGAGTTAATTCGTGTAAAATTTTCCCACTGTACCATTGATAGAGAGTTAATTCGTGTAGAATGTCCCCACTGTAACATTGATAGAGAGTTAAGTACAGTAAAAGTACCCACTGTACCATTGACAGAGAGTTATTTACAGTAACATTGTAACATTGATAGGGAGTTAAGTACAGTAACATTTACATATTCTGCGCACTAAAGCTATGGAATGACAGGTATCGATCGACGTGATCTGGCAATAAATATCAGTGTCACAGGCTTACAACTATCCTGGTTCCAAAATTAACTCCACGTATTTGTTGTGGTTACCAGCCGGGGTTGTTTGGCTGCCGCTATAGACAGGCCTCACTACCTCTTGTGAACAGGTTAGCTACCATGGACACACAGAAATACCAATGATCAAGTCCTACAAGAATCAAATGAAAACCGTAAACTGATTGGAGACATTAGACGTAGACAATCAGACTTTTTTCTTCGACACATTATGAGAAGAAATAAATTGGAGAACATGGTGACAACTGGCAACATTGAGGAGGAAATAACAAGAGGAAGACAAAGAAGTAAATATCTTGATGGCTTGGCCACGTGATACGTGATACGTGATTGTTGAGACAAGAATGCTGAGATGATCCACGACTCTGGTGATCGAGTGAGATGGCAAAAAATGACCGCCCACGCTTATCGGCATGGTACATGATGATTATGAAACTACGGTATCAGGGATGTCCCTTGAGGTCTAACGTCCAACCACTTCCAACAAACATTTAAAAATGTTGAGAAGCACTAACAAATGTTGTAAGTGTACGGACATTAGTTTATCTCATGTCTGTATATATAACAAATGTTGTAAGTATAGGAAGACTGGGGGGGGGGGGGGGGGGGGGGTGTGTGCCGTGTGTGTGTGTGTGTGCCTGTGTGTGCCTGTGTGTGTGCGTGCGTGCCTGTGTGTGTGTGTGTGTGTGTGTGAGTGTGTGTAAGGGGCGTTCAATTGAAATCCGTTCGTGTCGCACCGTGCGTAATTGCGTACGTTGAACATGGTCATAGTCATGTGATAAGTTCTGACCAATGAATACAAGAGCACGTGCTTATCGTCCCATGATGCATAGGTTCTGTTTCTGACCGTTGAGAAAATGACCGGGATGGTCCAAAATCCGTTCAAAGAAGTTCAAACAGCGGTGATTCAGTTTCTTTCATTGAAGGATGTCGACCAGTGGACATTCATCGGAGAATGCAGGCAGAGTACGGTAACAAATGTGTGTCGAAGACAACAGTGACAGACAGGGGGCACGAATGTTTGGAAAGGACGTCAGTTCACGACAGACCTTCGACGGCCGGGTCAAGCGCATATTGTTGCAACAGAAAAAACCGTCGCCAAAATTGATGCAGCAGTACAGATGAACCGTTGTCGAAGCAGACGTTCGCTAGCGAAAGAATTTGATGTGTCAATTGGAACAATTCAAAAGGTCGTTCGTAAGAAACTGCAATATCGGAAGGTGTGTTCACAGTGGGTACCATGGATGTTGACCGACCACCAAAAAGAGGAACGCATGGGATGGTGTTTGCTGCATTACAGAGTGGAGAGTGATGCATTTCTCTTCCGTATAGTGGCAGGCGATGAATCGTGGTGGCACCACTTTGAGCCGAGCAGCAAAAGAGAGAGCATGCAATGGAAGCATGCTGGATCACCAAAATTCAAACATTTCAAGTTACAGAATTCCGCTGGTAAGGTTATGCTGGGTGCATTTTTTGACCATGAAGGGCTATTGTTGGCCGATGTTAAAGAACCAGGTGTCAACATAAACTCTACCCACTACTTGCAAACACTAGATAAACTGCAAAAAGCCATCAAGAATAAACGACCCGGCATGCTTTCTCGCGGATGTGATTTTGTTGCACGATGATGCTCGTCCGCATGTTGCAAAGATTGTGCAGGAAGCATTAGCAAGGAAGAAGTGGGAAATTCTGGAACATCCAGCCTATAGTCCTGATTTGTCACCATGTGATCTTCATTTGTTCGAACCTCTAAAAAAATCTCTCAAGGGGCGACGATTTCATACAGATGAAGACGTAATGAACGCTGTAAACACTTGGTTCAATGAGCAACCGCAATCCTTTTTTGCGGACGGCATTCGCCGCCTACCTAAGCAATGAAGCCTGAATGCCTACGGTGACTTCTTCTGACCAACCCATGGTGCATAATTCATTCAAAATGATTGCTTTGTTTATTTCTACCACACCTGTTAATGTTTATGTCATGCTTTTGTAATAAAGCCATTTGAACGGGTTTCAAATGAACGCACCTAATATATAAATATATATATAACAGGATGAGAATATAAAGGATTGGAAGAAGACATAGTTTACTATACTTAGGTGCTCAAATACGAAGAGGCGCAATACCGACTGTTAGTGGGCCAGAGAAGGAAAGAAAGAATAACAGGAAGAAAGAGAGAAAGAGCACTTTATAAATTCTCTTCAGTTAACAAGACAAAGGATAGAGAGTTATATAGAAGGTTCCAACAGGTCGTCGAGCGGGGAAATTTACTGTTGTATACCCCAGACAAAAGATTACACTGTTGGACTGTAACATAATCTATGAGTTAGTTAATTAGTTGGTTGGTTAGTTGGTTGGTTTGTGGGTGGGTGGGTGGGTTGGTTGGTAGGTAGGTAGGTAGGTAGGTAGATTGGTTGGTTGGTTGGTTAGTTAGTTAGTCGAGGTTCCAACTTCACGGCAACGGGTCGTTCCCATTATGCTCCGTTCCTGTGCCAGTGAATATCACACAAAATGCTCCTCTCTGTCCAATGTGAAATGTGGAAATGACAGGAGTCTCGGCAATCCAACAGCCCGCACAGGTACACTGTGCATAATGTCGCCGCCAGAATGTCAACACAAAAGTCCTCCCCGAAAGCCACAGTTTATCGTCGATGGACTCGGCAGTCACCAGAAATACCTCATTGACTCGGGTTTTCTCACATGGTTCGGTCCTTTACCGCAGGGCGACCCGCCTAAAGCGCCGCACAAAGCACGAACTCTATAGCTCCAGCGCCGACTCCCGGGAGTCTCCTGGAAAATGCACTCGTAAAGGTAAATCAGTCAATTCACCAGCAGCCGGTAGCCATTGTTCCGAACATACAGTTCACTGTACAAACAAAAGCGGACAGATGTAAAATAATTCCACATGAATTTCACATCTCACAGAGTCGCGCCTCGCACTCACTCAGTAACAGGGCGACGGAACCATATACTACTAGTCCAACATGAGAAAAATGCGAATGCAAACCGCAGCGACAAGGGTAAATACTCTAGAGGCCGTGGCAGGTCAATGCCTAACCGCCATGCTGGGGACCATAAGTCAGAATCTATGAGTTATCACAACAAAATGATCCAGGGACAAACAGACATCCAGACATATCACACAACTAACATCTACAGTATGGGAACCTACGTTCCCACAGTGGATATCACTGCTGCATAACATCGCTATGTACATGACCGGTAGCCACCTCCAGAAACCAGCAAGAACATGGGAACAAAGAAACCTCAACGCGAACAATAACGGTAACAAAAGATGAGGACTCTCAAATTATCTCATCCCAGGACTCATGGGCAGTCGATGCTTACAGATATGGGAACCTGAAATCCCACAGTTAGAGATAACGTCTGCCTAGCACCGACCACGGGGGTGGTCTCTAAATGATGGTGAGACCTCAACCATGTTCAGTTGAGTCTGAAGTATACCCTCAGTACCCACACAGGACCCCCACATCACACGGCCGACTGGGACCAGATAAAGCCAAGAGCAATAATATAACCAATAACAAAGTTATAACCTTATCAGCACAAATATAGGGGCATAAACAGTGGCCTAAAACGACATTAACCAGAGCTGGGACTCAAGTTTGCTCTACAAACAACAACTATTGGCCAAGGGCCACTACTAGAGCGGGCTTACACGTCTGCCAATCAACATTTTCGAGGGTTACCCCGACACTTTCATGGCTTGTGCACCCTATCGACTGCGCTGTGGACCACGCAGGCCAGTCTTGTTCAAATCTAGAGGCATTGGTGACTCCCTGCTCAGGTCCAGTGGCCGGGGAGGACTGGTTCAAGCCTCCCTCTATATATTGATATGAGCATGGTTGCTCCCTCAACCACCGTTGTTGCAGTCGGAATGGCGGGACAACATCCCATGATGCAGTTCGCGTTTTACCAGCGGACCATGGGATAGGCTACGCCATTATCGCGTACTGCCGCGTCGGGCCATCATAAATATATAAAACAATTGGTGTCTGGCCGTAGCAGGACATTGCCATATACCCCAAGTCAGGTTTATTTCGTTGGCATGTTTATATTCAGTAGTTTGCCACTGCTTTCTGAACAAGAAGTCAATGTTGAAGGCCAGTTGACCGGTGCAGGGGTTGAACCCCTCTTTCTCTCGCGACATCAGCGTACCGGAAGTTTAATCTCAAGCACTTAGCACACTCCGCTGCCACATATTCCTGTGTGTGTATGTGTGTTTGTGTGTGTGTGTGTGTGTGTGTATGTTTGTGTGCGCGTGTTTGTGTGTGTGTGTTTGTGTTTGTGTGTGTGTGTTTGTGTGTGTGTGTGTTTGTGTGTGTGTGTGTTTGTGTGTGTGTATGTGTGTTTGTATGTTACTTGCTTGTGCCGTTACAGGACATCGTAGTCAAAACCCCATAGATTACGTTCAATAGTTTGCCATTGTTTTCTGAACGACCGACGCTCAAACCTGTTTATGAAATCAGCTCAAGGTGGTCAATATCAAAATCTTTGGCCGCTGTGTTTCGAACGCGGTATGCAGGAGTGCGAAATGCATTCGCAACATTTTCGCCACAGAGCCGGCACACATACTCACGCACGCACTCACTCACACACACACACACACGCACGCACACACACACACACACACACACGCACGCACTCACACACACACGCACGTACGCACACACGCACGCACGTACACACGCACGTACACACATACACACACACTATGAATACAGATGTACTGGTATGATCTTTCAAGGAATATGATTGTAATACACACAGTACACACAGGCAGTTACGTTTATGTGTAGATTTAGAATATTGTTGACTGCAGGAAACTGACATGTGTCACAATATATCACTGTAACAACCACAGTCAAGTGATGCTTGCACTCCGGGGAAGTCCGGGTTCACCTTCCCACTCCACTTGAGATCACTCAGGAAACAGTCCGATGTTCCTGCTTCTCCCAGCCTGTGATCCCCTATCATGGGTTCTCCCATCCTGCTCCGTCCATGCCCTCCCCAATATTATTCATCTATGTCTCTGTGTTTCGTCTATATCAGTGGTTCTCAACACTTTTTGGCCCGTGCCCTCCTTCACCATATATTCAGAACGTTATTCCCCCCCCCCCTTTCCTATGTTCACCCTAAAAGTCCCCCCGCCCCTACACAGTATACGTAATAATGGAAGCTAAATTTAATAGCATATACTAAAACAAGTCAAGACATCTACATAAAACGTGATTTGCGGGTCTACCTACGTTATAAAATGAATTTCAGACGGGTGAGACGTACAGAACCATAAAGTATGAAGGGAAAAAACAATATCAAGTAATCGGTTCTTGTATTAATGCAATTTGAATTAATCTTAATTCCCCCCCCCCCGGAACCCTAAATCTCCCACCCCCGGGGGGGGGGGGGGGGGGGGGGGGGGAATTCCCCACCGGTTGAGAACCACTGGTCTATATTGTATATTGTGTATATTCTATATATTCTTCTGCCTGTCTCTCTGGTCTAGGGGTTACACGACTTTCTCCGTAATCCCGTATACTCTCATAACGTGACGTGACGTGCGCGAGAATTGGTAGCGGTTCTCTCCGCGTCGGTAACTTACGGGGTATGTGAGCCGGTCGCTCAGAAAGCAATGGCAAACTACTGAGCTTAATCGTGCCAAGAAATCAACAATCAGGTGAAAGATGCTGATGTTGACAGCGATGTCCTGTAAAGGATATGCAAAAAAAAAAAAAAAAAAAAATATATATATATTGTTGTTGATTTAGTACTTGTTGATAATGAAGTCTGTATATCGAAACTGTAGAAATTGTGAGATGTATCCGGTATAATGCTACTGACACAAAAGAACACAGAAATAAAATGTAATTATCATATTTTAGAGAATTTAAGAGAGAATTTAAATGTCAGCTTTTCCAGGAGAAAATATTTGACATCTATATGGACATATGGATATTTTGAAAGAGGATAAGTGGCACAAACATCAGAAGGGGGCACTATTTATTGTTTGCCACATTATGAGAAGAAAAACACTAGAAAATATTGGGACAACAGGAAAGATTGGTGACAAGAGAGGAGGACAGGGAAATAAAATGATTAATCTGTTGTCATGGCACGGAGGGGAGTCAACACACGAATTGATACATGCCTTTGGAGATCACAATACGTGGAGTAGGCCCACCAGTGGCACACTTCCAACAAATACGTTAATATAACAAACAAACAAACTTTATTATCAAATGGTAAGAAATTGGGCACGCAGGCCCGTCTTACATTCGGCCCTTCCAATCACTCGTCTTTTGTTCATCAATAGTTTATGATACATTCACACAGGAAAAAAACACATTGTCAAATGAATGTTGTAAGCATAAACAATGCATATTATCATGTTATGAGACACATCCCCAATCCGTCCACACACACACCCCAGACATGCATATATGCCCCACCCTCACATCCCTTACCCACACACATCCCCATCCAACACACACATCCCCCACCAATCCCATAACCCACACATACTCACCCACCCACATATCCTCACCACCCACATACCCCCAACCACCCAGCCAAACACGCATACCCCAAACATACATTTCCCCCACCCACAAACACACCCCCGCTAATCCAATCATCCCGCACCCACCCACACATCCCCAACTTACACACATCCCCCACCCACATAATCTCTCCCCAGCCACCTATACACCACCCCTGCACCAACCCACACACACCCCACCCATCCCTCATCATCCACACACTCACCCACCCACATATCCTCCACTCACCCACCCACACACCCCCAATCACCCATCCCCCAACCACACATAACTTAACCACACATCCCCCACCCACACACATCCCCACCCATACATCAACAACCCCAAAACCACACACATATCCTCGGCCATACACACATCCCCCACCCACACATCCCCCATCCACCTACACATCTACAATCATCCCACACACATCTCCCACGCACAAACAACCCACCACCCACACATACATCCCCCGACCCACCCACACATTCCCAACCCACACACATATCCCCAAACCTACACACACTCACCCACCCACACTTCTTTCACCCATCACCCCAGACACCCCCAAATCACCCATCCCCCAAGCACTCATCCCTTAACCACATATACCCCACACATCCCCACCCACACACATCTCCCCAGCCATACACACATCCGCACCCACACATCCCCACCCACCCAGACATCCTCCATCCACCCACACACATCTTCCACATACACCCTCTCCACCCCCACACATCCCTGACCCACCTACACATTCCCTACCCATACACACATCCCCAAACCACCTACACCCCCTACACACCCACCCACACATCCTCAACCACCCACACCCACACATCCCACTACCAACACCCACACATCCACACCCACCCAAAACATACCCCCACCAACACATCTACACACACACACATCCCCACCCATTCGGACATTTTCCCACCCACCCTCACATCACCCCACACACATCCATCACCCACACATTCCCCACCTACCCACACATTCCCCATCCATCCACACATTCTCCACTCACCTACACACCCCCACCCACCCACACATCTTCCACCCATACACACCTTCCCCCACACACATCCGATCACCCACACACCCATCCCAACCTTCACCACACATCTCCCCACACCCCCACACATACCCCACCACACACATCGCTCACACCCCACCCCAAACATACACCCACATCCTCACACCTAGACACATACATGATGCCTCGCATAATCACTGAAACTAATATGGACAAACCCCCATACTTTACACGCACATACACTGACGATTATCGTGAGCATCTCACAGAAATGTAAAACATGGAGAAAATATTATACATATACATTATGTAACGTAAAAGATAGCGATGCTCCCACACATAGAGACAGGCACGCACACACACACACACACACACACACACACACACACACACACATACACATTCACTCTCACACTCACTCACTCTCCAACTCACTCACTCTCTCTCTTATTCACACTCGTTCACTCCCTCACTCACTCTACAGTAAAGTACATGTGTTCATATTATACATGGTAAAATCAAGTAGTATTCAAAATGATAATATGAAAGATGAGAATTCACACAAAATATGGAATGTCATGTTACATGACATGCGTGCTCTCAACTCTCTCTCTACCTTCTTTCACACACACACACACACACACACACACACACTCACACACACTCACACACACACTCACACACACACATACTCACACACACACATGCGGGGCATACACACACTAACACACCCACTCTCAGCCAACCCACACATCCTGCTCCTACCCACATATTCCCCACCCACACAATCTCCCACCCACCCACACATGCCGCACCCACCAAAAACACATCGCCACTCACACACATATCTCAACTCACACACATCCCCCACCCATCCCCAACCCACACACACTCACCCACCCACACATCCTCCACCCACACCCCCCCCCCCAATCATTCATCCCCCAACCAAACATCCCTCATCCACAACATCCCCACAACCCCCCAAAATCACAATATTTCCCACCCACACACATCCTCCACACACCCAAACACACATCCCTCACCATTCTCACATCCCCTACGCACTCACACATCCCTCACGCATACACACATATCCCTCACCCATATACACACACATCCCTCACTCATACACATACCTCCCTCGCACATATCCTCCATCCAAGCACACACAGCCCACCACCCACACACACATATCCCCACCCACATATACACATCCTCCACACTACCTACAGACGCACACCCACACATCCACACACACACACACATCCCCACCCACACAACCCACTACCCACCAACACCCACATACACCACCCACCAAATACATAACTCACCCACAGATATCTATCCACTGCACACATCTCCTATCCACACGTCTCTAATCCTAAAATGCTTTGGGTATTTAATTATTTATTATTTTTTTTTAGATTTTTAACTCGAAATTTTGCCCGTGCAGCGCCGTTAGGCTACTCTTTTTCGATTTCCAACTGCCAGGGGATTTTTTACGTGCGCAACAATACACACGGGCGTCCGATCTCACTACCCAGAGACCAGGGGAAGTTACTGGAAGTCCAGGTGGATTTTTTAAATAAATCCTGGTCCTCACCGGGGCCTAAACCCGGGACCTCCAGCACTCGAGGCGGACACCATACCTCGAGACCACTCAGCCCCCCCCCCCCCACCGAGTGATTCAGGAGCATTTCAGGATCCTCGCCGATGCAACAGAGTTCGTGCATTGAGCTGAGTTTCTCTAAACTCAGGTTTGAGTTAGGAGGAAAACGGAGCACTTATGGGTTAAACCGTGTGCCGTGATGTTGATCCAACGACTAAAACTAAACGTCTCTAATCCACACATATACACACCACCCATCCACCTACACATCCTCACAAAAACTAACAAAATGGGGGGGGGGGGGGGTGGTGGAGGGAAATGGTGGAAATGAAAACAATTTGTTATACATTGTTTAACAAAACATTAGTCATGCAATTCAATGGGAAAAAATATAATTCCTGGAATTGACACAATCATGATGAAATACGCATTGCATATAGTACATCTTAACATCAAGTGGCAGTATAAGGATACATGAAACAAATGAAATAGCATGTCACATGACATGCATGCGATCAACTTTCTTCTCTCTCTCTCTCTCTCTCTCTCTCTCTCTCTCTCTCTCTCTCTCTCTCTCTCTCTCTCTCTCTCTCTCTCTATCTATCTATCTATCTCTCTTTCTCTCTTTCTCTCTCTCTTCCCCTCTCTCTTTATGTTTTCTTCCACACACACTCTCTCATTCTCTCTCCCCCACGTGGGTGACAGATGTGTGTGGGATGTGTGTATGGATGGGGGTGTGTGTGTGTGGAGGGGTGTGTATGGGTGGTGTATGTTTGGGTTGGAGGGGGATGTGTGGGTTGGTGGGGGATATGTGTGTGTGGGTGGGGGATTTGTGGTTGAGGGATGAGTGGATGGGGGATGGGCTATTGGGAGTTTGTAGGTGGATGGGTGGAGGATGTGTAGAGGATGTGTGGGTTGGTGAGTGTGTGTGGGATGGGGGATGGGTGTGGCGTGTGCATGGGTGGGGAGATTGTGTGAGTGGAGGATTGTGTGGGTTGGGGATGTGTGTAGGGGTGAGTGCAGTGTGTATGTGGGTGGATGGATTTCGTGGTGGGGGAAGTGTGGGTGGGGGGTGTGTTTGCGTGGGTGCATGATGTGTGCTTTTTGGCAGTGGATGTTTGTGTGGGTGGGTTAATGTGTGGTTGGGGATGTGTGTTTGGCTGAGTGGTTGGGGGTGTGTGGTTGGGTGGGCGGAGGATGTGTGGGTGGGTGAGTGTGTGTGACTTGGGGGATGTGTGTGTGATAGGGGAGATGTGTGTATGTGGGGGATGTGTGGGTTGAGATGGGTGGGTGGGGTTATATATTTATGCCTGGGGTGTGTGCGTGGTTGGGGGGTGGTGATGGATGTGTGTGTGGTGGATGTGTGGTGGGTGAAGGGGATGCGTGGGTGGGTGTGGAATATGTCTCATAACATAGTAATATGCATTGTTTATGTTTACAACATTCATTTGACAATGTTTTTTTCCTTATGTAAATGCATCATGCGCTAATGATGAACGAAAGATGAGTGGCTGGAATGGCCAAATGTATGACGGGCCTGCGTGCCATATTTGTAACCCTTCTAAAATAAAGATCAATCAATCTCTCTCTCTCTCTCTCTCTCTCTCTCTCTCTCTCTCTCTCTCCTCTCTCTCTCTCTCTCTCTCTCTCTCAAAACTTCATGTTTCCGGTTACGAGCGGACGTGTTTTCACAAGCTCTCCCAGTTTTTATAGAATTTCTCGAGTTTTGTCTAATTTCAATCGAGATGCTGTGTATATCATTGTGTTAGTTCTGAAACTGGATCTAATACGAATTAATATCTTAAGTTTATGTGACTGTGCTGTAGTGAAATGAGGATTCCTTTGATAAATGGACGGTAAGGTCATTCAATTTCGAAATTACCAATTGTCGATTAACGACAACGTGTGTAAACCATGCTTGACTAGCGCCTGGTAAGTCGCCAGCACGCAATATCGCAAGTTCCTGATCAGCCTGTGTTGTTGTCTCAATTGTCAAAACAAACGAACCGCAACACATGACTTCAAGTGGCCCGCGGCGCGTCTAGACTACGATGAGTTCCCAACATTCTTCAAACGGGTTTGATAACATGATGCAGTAATGTCATCTATAGGAGAGGCCTCTCTGGAGGTGACTGGTGTTAAAACAAGATCCGGTTTACGATCAGCCGTGAATAAACCATACACACTAGACAAAGAGAAGGCGGTGAAGACCAAGCTAGCCAGGTGTGCGAATCCAGCCGGCCGAGTCGTCCAACACACCAACTCCGGCCAATGTGTTACAGTATCCTTTAACAATACACTCCATTATGAGGCATTTCGAACGTGCCTCATCAATTATTACAAGCCTGAACGAATCCAACACAGACAAGATAGAAGCGGGGCCTACGTGGAAGATCTGATTACGACGCCGGTCCTTACAATACATTTATATCACTCAAAGAACAAGTTACTAGCTCAGGGCAGCGTTGAAAACATTAAATCTTGGCTAAAATTAGACTTTGTCGAGCTGGAGAACTCAATACTTACATTCACGAGTAGAGACATATCAAAGACACAAGATATCATCAACATGCTCGTCTCGAGTGAAGACTCAGAATCTACACAGCCCAAAACTACAGCTGTGGACACCACAGCAGACAATGTTTCTAAACTAACACATACAATGAATGAACAGGACAATGCCATCAACACAAGGTCACCTACCCCATCAGTACTCTTGGCCATTGAATATCCAATGGAGCACCTCCAAAACAACGTGGAGACCAACGTAAGTGTAGCAGAAGAAATATCAGCCTTAGATAACACGCCAACTATCAATGGACAATCGTGCGATTGTCATAGGCGCATTGAGGTAATAGAGCAATCCTTAAAGGCGCTCACTGCTACTGTTACAGCGAACATTGCAGCTAACAGCAAGACCAGCAGTGACTACACTGCTCTCAAAGCAGAAATCACGCTCCTGAGAGAGGAAAATCTGTTGCTAAGAAAACCAATAGAAACTTTACAGCACGAGTCCTCCACCAACTCAACTGAACAAGCGTGTAACTCCCAAGCAGCTGTATCAAATTCGGAGAATCTTGAAGCCCAGTTTCACCAAAAACAAGACGCGGTAAAACCTCAACGTGCAGAGTGCAGAGAAAGATAAAACGCTACAAGCAGTATATCCCATTGGTGTAAAGATAAGCAACAGATTCGAAGTGCTTCAAGAAAATTCGTCAGAAAAAGTACAGTGCTATAGTGCACTGCCAACAGACAACACACGCCTCCAGGAAACTCAGGGAGAGTCACATGGAGACGTACAGACTGCTGCTAAATGGGAGAAACAACGAGCAAGGCGTACTGACAACCAACATGTGCAGACAGCACGACCCGACTGTACACACATTATAATAGGCGACTCTCTAATGAAAGGTCTTATAGCGACCGGATGGCTACTACAGAGAAAGACATTGTTTCCATAATTCCACTGCCTGGGGCTGGTGTTGACCGGCTAACAGACAAGATTAGGAGGTTGGCTGTAACTCTTAACGTAAAAAGGGCAAGCGTCCATATTGGTATCAATGACACCATGAACAACCAGCAAATCACAACATTTCAACTGCTGGCGCTCTTGAACGGATTACGTCACACTTTTCCTAACTCGTCCATCTTCTTCTCCTCCATCATATCACCGAGTTATGGATTCCAGCGTCGTCTAGCTGACATAAATAACAACATATTGCAGACGTTTTGCTCTCACAACAACATACAGTTCATCAACAACACACCGGTGTTTACTTCACAGTCAGGAGCACCTAAAAAGCGACTTTATAAAGATCAAGTACATTTGTCTACATTGGGCACCGACTTACTCGCCAAAAATCTTAAGTACCCTGAACGTACACAACCTACATCCAATACTGGATCGCGTAGGACTGTCAAAGACTGCAATAGAAGGGGCGGAGGTATGCCCCAAGAGAGTACACCAACGGGAAGAGTGGTCAACCTCAAATAGAATAGAGGTGATGTAGGGGCAGGGTAGGTGAGAGAATAGGGAACTATTAACTAGTTCTCTCAAGAGACACGGAGACATTGACCAGATAGTCAGCACTCTGGTCACGACAGAATCACGCCTACATAATAGCCACGATTGCAAATCACCAAGAGACAGCTAATGTAGGCGTGCCAAGCCTCACGGCACGCTTACGTCAAGGACGTGTCAAGGTCCCTCCCGCGTGGTGTGTAACCACGGGAAGCCAACTAGTCAGACGGGGACTGACAATTGTAGAGAGCAGATCGTTAGATATTGATGGGAGTTTTTGTGAACCAAATAGATAGAGATAGCATTAGAGTTTAGGAAACTAGTGATAGGCAATTCTGTGGCTTTGTGTGTGGTTTGATAGCGACTGTTATGTACTTGTAAAGAGCCTACGGCAATAAAATGTACCATGTAATTCCTTTCACACGACTTGCAAGTTTCTTGCGGGGTGTGAAAGAAGTAATCCGATGATGCCTGTCACATGAGTTGTTGACAGGCAAGGATTAATGTGGTGTCAGAAGTGTGGCTTGGACGTAAGTTCAAGCTAATACACTCACCCACGGCTCTTGACTAAGGTTACAAATAGTGAAGTAGTGAAATTAATTTGTGTCAGTAACGATGATGTGTGCAGATTAGGACAAGTTGCTAGAGAAACAGTGCCTATCGTGACGAAATATTGTTTATTTGTGTTTACTAAAATATTATATACTTAAATCATGTGTTCTTCAAAGTTGTAAGTATTGATATTATTATTTTCTTTATTTATTCATGTAATTATTCATATAATTATATATTTATTTATGAATAACTATCAACTATGATTCATGGCGGAGCGATACACAGCCAGCAACATTATCGATTTATGGAAGCTAAAAATAGCGCTGCGCCTCTGACGTATTCCGACTGACGAACAGTTGGTCTGCGCCATTTGCATTCAGCGTCTCACTGTTTACAGATTTCCAAGCTGCTGCCCGCCTGAATCTTTACTTTATACAACCATTTATTTGTTTATTTCAATTACTAATTGAATATATTTATTTATTTAAACAATATTACTATATTTTTATTTATTTCAAAGCAGTTATTGATTTTTTTCTTACTTTTTCTTGTGTTTACCGTCAGGAGGGCACTACTTTCTGTCATGCAAATTAAACTTGGTCTGCACAACACTTACATAGATTAAATTAGGTTAGTGACGAAAGGCATAAATAAAAGTTAGAACGAAGACAGGACATTGACAATTTAATATTAATTAAACCAGATTCGGTTTGTTCGTGTGTATGTCATTGTCATTGTTCTAAGTTGTCAAGAATATTACTTGTCGTTTACTATGTGTTAATTGTTGCTGCTCTGTAAACCAGGGTGATCAACAGCTGATTACAAAACGCGTGTGTATGTCGAGGTGCCAAACAAGGTGACCTGAATAAATATCTCGTGTCTATGCCAAAGTGCCAAAGAAGGTGACCTGTGTTTCCGGATTGTTGTTCCCTGATTCTCGGGAACATTAAGTTGAGTATACTCAATATGTTTGGCATGCAATGTGATTAATAGTGCATCTCTTTTTCAGCTTGTGATGCATGAGCATACTTTTGTGCTCTATTTTTTTTTCAGGATTAAATTTTTCAGGTATTTACAAAGAGTGCAATTTTCAATGCTCAGATATTAAATAACATAACATAGCAAAGAAAAATAAGCGATTAAATAGTTCAGTATAGGTCAACGCTAGCTAATTACCGAACATCATGGCTACTTTAGCTGATTTCGTTAAAGTAGGCAAAGATATGCAATACACAGGTAAAGAGCTTGAAGAATATGCTGATAGGAAATTTAAAGAAGCAAAAGATGCAGAGAGAGATGAACGCGCACGAGAAAGAGAACGAGATAGACAACATCAAAAGGAGATTGCTCAATTAGCTGAAATAACAAAACAAAAAGAATTGGACATCAAGCTAAAACAGTTAGAACACGATAAGGAAATTAAACAAAAGGAATTAGAACTAAAGCAAAAAGAGATAGATGTTAGGGAAAAACAAATTCAAGTAGAATCAGAGACACAGTTAAAGATGAAAGAAATGGATGTAGACTCACACGCAGAAATTTCTGCCACTAAACTAAAAAGTCAACAAGAAGAAAATAAGTTCAATAAATACAAAAACATTATCAAACCATATTGCAAAGATGATTCCATATCAGCCTGGACAGAAAATGTCGAGTATCAATTTAAATATCACCAAGTTCCAATAGAAATGTGGGCTATGATTTATATGAAGAACCTGAGTGGTGAGCCCCTTAAGGTGATAGAGTCAATACCAGTAGACCTTAGATCTAACTATCAGTACATCCATGATAGGATAATGCAACACTTTTTACTTGATGCCCCTGGGTATCAGGTTCAGTTCTCAAATTTAAAACCTAAACCTTGTGAGACTTTCATTGATTACGTCTCAAATGTTTCAGAGTGTACTAGATAGATGGCTTAAAGCAGCTAACATAGGAAAAGACTTTGATAGGCTCAAAAATTTAATAGCCATGGATAAAGGTCATATCCACTATACCATCTCCTTTTGCTAAATTTTTGCAGCAGTCAGACATTGAGAACATTCAACAGTTCGAAAAGAAAGGCTCTGCATATTTTTCTTCTAACAGAGATATTTTTAAGACCTCAAATGACTCTGAAATAGTTGCTTTTGTGAAAGACCAGCCTAAAAACAACCAGAGTAACAGAAAACCCTTTCAGAAATCTGACAACAAAGATAGAAAAGTGTCAAAGTGTATTTATTGTCAACTTTTGCATGACACTTATTCTATGTGTGACAAATCGCCAAATTATCCGACGCATCTTGAGGATGTTATCAAGAAGCAACAAAATAAAAGATCTGCATACAGGCGTGCAATCAAATGTTTTTATTTGTTCCAGCTATGGCCATTATTCAAATAAGTGCCTGGGCCGCCAACGTATGAAAGCTAACAATGCTATTTTGATTGATACATCTTCCGATAAAGGTAGTGAGACTGAGTGTGAGATTGAAAATACTTTACCTTTTAAACAATCTGAAGATGTGTGTTGTGTAAACGATATATTAAGTTTTGACAGTTGTGAACGATGTCACCAATTTCATGCAGACGGAAAATTAGAATGTGGACATACAGTACCATGCTCAACTGAGAGTGTAAATGCAGCCTTAGCCTCCAGAGGCAATTTGGTGTTCCACAATGCAATGGTCAATGATACACCATGCCAATGTTTGCTGGACAGCGGCAGCACCCTTATTGGTCTTAGAAAGGATCTAGTGAGTCCAGGTGATTATACAGGCGACTCTGTCAAATGCCGAACCTTTTCGGGTAACATTGAAATTTACCCTTTGGCCAAAGCCCGTATTAACACTCCTTTCCTTTCGGGTACCTTTACTTGTGCAATACTTGACAACCCTTGTACTGATTTGATTTTGGGCTGCTTACCCCAACTGAAACAATGTACTAGCGATGAAATAGCTGCATGGGAAAGATTCAATGCAGCTAATGCAACTACTAGAGCAGACACTGTAAAACATCAAGGCACACTACAAGATGAGAGACTACTGTTGCTTTCTCCAACTGGCACAGATGATACCAACAGACAGAAATTCATAGAACAGCAGAAAGCTGATCCTAGTGTGTCTCCATATTTAAAATTATTAAAAGAAAGAGCCAAAGTAACCAAAACTGTCTCATGGTTCTTTAAACCTAATAATGGCTTTCTTACTAGATATTTTACAACTGATAACCATGAGAATCAGCAAACGGTGCGACCTGTACAACACCGCCTAACTGTGCAAAAACTGCACAGGAGGTCACCGCTTGCTGTCACCTGGTAAAAGACAAAACCCAGGCCTAGATTTCAGACTCATTTTCATTGGCCATGGTTTTGGAATGATATGAAATTATTTTATCGTTTTTGTAATATCGGTCAACAATTATTACATAAGGGTAAACATCTCACAGCTAAAGTACTACCTTCTACTCTTGCTTCTAGACCTTTGAGAGGGAGGGTCAAATTTACCAATACACAAACAAGGGTGCTTGAACAATTGATCGTAAACCAGATCAAAACATACTTCGGTTACTTCCAGACAAACAAAATGGCAAGGACCATTCAAGGTGGTATGTGGATTTTCAAATGTTGACTATGAAATATCGATAAACGAACACTTAAAGATATTCCATGTCAACATGTTGAAACTTTACTTTTCACGACAAGAGACAGGAGTAGAGACAGACGAACACAGTGCACCCACACCTAATAATAAGACGACAGACATACATAGCGCAACTACACTAATTAGCGGGACTGGCAAATCCGACGATATGCATACATGTAGTGAGCTTACAGAATACGCATGATATATGTTTCCATACTGATGACTGGACAACACAATTACTGAAACTAAGACATGTCTTTGACAGAGTGCGACTCTTCGGTCTCACTGTCAAACCGAGCAAAGTTGAATTAGGCCTAAAAGAAATTCATTTTTTGGGTCATGTCATTTCACAGGGTCAACTTAAGACCGACAATAGAATTATTACAAAAATTATTAATCTGACCATGCCTACCACAAAGCAGCAGGTCAGAAGCCTTTTGGGATTATTATATTACTATAGCAAACTAATACCACATTTAAGGTAAATTACAAGTGTATTTTCCAATGTTTTGAAAACATCTGTAAAATGAAATGTCAAAGATGCATTATTAATTTCTGCATTGTCAAAATTGAAAATCCTTTTTAGTAATGTTCCAATCCTCCGCTTGCCTAATCCTAGGCTCGTTTATTATTCTAGGACAGATGCCAGCAGTACTAGGCCAATTTTTTTGAGGGCATCTTCCATCCGAGTTGCTACGTGAACCGTGAGATCACACCTGCTGAGTCCAGATATTCCAGATCAGAGGTGAAAAACCCTAAGCGTCATCTATGCGGTGAGAAAGCTCCATCGATTTCTGGCAGACGTTCACTGCATTGTCCCGACTGACAACTCCCCAATCACGGTCATACAAAGTGGTGTGCATCGGAATGACCGTATATTCAGGTGGTCGCTTATACTAGAGATTCCACATGTGTGTAAAGTAATAATTATTAAAATTAGTACAGTATAGTATTCTATGTAAAATAGTGTATGAATACATAGACATTGTGTGCTAAACTATGTACTAACAACAGTGATCTACCATGTGTCCGTAGACATCAAGAAAAGGACTGTGCTCCGAAAAACAGATATCACCGTGTGAACTGGAACAGTGCGTTATTTTACTAAGCTCCACATGTGTCCGGTGAATCATTTGTGTTAAGCAAAGAAAAACTGTGTCAGAACTGTCCATAAATACAGACACTAAGAATACGGGTCTACGACACAAGCGAACTCTACAGATGCCATACCAATAGGACACAATTATGACTGTGTATTGTATTTAATATACCCAGGACAAGTGTAATTATATAGTATGCCAATGAAAGCAATTTCTGAACATTGGGGCAACAACTAACCTGGGGTATTTGAATACTATGTATATAAATACTTAATGTGATATGTATTATAATATTTTAATAGTGTGATAAATTATAGGTAGAATAGGTAAATTTAATTTACACGTAGAGTTAGGAAATAAAATAGTTTTTATTTTTGTTTAGTAGTTTACATAAATCATTACTTTACCCACCTACTTACCTTAAAAGTAGAATAGATAGTAGTTTGGATAGAAATAGTACCATTTAGGTTATTACATTCCACTTTGTTTCATTCCAGTTGCTTTCATTCCATCTTAATGAACCATTCCATTTAACAAACATGATCAGTTATTATTATGATTAATTTACACCGTAATAGGATAAAAATGTTAGACAATTAAATATACATCATTTACACCATTTAGATTAAGAATATCAGTCATATATTTTTTTGTTCAATTAAAAACATCAGTTATAATTTTGTCATATTTCAAATTACCCATGTTAGAAAGGTACATAATTTATTGTCACATTACCCAATTTAGAAAGGTACATAAGTCATTACATTTCACATTACTCATTTTAGAAAGGTACATAATTCATTAGATTTCAAATTACCCATTTCAGAAAGGTACATAACTCATCTCACATCAATTTCATTTTAAATAGTTAGATTACATCCCTTAAATTAGATAAATATTAGAATTAATGTAAGCATATCTTAGGATTAATGTGACAAAATAGATTAAAATAGTTAACACATTGAATACACATTTATAGAAGTAGTAGTAGTGTCAGCAGTTAGAGTATGATTACAGTAAAATATAGTGGGTCACAAGACCAAGGGCATAAACCATCAACCCTTTGTACTTACATGTAAATATGTTGTATATATATATATATGACTCGTGCAGCGATTTACGCACAGTCATTGAGCCCAACGTTCTCAAACTGAGCCGAACTTGTACAGTGTCACTCCAAGGTTTTTAAATAATTGGGAGGGTGAAAGATGTCTGACATAAGTGTGAAAGTAAAAGATGTGTGACAGAAGTGTGAATGTGAGAGCGAATGAAAAATATAGAAGAGAGAGTGAGATTGGTCAGCGGATTTTTCTGCCGCTCAACGCAACTTTTTATTTTTTGTCTGCGTCAAATATTTGCGTTCAATTGTGAAAATGTGCTGTGATGAATGTGTTGTGTGTAGTTTAGTTTACATCTTAGATAAAGTATTTTAGGTCTCATAAGACGGAAACGTAGTCACGAATTAGTGTTATACACTTGTTTGTGGCCGCATTTAACCGAATTATGGCACTTGAAAAACTAACTTACATACACATACTGGATAGATATACATGTTAGATGGTAGACTATATTAGTAATTACATCCAAACACGCAAACAACCAGAAAAACTAACTTACATACACATGATGGATAGATATACATGTTAGAAGGTAGACTATATTAGTAATTACATCCAAACACGCAAACAACCAGAAAAACAAACATATAAATTGCAGACATATTTCATAGATCAAAGGGAGATAACTTCGGATCAGGGGACATAATAGACAACGAAACACTAACTTAACAGTGAAATATAACTTTACACGCGGAAGCGAAGTAGGTAAAGCCTGTCGCACACAGCTTGGGTAATGGTTGTTTAATATTATATGGGGGACATGAAGCAATTCATGTGTTGACCCTAAGAAAGTCAACTTTGTATGGGTAGTAAGTTAATTTACTATTGGAGGGCAGGTCTTATAAGACAACGGTCCGGTTCAGACATACCTCTAATTAATATAATATTGCAATTGAGAAGAGGGCTCACGCCAACCAGACAAGTCTGTGGCGATTGCCAGTAGCCAAGTAAAGTGATACTACATTGTGACATTAGTCAGTAGAAGTCTATGGAGTTACCCAAAGCCAGGTTATCTACAGTCTTTGACAAAAATTAGAGACACTAATTTTTTAGAAACCTCTTGCGTCACAACCAATGACTCAAAGTTGATGACGCAACACAGGAGGGGAGGGTGTGTGTCAAAGACTGCAATAGAAGGGGCGGAGGTATGCCCCAAGAGAGTACACCAACGGGAAGAGTGGTCAACCTCAAATAGAATAGAGGTGATGTAGGGGCAGGGTAGGTGAGAGAATAGGGGACTATTAACTAGTTCTCTCATGAGACACGGAGACGTTGACCAGATAGTCAGCACTCTGGTCAGACAGAAATTCATAGAACAGCAGAAAGCTGATCCTAGTGTGTCTCCATATTTAAAATTATTAAAAGAGAGAGCCAAAGTGACCAAAAATGCATCATGGTTCTTTAGGCTTAACAATGGCATTCTTACCAGATATTACACAACTGATAACCATGAAATTCAGCAAACGGTGTTACCTGTACAACACCGCCTTAATGTGCTAAAGATTGCACATGAGTCACCGTTTGCTGGTCACCTTGCATATGACAAAACCAGGGCCAGAATTCAGGCTCATTTTTATTGGCCAGGTTTTTGCAATGATATAAAATTATTTTGCCGCTCTTGTAATGTCTGTCAACAATTAGTACGTAAGGGTAAACATCCTACAGCTGAAGTACAACCTTCTACACTGGCTTCTAGGCCATTTGAGAGTGTGGCGGTAGATATTGTTGGACCCCTGAATCAGGTGTCCAGCAAAGGAAATCGCTTCATCTTAACGATGGTCGACCTTTGTTCAAGGTGGGTCGAGGCAGTAGCTTTGAAATACATCACCTCCAAAGACGTTGCCAATGTATTTCTACACCTGTTCTCACGATTCGGATTTCCACGGACCATATTATCCGATCGTGGAACTCAATTCATATCGGCTGCAACGCAAGCCCTTACAAAAATGTTAGGTATTAAACAACATTTTACAACAGCATACCGTCCAGCCAGCAATGGAATAGTAGAAAAAATTAACGGAGATCTTAAGCATATGCTGGCTAAAGTGACAGCAGAAAACCCAGCTGATTGGGATACACTGTTACCAACAGTGCTGTTCGCTTATCGGGAGATTCCCCATTCAAGCACGGGTTTCTCACCGTTTGAATTAGTGTACGGGGCTAACCCACGGGGACCCCTAACCATTTACCATCAGGCAATAACTAATTCTATCGAAATTCCCACACCAAAAACACCTTACGAAATGGTGACAGAAACACGAGACAAAATCATGAAATCGTGTATTATAGCTAAGGCAGCTTTGGAGAGGAAGGGTCAAATCTACCGCCAATATGCGAACAAAGGTGCAAGAACAATTGATCTTGAACCAGATCAAGACATACTTTTGTTACTTCCAGACAAACGAAATTTATTATTGACCTCATGGCAAGGGCCATTCAAGGTGGTACGTAAAATTTCAGATGTTGACTATGAAATATCAATAAACGGACACTTAAAGATATTCCATGTCAACATGCTGAAACCTTACTTTTCACGACAGGAGACAGAAGTAGAGACAGACGAACACAGTGCACCCACGTCGAGTGATCAGACGACAGACATACACAACGCAACTACACTAGTTAGCGAGACTGGCAAATCCGACGATATCCATACACCTAGTGAGCTTACATAATACGCACTTAGCACCACCACCGTACTGAATCAGGTTGACGACGACGGTATGGAACTACCCGTTCCCATTGTAGACAAGACGGCGACATTAGATAGCATACGTATAGAAGAGGGACTGATAGACAGTCAACGACGACAACTATTAGAATTAGTAACAGAATACAAAGACATATTTTCTGACATTCCAGGTAGGACGGACAGAATCGAGTACACCATTCTTCTTTCGGACTCTAAGCCTATTAAATGCAGGCCGTACTCTATCCCACTCAGCTATAGAGAAAGTCTAAATAAGGAAATTCTTAATTTAGAAGCTAGTGGGATTATCCAGAAATCGACATCTGAGTACTCCTTTCCAATCGTCCTAGTTAAGAAAAAAGACTCCACAATTCGTCTGTGTGTGGACTATCGAAAACTCAACAACGTTACTAAGATCGACGCAGAACCAATTCCTTCCTGCGAAGATCTTATCCTTGACATGTCCACCTCCAAAATCTTTTCCAAATTAGATCTTACTAAGGGATATTGGCAGGTCCCTATGCAGACTGAATCTATTCATCTGACTGCGTTTTCAACTCCTTTAGGACTTTACGAGTGGCGTTTTCTTCCTTTCGGACTTCGAAATGCTCCTGCCACTTTCGTACGCTTAACTAGAGATCTACTGCATGGAGTGACGAATACAGTGACTTATATAGATGATATATGTGTCCATACTGATGACTGGACAACACACTTACTGAAACTAAGACATGTCTTTGATAGGTTGCGACTCTTCGGTCTCACTGTCAAACCGAGCAAAGTTGAATTGGGCTAAAAGAAATTGACTTTTTGGGCCATGTCATTTCACAAGGTCAACTGAAGACTGACAATAGAATTATTACAAAAATTATGAACCTGACCATGCCTACCACAAAGAAACAGGTCAGAAGCCTTTTGGGGCTAGTGAATTACTATAGTAAATTTATACCAAATTTAGCGGAAATTACAAGTGTATTTTCCAATGTGTTAAAAGCATCTGTAAAATTAAATGTCAAAGATGCATTATTAATTTCTGCATTGTCAAAATTGAAAATCCTTTTTAGTAATGTACCAATCCTCCGCTTGCCTAATCCTAGGCTCGTTTATTATCTTAGGACAGATGCCAGCAGAATCTCCATCGCTGCAGTACTAGGCCAATTTTATGAAGGCATCTTCCACCCGATTTGCTACGTGAGCCGTAAGATCACACCTACTGAGTCCAGATATTCCATATCAGAGTTGGAAGCCCTAAGCGTCATCTATGCGGTGAGAAAGCTCCATCGATTTCTAGCGGGTGTGCACTTCATTGTCCAGACTGACAACTCCCCAATCACGGTCATACAAACGGGTGTCCATCGGAATGACCGTATATACAGGTGGTCGCTGATTCTTCAAAACTATACTTTTAGTATAGAACATATTAAGGGTAAGGACAACATTCTGGCTGATACCCTTAGTCGACCATCTGAGGTAGAAATACCAGAGATTCCACATAGGTGTGTAGAGTAATAAGTGTTAAAATGAGTACAGTATAGTATTCTATGTAAAATAGTGTATGAATACATAGACATTGTGTGCTAAACTATGTACTAAGAACAGTGATCTACCATGTGTCCGTAGACATCAAGAGAAGGACTGTGCTCCGAAAAACAGATATCACCGTGTGAACTGGAACAGTGCGTTATTTACTAAGCTCCACATGTGTCCGGTGAATCATTTGTGTTAAGCAAAGAAAAACTGTGTCAGAACTGTCCATAAATACAGACACTAAGAATACGGGTCTACGACACAAGCGAACTCTACAGATGCCATACCAATAGGACACAATTATGACTGTGTATTGTATTTAATATACCCAGGACAAGTATAATTATATAGTATGCCAATGAAAGCAATTTCTGAACATTGGGGCAACAACTAACCTGGGGTATTTGAATACTATGTATATAAATACTTAATGTTATATGTATTATAATATTTTAATAGTGTGATAAATTATAGGTAGAATAGGTAACTTTAATTTACACGTAGAGTTAGGAAATAAAATAGTTTTCATTATTTTTTTATTTTTTTTAGTAGTTTACATAAATCAGTAGTTTACCCACCTACTTACCCTAAAAGTAAATTAGATAGTAGTTTATATACGAATAGTACCATTTATTTTATTACATTCCATTTCGTTTCATTTCAGGTGATTTCATTCCATATTAATGAACCATTCCATTTAGCAAAGGTTATCATTTAGTAGTATGATTAATTAACCCCATAATATGATAAAAAGAGTATATAATTTAACATACATTTACACCATTTAGATTAAGAATATCAGTCATATATTTTCTTTTCATGTAAAAACATCATTTATAATTTGGCTACATTTCAAAATACCCATTTTAGAAAGGTACATAATTCATTAGATTTCAAATTACCCATTTCAGAAAGGTACATAACTCATCTCACCTCAATTTCATTTTAAATAGTCAGATTACATCCCTTAAATTAGTTAAATATTAGGATTAATGTAAGCATATCTTAGGATTAATGTAACAAAATAGATTAAAATATTTAACACATTAAATACACATTTATAGAAGTAGTACGAGTATATCAGTAGTTACAGAATTATTACAGTAAAATATAGTGGGTCATAAGACCAAGGGTATAAACCATCAACCCTTTGTTCTTACATGTAAATATGTTGTATATACATGACTCGTGCAGCAATTTACGCACAGTCATTCAGCTCAACTTTCTCAAACTGAGCCAAATTTGTACAGTGTCACTCCAAGGTTTTTAAATAAATGGGAGGGTAAAAGAGGTGTGACAGAAGTGAAAGTAAAAGATGTGTGACAGAAGTGTGAATGTGAGAGCGAATGTAAAATATAGAAGAGAGAGTGAGAGTGGTCAGCGGATTTTTCTGCCGCTAAACGCGACTTTTTATTTATTGTCTGCGTCAAATGTTTGCGTTCAATGTGAAAATGTGCTGTGATGAATGTGTTGTGTGCAGTTTAGTTTAGATCTTAGATAAAGGATTTTAAGTCTCATAAGACGGAAACGTAGTCACGAATTAGTGTTAGACACTTGTTTGTGGCCGCATTTAACCGAATTATGGCACTTGAAAAACTAACTTACATACACATAATGGATAGATATACATGTTAGAAGGTAGACTATATTAGTAATTACATCCAAACACACAAACAACCAGAAAAACTAATGTATAAATTGCAGACATATTTCATAGATCAAAGGGAGATAACTTCGGATCAGGGGACATAATAGACAACGAAACACTAACTTAACAGTGAAATATAACTTTACACGTGGAAGCGAAGTAGGTAAAGCCTGTCGCACACAGCTTGGGTAATGGTTGTTTAATATTATATGGGGGACATGAAGCAATTCATGTGTTGACCCTAAGAAAGTCAACTTTGTATGGGTAGTAAGTTAATTTACTATTGGAGGGCAGGTCTTATAAGACAACGGTCCGGTTCAGACATACCTCTAATTAATATAATATTGCAATTGAGAAGAGGGCTCACGCCAACCAGACAAGTCTGTGGCGATTGCCAGTAGCCAAGTAAAGTGATACTACATTGTGACATTAGTCAGTAGGGGTCTATGCAGTTACCCAAAGCCAGGTTATCTACAGTCTTTGACAAAAATTAGAGACACTAATTTTTTAAAAAAAACCTCTTGCGTCACAACCAATGACTCAAAGTTGATGACGCAACACAGGAGGGGAGGGTGTGTGTCAAAGACTGCAATAGAAGGGGCGGAGGTATGCCCCAAGAGAGTACACCAACGGGAAGAGTGGTCAACCTCAAATAGAATAGAGGTGATGTAGGGGCAGGGTAGGTGAGAGAATAGGGGACTATTAACTAGTTCTCTCATGAGACACGGAGACGGTGACCAGATAGTCAGCACTCTGGTCACGACAGAATCACGCCTACATAATAGCCACGATTGCAAATCACCAAGAGACAGCTAATGTAAGCGTGCCAAGCATCACGGCACGCTTACGTCAAGGACGTGTCAAGGTCCTTCCGCGTGGTGTGTAACCACGGGAAGCCAACTAGTCAGACGGGGACTGACAATTGTAGAGAGCAGATCGTTAGATATTGATGGGAGTTTTTGTGTAACCAAATAGATAGAGATAGCGTTAGAGTTTAGGAAACTAGTGATAGGCAATTCTGTGGCTTTGTGTGTGGTTTGATAGCGACTGTTATGTACTTGTAAAGAGCCTACGGCAATAAAATGTACCATGTAATTCCTTTCACACGACGTGCAAGTTTCTTGTGTGGTGTGAAAGAAGTAATCCGATGATGCCTGTCATATGAGTTGTTGACAGACACTTTTAGCTACACGACCTCAAACTCAAGCCAGACGACATACTGCCGCCACATCAAGTACCAATAAATCAGAAGAGAGCAGACCACTCATAACCACGGCACCTGATATCCAAGCCAGACGGAACATTTCCATCACACCAAATCCGTACAATACGCCCTCTTTCGCGCAGGAGGGTGATAATTATGAAGATACGTTCCCTCTTCTCCACAGCAAGGATCAATCCAGTAGTAACAACAACGTGCCACCACAGCCTCCTGTTAGCCACGAATCAGAGCCTGTAGTTGGAAGTCGTTACACACCCGTGAGAAATCAACAGTATCCACTCCATTGTAACCCAGAGTTGTTATACCTCACACGGTTTAGCCCAACTTCACTTCGGCGGGCATTTATGATGTCGCTGTACCAAGGACCAACACAGCCTGGTATTTACTAGCAATTCAGCACAAAGCAACACCGGATCTCGGTACAAGAAAGGGCCTCTCCTATAAAGTTTATGCGCATACTTGGTTATTGATTTATATAGCAACGTATTAGATAGTACGCGGCTGTAAACATTGACTCGTATTGAAGTCACAGAGATTGACACTTAGATATCTTTTACAATACTTTTTATCGCCTTAATACCCTGAATGAGGGGGTCTTCACTCCCCGCTTTAAACAGAGACATTGACTTGTATAGTCATTTATTGATTCTTTTGGATAACAGTTGGTACTTAGCTTGTGAAGTAGTTTTTTTTTTCAAGTTAATTATTTGTTGTATGTTCTTTAATTCGTTTTGTTCCTTGTTTGCATTATAATCGTTGGTCTAATTAGTTATATCGTTATAATATTGTCATTTACTTATTGATTTGTATTACTGATATTTTGTAAGTTAATGTAATTGTGATTTTTTTAATGATCTTGTATTTTAGCTTAACTTTGACAAATTTACACTTTCTTCATGGATGAAATGTCTGAGAAGTGGCAACACTGGCTCAATAAGTCAGGAATACGCCTTGGACACTTAAACATTTGCAGCTTATTTAACAAGCTACCAGAGTTATCTTCTATCCTTAATCAAAATTTTCATTTATTCGGCCTTAGTGAAAGTAGGCTTAATGATACAATTTCAGATGAGGACATCTCTATTAAAGGGTACAAAGTTTTTAGAAGGGATCCCTGTAGGAAACAAGAGACAGGTATAATAACTTACGTTTCTAATTTACTAAATGCTCACCGTAGGCTAGACTTTGAAACTTGCGAAATAGAATGTATCTGGCTAGAGCTAAAACTTCAAAACCGCACACCCCTGATAATTGGCTACCTTTATAGAAATCCCAGTACTGGACACGTCTGGTACGAAAACTTCACTACCATGATGGATGTGGTTTTCGCTTCTGGGAAGGAAATTATACTACTCGGAGACTTTAACATTGACACCAACAAATCCAACATAATATGGGGAAATATAATTGCATCATACAATTTCCAACAAATAGTACAACAAGCTACTAGAGTAACAAAGTCATCTTCAACAGTCATAGATCACATTTATGTAACTTGCTCAGACAACATCATAGAATGCACCGTACCAAATTGTGCAATGAGCGATCACTACCCAATATGCTGCACGTGGTCTAAAAAAGGAATTAAAACTCCTAAACATAAACAAATAAGTGTAAAATATAGAAGTTACTAAAATTTCAACCAAAACGAATTTTTACAGGACTTGCTCAGTTCACCTCTAGACAATTTTTATCAGCTTCCTGACCCGGATGATGCTCTGGAATTCTGGATGAAAACCTTTATTGATGTTTTTGATAGACATGTGCCAGTCAAGGAAGTTCGAGTAAAACACCACGTCAAGCCACCTTGGATCACCCAGGAAATACTTGAAATTATGAGAGACAGAGATAAAGCACATAAAAAGCGGGATCTCAGTGCATACCGTACTCTTAGAAACAAAGTTCAATATAGCATACGACGGGAAAAGAAAAATTACTTTAAGAACTTAGTAATGGATAAAACAAATAGTAAGGATATATGGAAGGCAATTAACACCTTGACAAACAAGTATAACTTCCGAAATTCTTTACCATCAAATCATATTACATGCGACCAATTCAGTAATTTTTTTCAAACTGACATAGACCAGTTGAAGGCTTCAATACCTAATTCTCCTTGCAACTTATCTTTATTGTCATCGTTTTGCGAGAATAGATGCTCCCGCGATATTCTTTCCGACATACCGCTAATGACAATCACTGAAGTATTCACTTACCTCAGTAACCTAAAAAACACAACCTCATCTGGGTTAGATGGAATCAGCAACCGGATTCTCCGTTATGCTGCGCCAGTAATTTGTACATCACTAACCTATGTATATAATCAGTGTCTAACCAAAGGCCACTTTCCATCAGCTCTCAAAATCGCTAAAGTGTACCCTCTTCTTACATCTGGTTCATTGGACAATGGTCTCCCGAACAATTACAGACCCATTTCCTTACTATCATCACTATCTTCTTCTTCTTCTTTCGTTCGCCTAAATTATGTTTATAACTGCAATGTTGTCTCTTGTATGAATCTAACAGTCTTTTTTAGTTCATTCAGCGGTCCATAGAGTTTATCTTCCACTGTTGTCTCTCTAGGCCAGAAGGTTCGCCTGGATATGTTGTAGTTTGGGCAATCCTGGAGTATGTGCTCTGCTGTCTGCGACGCCAAACCACATGTGCACATGGCTGAGTCACCAATCTTGAATTTTGTATACATGTGGTTGCGTAATCTATTGTGTCCTGTTCTGAGGCGCAGAAAAATTACCTGTTCTGGTCTGTCCATAACGTGGTAGTCGTCTTGAGTAAGGTTTGGTGGCCTTCTGACTGATTTGATCATTCTTTTCTTTTGGTGGTATGTAATAGGCACATCTTGTTGTTCTTCTTGTGCTCCTTCCTTAGCCAATCGATCAGCTCTGTCGTTTCCGGGGATTCCACAGTGGGATGGTGATCTTACGATGACTGCTAAGTTCAGAAAGTACTGTCCTCAGAACTGGCAATTTCCCAGACAGGAGCGCCTCTATTACGGATTTTGCATCTGTCAATATCACCACAGGTTGTGTACCATGGCTGGTATTTTGTAATTTCTCTGTGCCTATCTTGATTGCCTCAATTTCAGCATCATAATTATGGCAGTACTTTCTTGTTGGAATTCTGGCCGTGTCTCTAGTATTATTTGGGTATTCTATATACACTCCCGCTCCTCCATTTCGAACAGCATTTTGTGCTGACCCATCTGTGTAGACTCGGATCCAGAGGTCCTGTGGGTATTCGTCATCAAGGAAGCTGAGAGTGGCTGTTCTGCGCAGTACACTGTTCTGTTCTTCCTTGTCAAATATTCCTCTCACTTTTGACTGGATTTGTAGCGATATTCTATGTTCATCTTTCCACGGGGTTCGCTCTGGAATAGTTGTCAGGGGGATACCAACTGTGGGAAGATCGATGGTTTCTCTGCAGAGTTGTTTGGCCTGGTGGATGAAACTACTTCTTTTCAACCGCCCCATAGCTAAGTTTTCACATCTGTTCTTCATAGGGTGGCCTGGCAAGCTGAGAAACTTTTCTGCTTGTATTAGTGTTTTGTATCCCTGCGTTCTCTTAAAGCTTGTGTCCTCCCCATTTTCTCCATTGCTACAATAGGGGTTGATTTCATCCCTCCTGTGATGACTCTAAGAGCTTGATTTTGCACCTTGTCCAGCTCCTGCAATGTAGTTTTTGATGCTGAACACCACGCAGTTGACCCGTATTCTATCTATCACTATCTAAGCCACTTGAAAAACACATCCATAAAGTAACATTACAGTATCTAGTTCGCAACAAGCTTATTGTTGACAGCCAATCAGGATTTCGACCAAAATATTCTTGCCATACGGCCCTAACAAACATGATAGAGAATTGGCACCAGAATATCAACAACAACAGTCTATGTGGAACTGTGTTTATTGATTTCAAGAAAGCATTTGATATGATAGACCATGTTATTTTAATTAAAAAACTCGAGACAATGAAAATTGGCCTTAATGTAGTCACTCTAATATCATCTTTTCTATCAAACAGAAAGCAAGTAGTATCACACAATAAATCTCTGTCTGTCTCAAACCACTACCTTCAATAATGGAGTACCGCAAGGCTCTATTCTTGGCCCTCTATTATTTGCCATATATATTAACGATCTACCTTTGCATCTTTCGTCGTCCTGCGATCTATTTGCAGATGACTGTACGGTGTACACAAACGCTGAAAACTGTATTTTACTGGAGTCGTCTTTACAACAAGAATTAAATAATGTAGTTAAGTGGAGCTATTCAAACCGTATGCAAATTAACATCACTAAAACAAAAGCAATGTTATTAACAACCAGACAAAGACTTCAAACTCTAAGCTCACACACATCACTTCAACTTCACATCGATAACATGCCAGTAGAAAGTGTAATTGTGCACAAAACATTAGGCATAATCATTGATAGAAACCTAACCTTTAATTCCCATGTTCAAGCGCTCATTAAACAAACAGCGAAAAAAGTCTATCAACTCGCCAAGATTAAAAACTTCCTTGATGAGGACACAAGGAAACTATTCTATACTTCTCATATACAGACACACTTTGACTACTGCTCTACAATCTGGGACGGTTGTTCTAATTCAAACACCAAGCGACTTTACTCACTCCAGAAACGGGCCATGAGTCTAATTTATAGCAAACATTTATCTGACAATCCTAGCCTGTATAAACGCCTTCAGTTACTACCATTCCGCAAACGCCTGCTTTTCAATAAAGCTAAACTAATTCACAAAATCCTGCATCGGAATGCCCCAAATTACCTTTGGCCTTTGTTTAAATATAATGCTAGACACAGTAAACGTTTAAATATACTACACATTCCGAAGCCTAGGATTGACTTATACAAAACAAGCTTAACGTACTCTGCATCTCAGCTGTGGAACAATCTTCCACAAGAAATCAAAGACATCATCAATCCCTATTCATATAATCGCAAATTATTCGAACATTATCCCAATACGGATTACCTTCCCCCTTAGTAATTGAGATAATAATAATAATAACAAAACCCTAGTATAACAGCCAATCACCTTTTTGTAGGCCAGTATATTCCACATGGCTAATAACAAGTGTCAGACCATTATCTAATATTACTGTGTCGTGTAGTTTTGATGTTTGTATTTTGCCCATGCCTTTATAATGCATATCTTTTATATTGTTACTGTTCTTTGTTAGCCTTGAATGATGTGTGAATGAAATAATGTATGAAAGAGAGTGATAGAAGGGCAGAATGTTAGACGGGCCTGCGTGCCCAATTCTTAACCCTTTGAAAATAAAGTTTGTTCGTTCGTTCGTTCGTTCGTTCTCTCTCTCTCTCTCTCTCTCTCTCTCTCTCTCTCTCTCTCTCTCTCTCTCTCTCTTTCTCTCTCTCTCTCGTGAGGGATGAGTATGTGAGTTGGTGGATGTGTGTGGGAGATAAGTGTATGGGTGGGAGATGTTTGTGTGGGTGGGAAGATGTGTGTGGGTGGGGGATGTGTGTGGGTGGTTGGTGTGTGTTTGTGGATGGGGGATGTGTTGGTGGGTATGGATGTGTGTATGGGGGATGTGTATATGGGGGTTGTGTGTATGGGTGGGGAGATGTGTGTGAGTGTATGGGTGGGGTGTGTGTGTGAGTGGGGGATATGTGGTTAGGGGATATGAGGTTAATGGATGTGTAATTGGGGGATTAGTGATATGGGGGGGGGTGGGGGTGGAGGATGCGTGGGTGGGTGAGTGTGTGTAGGTTGGGGGAGGGGATGTGTGTGTATGGTCGTGGGATGTGTGGGTGTAGAGTGAGTGGGTGGGAGTAGAGTGGGTGGGTGGGGGAAATTGAGTGGGTGGTGGTGTGTAATTGGGGGATTAGTGATGGGGGGGGGGGGGGGGTTGCAGGATGTGTGGGTGGGGAAGTGTGTAGGTTGGGGGAGGGGATGTGTGTGTATGGGCGTGTGATGTGTGGGTGAGTGGGTGGGTGGGAGTAGAGTGGGTGGGTGAGGGGATTGTGTGCGTGTGGGTGTGTGAACGTGGGGGATGTGTGGGTGGGTGCTAGTTTTGTGTATGGGCAGATGTGTGATGTGTGGGTTGGCGGGGATATGTGTGTGTGTGGGTGGGGGTGTGTGGTTTGGGGTGTGTGTTTGACTGGATGGTTGGGGTCTGTGCGTGTGTGGTGGTGGATATGTGGGTGGATGAGTGTCGATGGGTTATGGGATGGGTGGAGGATGTGTTTGTGGGTGGGGAGATGTGTACAGGTGAGGGATGGGTGATGGGTGGGCGGGTGCATGTATGTGTGCCTGTGGATGTGTGTGTTTGTGGGTGGAGGATGTGTTTGGGGGGATGTGTGGTGGGTCTGAAAAGTATGTATGTTTGGGGAGATGTGTGTAGGTGGGGGTGTGTGTGGGGGTGTGAGATGTGTGGGTTGGGATGGGTGGATGGGTGGGAGCATGTATGTGTGCCTGGGGGATATGTGTGTGTGGTTGGGTGGGGGATGTGTGAGTGGATGGGGGATGGGTGGGTGATTGGGGTATGTGTTTCATAACATGGTACTATGCATTGTTTATGTTTACAAAATTCATTTGACAATGGTTTATTCCTATGTGAATGTAATATGCATTATTGATGAACGAAAGATGAGTGATTGGAAGTCCAGAATGTAAGACGGGCCTGCTTGCCCAATTTGTTACCTTTTTAAAATAAAGTTTGTTCGTTGTTCGTCGTTCGTTCTCTCTCTCTCTCTCTCTCTCTCTCTCTCTCTCTCTCTCTCACTCACCCGCTCTCAGTCTCTCAAACTCTCTTTTACGCTATATCTCTCTCACACACACAGAGACACACACACTCTCTCACTCTCTTTGTCTCATACTTACTCTCTCACTCACTCATTCTCTTGCATGCTCTCTCTCACTCTCTCACTCAAACACACACAGTGAAAAATGGCACCAGTTGGTGACATATGAAGGCATATAGTCGGTATGGAGTAAGTATTGACAGAGTTTTCGGTTAAATGTGTAAGGACTCATTGGAGAGTTCAGGTCTGTTGGAAGGTCATTCCATAAGTAGGCACCAGAATACGCAAAGCATGTTTTTGTATAAGTCCAACCTAGGTTTTGGAACTTATGATAAATTTAAGCGCTTGCTGTTCATTGAATGAGATTGAATCAACGGTTGAACATACTCTGGGGTATTTTGAGATATTACTTTGCTAACTAATTTAGCTTTGTTAAAAAAGAAACGATTTTGAAGTCGTAGAAGCCTTAGATGATTATATAAATTATTACTTTCAGCGTGCTTTATGCCAGAAACTAGACGTATAGCCCGCTTTTGAAGAGAACAAAGTCGTTTCATGTTAGATTTAGGGCAACCAACCCAGACTGTGGAACAATAATCTATATGTGATTGAATATAAAGTGTATAGAATAACTTTCGCGGACTTTCGTCCAGGAAGTGCTGAATTTTAGCCAGTTGGTAAACTTTTTGTGCTATTTTCTTGGTAAGGACGTGGACATGAGAGCTTCAATTTAAATGTCTGTCAATTAGAAGACCTAATGCTTTATGTTCATTTACATTAACTATAGGTAATTATGCGGAGTTCGAGAGGTGCTCCAGTTATGGCTAGTGTCTGGAGTTTTTGTCTGGTCGTTATTAGCATGGGTATGGTTTTCGATGTAAATTTGCATACGGTTTTCATTGCTCCGTCTAGTAAGATTATCAAGTTCTTTTTGTAAATAACTTTCTAATTCACCACGGTTCTTTTGACTAGCCTATAAAGTACAGTCGTCTGCAAATAGATCACATGTAGCATTGAGATATAAAGGAAAGTCGTTAATATAAACTGCAAAAAGCAGCGGACCTAGTATTGAGCCCTGAGGCACACCAATATTAAGCTGTGTGGGTCTTGATAGACAGTTGTTGAAGGACACGACTTGTTGTATGTCGGATAAAAATGACGTGATTAGGTTCACCATATTGGCACTAGTCTTCATTTGTTTAAATTTGCTAATTAGAATATCGTGACCTACCATATCGAAAGCTTTTTTTAAAGTCAACAAACACTGCTCCACACATGTTGCCATTGTTAATGTTAAAATTCCAGTTGTCTGTCATTATTTTTATAGCGCTATGACAAGAATATTTAGGGCTAAACCCAGATACAGACACAAAATAACACAGTGTCCCTGTACTTACAACATTTGTTTTATATACAGACACGAGATAACCCAGTGTCAGTGTTCTTACAACATTTGTTATATTTACAGACACAAGATAACGTATTGCCCCTGTACTTACAACATTTGTAATACATACAGACACAAGATTACCAAGTGTTCCTGTACTTACAACATTTGTAATACATACAGACACAAGATTACCAAGAGTTCCTGTACTTACAACATTTGTTATATTTACAGACACAAGATAATCCAGAGTTCCTGTACTTACAACATTTGTTATATATACAGACACAAGATAACCCAGAGTTCCTGTCAATCAATCATGTGCCATGCCGGAAAGCGTGGGCGGTCATGACTCGCCATTTCACTCGATCACCAGTGTCGTGGATCAGCTCAGTGTTCCTGTCTCGTCCATGCCATGTGGCCAAGCCATCCAGGTATTTTCCTCTCGGTCTGCCTCTTGGTCTGTTTCCTTCGATCTTGCCAGTTGTCACCAAGTTCTCCAATCCATTTCTTCTCATAACATGTCCAAAAAATTTTGACTGTCTACGTCTAATTTCTCTAATCAGTTTACGATGTTCATTTGTCTCCTGTAGTACTTGGTCATTGGTTTTTCTGTCTGTCCATGGTATTCTTTGCATTTTCCTCAGAAACCACATTTCTGCAGCCATCAGATGCTTTTCAGCTTGACTGCTCATTGTCCAAGTTTCACATCCATACAAAAGAACAGGCTCTATGTATCCCCTCAACACTCTTTTTCTCGTTTCAATTGACATCTTTTTATTGGTCAGAATGTTTTTCATCTTGCTAAAGACTACTTTCGCCATGGCGATTCTTGTTCTAATCTCTTCAAGGCATCTCCCATCAGATGTTATGACTGTTCCAAGATAATTGTACCGATTCACTTGTTGAAGAATATTTCCATTTACTTGAATATTACATTGTGGCACTTCTTTCTTCCTAGTGACGACCATAACCTGAGTCTTTTTACAATTTAATTCTAACCCCAGTTGCTCACTGTGTACAACAACCGCATCTACTAATTGTTGCAGGTCCTGCGCATTGTCTGCAATTAATACTGTATCATCTGCATATCTAATGTTATTGATGTTTCGTCCTGCAATGCTGATTCCATTTATATCCTCTACATTTCTGAAAATATTTTCACTGTATAGGGAAAAAAAGATCTGGAGACATCACACATCCCTGCCTAACACCTCTCTTAATTGGCTGATACTGTCCCACTTCATTATCAATCCTTATTGCAGCTTGTTGTTTCCAATATATGCTTTTTATAAGTCTAATGTCTTTCCCATCAATTTGTAGATCTCCAAGCATATCCACCATGTTGACATGTCTAACTCTATCAAAAGCCTTTGTATAGTCAATAAAGCAAAGATGTATATCCTTGTTTACTTCTATAGCACGTTCAATAACTGTTCGCAGCATGTACAGAGCATTTACCTGTACTTACAACATATATTATATTTACAGACACAAGATATCCCAGTGCCCCTGTACTTGCAACATTTGTTATATATATACAGACACAGGATAACCCAGTGTTCCTGTACTTACAACATATATTAAATTTACAGACACAAGATAACCCAGAGTTCCTGTACTTATAACATTTGTTATATATACAGGTACAATACAACCCAGTGTCCCTGCACTTACAACAAACGTTAAGAATCCACCTGGCATTATGGAAACTTGTATCTCGTGATTTGTTGTTACTACCAGCCGACGATGAGAGTTACTCAAGCAAGTGTGGTATTCAGTTTGACACGCCACTGACTGAGGTTACTTACTACCAGCCGACGATGAGAGTTACTCAAGCAAGTGTGGTATTCAGTTTGACACGCCACTGACTGAGGTTACTACCAGCCGACGATGAGAGTTACTCAAGCAAGTGTGGTATTCAGTTTGACACGCCACTGACTGAGGTTACTACCAGCCGACGATGAGAGTTACTCAAGCAAGTGTGGTATTCAGTTTGACACGCCACTGACTGAGGTTACTACCAGCCGACGATGAGAGTTACTCAAGCAAGTGTGGTATTCAGTTTGACACGCCAATGACTGAGGTTACTACCAGCCGACGATGAGAGTTACTCAAGCAAGTGTGGTATTCAGTTTGACACGCCACTGACTGAGGTTACTACCAGCCGACGATGAGAGTTACTCAAGCAAGTTTGGTATTCAGTTTGACACGCCACTGACTGAGGTTACTACCAGCCGACGATGAGAGTTACTCAAGCAAGTTTGGTATTCAGTTTGACACGCCACTGACTGAGGTTACTACCAGCCGACGATGAGAGTTACTCAAGCAAGTTTGGTATTCAGTTTGACACGCCACTGACTAGGTAGGGTGTGAGAGTGGTCCCAGGTGGCGGGCAGGTGTGAGGACACGAACCCGACACTTTTACAACAAATGTGATTACTACAACAATCACCATCTACATCTGACGACTTTGCCGCGGGGTGGGAATGGATCGGCTTCAAGTGGCATGCTGTGAGTGTTACGATATCGTTTCGACATGAATTCCATAAACATAAATATCGACATCCCATAATTTTCTGTAAATATACACGGAACTCCCAGATAGATAACGCGGTAATTGAGGTTTTCAAACGTTGTGCAAAAAAAAAAATAAGACTACTACTACTACAGATTGGTTTAACTAAATGGAACAGGTCAGCGATGTGTGACCAGGTAGGTTGAGTACTCACCCAGACTGAGCACAAATATGAAGACAGGTAGCAGAATGTGATCCATGTTTGAGTGCAGTCACGGCTCACCTGGTCTGTCGCTGGTTACTGCTCAGTGGATTAGTAGGCCCCACTTAGACAACACACACACACACCCACTGCCACGCGATTAATGTCACTTTCTACTGGTGCGGTTAACGGATGTCCTGTGTAGGTTCAGTTCACTCGGAGTAGACAACAACGCTGTAATTGTCGGACAGCGACAGTAGACAGTCTCCTGGCGTCTGTAATAACAGCATGCAGGAACCTGCACACTTTAGTGACACACAGCACGCACGCACACTCACACATACACACATAAATCTCACACACATATACACACACAATCACATACACACGCGAGCGCGAGATCAGAGGCATGCACGCATACGTGACAGATCCAACCATGGCACATCATCAACAACACTCACGTGACAGAGCCAACCATGGCACATCACCAACAACACTCACGATGTTTATGTAAGTTTTACAAACACACTTATGAAATAAATATATGAACAAAGACATTAAGAATTAACATCGCTGCACTCCAGACGTTCCCATAGGTGCCCAGTCCACTTCTTCAGTAGCCAGCGACATGTCCCAATGCTGTTGACACCAGTGGCTGTCTGACTCAGTAGCCAGCGACATGTCCCCCATACTGTTGACACCAGTGACTGTCTGACTCAGTAGCCAGCGACAAGTCCCAATGCTGTTGACACCAGTGACTGTCTGACGGAACGTCCCCCAGCCTGTCCCTCTGCAGGCTCAGTCTCGTCCACACCTCTGCTAACCTCTCCAGGTGTAGATCCTCTGTTTTGCTGCATCTTCCACTAGATCCCTGGAAGCCGTCGCCACCCGACTCTTGTGATCTAGCTCACCGCCCACAGCAGCCCCAGCCGCCAGTCTATCGGCCTGTTCATGTCCCCACACTCTCGCTTGCTCTGGGCAGCAGATCCATGATATGCTCTTGGCCGCTGTCATGTGCATGTGAAGCGAGGCCAGCCACTGCCCGCGGAACACACCAGTGTATTACCCAGCATGCTCGTCGAGTCTATCACAAAGACAACACGGCGATCAGCTCCAGGGACAACATACCTACAGTGTGTCACAACACGGCAACATGTCTGTGTATGCGAATGTGTCAAATGTATAGTGGTACGTGCTATATCATATTAGGATCTCAGAAAGGAACCAAGAGGCTTATGGGAACCAGCTATAGAAAATAATGGAAACCAGAGCAACCAGGTCACCGGAAATATGATTAGCAAAACCCCAGAAGTGTATAAGTAGCTATCTGCAGGACAGACTCTAGCGGGATGTGAGGACAGACTCTAGCGGGATGTGAGGACAGACTCTAGCGGGATGTGAGGACAGACTCTAGCGATGTGAGGACAGACTCTAGCGGATGTGAGGACAGACTCTAGCGGGATGTGAGGACAGACTCTAGCGGATGTGAGGACAGACCTAGCGGGATGTGAGGACAGACTCTAGCGGGATGTGAGGACAGACTCTAGCGGGATGTGAGGACAGACTCTAGCGGGATGTGAGGACAGACTCTAGCGGGATGTGAGGACAGACTCTAGCGGGATGTGAGGACAGACTCTAGCGGGATGTGAGGACAGACTCTAGCGGGATGTGAGGACAGACTCTAGCGGGATGTGAGGACAGACTCTAGCGGGATGTGAGGACAGACTCTAGCGGGATGTGAGGACAGACTCTAGCGGGATGTGAGGACAGACTCTAGCGGGATGTGAGGACAGACTCTAGCGGGATGTGAGGACAGACTCTAGCGGGATGTGAGGACAGACTCTAGCGGGATGTGAGGACAGACTCTAGCGGGATGTGAGGACAGACTCTAGCGGGATGTGAGGACAGACTCTAGCGGGATGTGAGGACAGACTCTAGCGGGATGTGAGGACAGACTCTAGCGGTATGTGAGGACAGACTCTAGCGGGATGTGAGGACAGACTCTAGCGGGATGTGAGGACAGACTCTAGCGGGATGTGAGGACAGACTCTAGCGGGATGTGAGGACAGACTCTAGCGGGATGTGAGGACAGACTCTAGCGGGATGTGAGGACAGACTCTAGCGGGATGTGAGGACAGACTCTAGCGGGATGTGAGGACAGACTCTAGCGGGATGTGAGGACAGACTCTAGCGGGATGTGAGGACAGACTCTAGCGGGATGTGAGGACAGACTCTAGCGGGATGTGAGGACAGACTCTAGCGGGATGTGAGGACAGACTCTAGCGGGATGTGAGGACAGACTCTAGCGGGATGTGAGGACAGACTCTAGCGGGATGTGAGGACAGACTCTAGCGGGATGTGAGGACAGACTCTAGCGGGATGTGAGGACAGACTCTAGCGGGATGTGAGGACAGACTCTAGCGGGATGTGAGGACAGACTCTAGCGGGATGTGAGGACAGACTCTAGCGGGATGTGAGGACAGACTCTAGCGGGATGTGAGGACAGACTCTAGCGGGATGTGAGGACAGACTCTAGCGGGATGTGAGGACAGACTCTAGCGGGATGTGAGGACAGACTCTAGCGGGATGTGAGGACAGACTCTAGCGGGATGTGAGGACAGACTCTAGCGGGATGTGAGGACAGACTCTAGCGGGATGTGAGGACAGACTCTAACGGGATGTGACGGGCAGACTCTAGCGATATGGACAGACCTGCGGGTTGACTGCAGCTTCTTTTCATATAGGACAGACTCTAGTTCTGAGGACGATCAGCAGTAGGACAGCCCAGCAGTGAGGCAGCCAGCAGGAGTGAGGAAGATCTAAGAGAGATGAAGAATAAGAAGAAGCCAGAAACCAGGACTGTGAATATATAGAAGTCTGAAGTGAAAGAGAGAGAAGCACAGAGCAGAGAAGAAGAAGAAGAAGAAGAAGAAGAAGAAGAAGAAGAAGAAGAAGAAGAAGAAGAAAGAAGAAGAAGAAGAAGAAGGAGAAGAAGAAGAAAAAGAAGAAGAAGAAGAAAAGAAGAAGAAGAAAAGAAGAGATGAAGAAGCAAGAAGAAGAAGAAGAAGAAGAAGAAGAAGAAGAAAAGAAGAAGAAGAGAAGAAAAGGACGAACGAACGAATGAACAAACGAATTTTATTTTTAAAGGGTCCCCAAATTGGGAAGAAGAAACATAAGACGAAGAAAACACATCACTAACGAAATCTTGGCATCTGTGCCTGCCGGTCCGGTGCTCGTCGGTTCGAAGGGAGTTGTATGTGTCGGGGTGGGATGTGTGAGTGGGTGGAGGATGTGTGTGGGGGTAGGGGTATTGTGATCGAAAGATGTTTGGTTGGGAGTGGGTGGGTGGGGGTGTGTGCGTGCGTAGTGGAGGATGATGCGTGAGTGAGTGTTGTTGGTGGACGGGTAGGGATGCGTGTGTGGGTGGGTAGAGGTGTGTGTGTGTTGGTGGTGATATTGTGTGGGTGAGGTATGTGTGTGTGGGTGGGGGAGTTTGTGGTGTGTGAGTGGGGATGTGGGGTGGATGGGTAAGGGTATTTGTGTGGATGTGGGTGGGAATTGTGTGGTATCTGGGTGGGGGATATGTGTGTGGTGTGTAAGTGGGGATGTGTTGGTGAGGGATAGTGTGTGTGGTGCGTGGGTTGGGAAAGTGCGTGGTAGGGGGTGTATGTGATGTGCGGGTTGGGGATTGTGTGGTGGGGATTAGTTAAGGCATGTGTGGGTGGGTGGAAGTTGTATGTGTGGGTGGTGGGGTGTGTGGAGTGGTTTGGGGAATGTAGGGTGGTTAGGGGATGTGTGGAGTGGGGTGGAGGACAGACTCTAGGGGTGGGAGGGACCTAGCGGGATGTGAGGACAGACTCTAGCGGGATGTGAGGACAGATCTAGCGGGATGTGAGGACAGATGTGCGGATGTGGGGTTGCTCTAGCGGGATGTGAGACAGACTCTAGCGGGATGTGAGGACAGACTCTAGCGGGATGTGAGGACAGACTCTAGCGGGATGTGAGGACAGACTCTAGCGGGGTGTGAGGACAGACTCTAGCGGATGTGAGGACAGAACTCTAGGCGGGATGTGAGGACAGACTCTAACGGCATGTGACGACATACTCTAGCGATATGTCCAGAGCCTCCAGTTGACTGCTGCTTCCTTTACATATATTCAGATTTACGTCTGAGGGTGTACACAGCAGCAGCAGCAGCAGCAGAAGGAGAAGAAGAAGAAGAAGAAGAAGAAGAAGAAGAAGAAGAAGAAGAAGAAGAAGAAGAAGAAGAAGAAGAAGAAGAAGAAGAAGAAGAAGAAGAAGAAGAAGAAGAAGAAGAAGAAGAAGAAGAAGAAGAAGAAGAAGAAGAAGAAGAAGAAGAAGAAGAAGAAGAAGAAGAAAGGACGAACGAACGAATGAACAAACGAATTTTATTTTTAAAGGGTCCCAAATTGGGAAGAAGAAACATAAGACGAAGAAAACACATCACTAACGAAATCTTTGGCATCTGTGCCTGCCGGTCCGGTGCTGGTCGGTTCGAACCCCTGAGATGTTGATCTGAACCATCGCTGGAGAACCTGACACTGAGTACGAGACACTGGCCACATCAGCCTATGCGTGCCGTTTGGTCAAGAAAGACTTAGGTTTCCCACAAGCTCTCAAAGTGGGGTCTGTTGTCAGTTCATTTACTGAAGCTACTTCACGATAAGGTCTGACAAATGACGTGTATGTGTGTGTAGGTGCTGACAGTATTATGTCAGTGTGTCTTAGAGTGTGTATGTGTGTGTGTGTGTGTGTGTCTGTGTGTGTCTGTCTGTCTGTCTGTCTGTGTCTGTGTCTGTGTGTGGTTGCAGCCACTGACATTCTCCCTGGATTGATTGATTGATTGATCTAGGAACCGACATCACAGCATTCGGGGCATTCCCATAAGCGCTCCGTCCCCATCCTCAGCAACCAGCGAAGAGTTCCAACACTAATAATTCCAGTAGCAATCTGATTATATGTCCGTCTCGCCTTTCCTCTGAGCGTCGAGCTTCGGCCAGATCCCCTCGTCACTCCTCGTTCCCTCATTCTAACCAGACTATGGTGATCCATTTGCTCCTCCGAGGTGTACACGTGCTCTCTGGAATGCAAGCCTACTAGTATTCGGTCATGGGTCACACATGTTGAGTTATCATCATAATCATCCTCATCGTCATGCCGAGAATCGTGGGCGTTCATATCTCTCTACAGATCGCGTTCCTTGGCGTTCTGGATCACTTGTGTTTACATGTCGCCACGTCATCGCCAGGGACCATCCAGCACCATGTCTCTGTGTCTGCCTCTTCTCTCGCTGGTCTGCCAGGTTAAGTACACTTTACATTTGTGTAACGTCACGAGAAAGACCGCACGGCGAGCGGGCCGCGGCCTGGTGCCATATGAAACCTGTCTGACTAGGACCCAGGGGGTCACGATTGAGTTCAGCTCGACAATGTTTGTCGAATCGAATCGAATCAATAATTTGAAAGTAATCGATAACCAGTACTGGGCACATAAAACACGTATAAAATATATTTGTTTTCAGGTGGGATAGAAGTAGCCACTTCATGTCGAAGTGTAGAATTGAGTGAAGAGTCACCCTGTCTTCTTCTACCCCTAAATGTAGAATTACCTTGTGAACTTGTGGATTATTTCTACTCCACCCCGGGGTGTAGAATTACCTTGTGATATTATGACCGTCTTTCCTCTTCTACCCCTGAGTGTAGAATTACCTTGTAGTTGTCTGAAGCCTTTCTCGTGTACGCCATTCTGTAAAACTATTCCACTATCTGGTCCAGTCGTTCAGACAGTCATGTGTCGTGTAGACACTCATGTGTCGTGTGTCGTGTAGACACTCATGTGTCGTGTGTCGTGTAGACACTCATGTGTCGTGTAGACACCTCTCTGGCTTTGTTTCCTCCAGTCTTGCAGACACTCATGTGTAGTTTAGACACCTTTTCTGGCTTTGTTTCAATAGTTGTCACCATAGCATGGACAGTAGCAGACGAGCACCCATCAACACATCCACACACATCCATACCCACTCTCTGACACACATTCATGCACACACGTGACAGACGAGCACACATCAACACATCCACACACGTCCATGCCCACTCTCTGACACACATTCATGCACACTTGTGACAGACGAGCACCCATCAACACATCCACACACATCCATACCCACTCTCTGACACACATTCATGCACACACGTGACAGACGAGCACACATCAACACATCCACACACGTCCATGCCCACTCTCTGACACACATTCATGCACACTTGTGACAGACGAGCACCCATCAACACATCCACACACGTCCATACCTACTCTCTGACACACATTCATGCACACACGTGACAGACTAGAACAACGGCTGGGCTAAGTATTAAACAACAGTAAACCTTGTGGATAGACACGACAACAGAAAACAAGAAAAGACGAGACCAGACCAGGCCAGATAAGATCAGACCATATAAGCCATGACAAGACATGACCAGAGCAGACAAAACCAGGCAAGACAAGACCAGACCAGACCAGACCAGACAAGACAAGAACAGACAAGACAAGGCAAGACAAGACAAGACCAGACAAGAACAGACAATACAAGACAAGACATGATAAGACAAGACCAGACAAGAACAGACAAGAACAGACCAAACAAGATCAGACAAGACCAGACAAGACCAGAACAGACACAACAAGACCAGACAAGATAAGACAAGTCCAGACAAGAAAGGACTAAACAAGACCAGACAATACAAGCCTCACGCCTCTCTACCCGATTCAACAATAGCAAATATTCATATCAGTTTTATTAGGCAAGAGAGATCAACTGATTAAATCACCAAGTTATCGTATTGTCTGGCTTACTTCCCTTAGTTGCAGTTTCAAGACGAGCATCGTGAACTCATGAAGGCTTGTTACTGAGGCGGGAATATTGTGTGAGTTTGTGAGGCTTGTTACTGAGGCGGGAATATTGTGGTGAGTTTGTGAGGCTTGTTACTGAGGCGGGAATATTGTGTGAGTTTGTGAGGCTTGTTACTGAGGCGGGAATATTGTGTGAGTTTGTGAGGCTTGTTACTGAGGGCGGGAATATTGTGGTGAGTTTGTGAGGCTTGTTACTGAGGCGGGAATATTGTGTGAGGTTTGTGAGGCTTGTTACTGAGGGCGGGAATATTGTGGTGAGTTTGTGAGGCTTGTTACTGAGGCGGGAATTATTGTGGGTGAGTATATATGTGAGGCTTGTTAATGAGGCGGGAATATTGTGGTGAGTTTGTGAGGGCTTGTTACTGAGGGCGGGAATATTGTGGTGATTTGTGAGGCTGTGTTACTGAGGCGGGAATATTGTGGTGAGTTTGTCACATGTGTTACTGAGGCGGGAATATTGTGGTGAGTTTGTCACATGTGTTACTGAGGCGGGAATATTGTGGTGAGTTTGTGACATGTGTTACTGAGGCGGGAATATTGTGTGAGTTTGTGAGGCTTGTTACTGGAGGCGGGAAATATTGTGGTGAGTTTGTGAGGCTTGTTACTGAGGCGGGAATATTGTGTGAGTTTGTGAGCTTGTTACTGGGCGGGGAATATTGTGTGAGTTTGTGAGGCTTGTTACTGAGGCGGGAATATGTGGTGAGTTTGTGAGGGCTTGTTACTGAGGCGGGAATATTGTGGGTGAGTTTGTGAGGCTTGTTACTGAGGCGGGAATATTGTGTGAGTTTGTGAGCTTGTTACTGTGAGGCTTGTTACTGAGGCGGGAATATTGTGGTGAGTTTGTGAGGCTTGTTACTGAGGCGGGAATATTGTGGTGAGTTTGTGAGGCTTGTTACTGAGGCGGGAATATTGTGTGAGTTTGTGAGGCTTGTTACTGAGGCGGGAATATTGTGTGAGTTTGTGAGGCTTGTTACTGAGGCGGGAATATTGTGGTGAGTTTGTGAGGCTTGTTACTGAGGCGGGAATATTGTGGTGAGTTTGTGAGGCTTGTTACTGAGGGCGGGAATATTGTGGTGAGTTTGTGAGGCTTGTTACTGAGGCGGGAATATTGTGTGAGTTTGTGAGGCTTGTTACTGAGGCGGGAATATTGTGGTGAGTTTGTGAGGCTTGTTACTGAGGCGGGAATATTGTGGTGAGTTTGTGAGGCTTGTTACTGAGGCGGGAATATTGTGGTGAGTTTGTGAGGCTTGTTACTGAGGCGGGAATATTGTGGTGAGTTTGTGAGGCTTGTTTACTGAGGCGGGAATATTGTGGTGAGTTTGTGAGGCTTGTTACTGAGGCGGGAATATTGTGGTGAGTTTGTGAGGCTTGTTTACTGAGGCGGGAATATTGTGGGTGAGTTTGTGAGGCTTGTTACTGAGGCGGGAATATTGTGGTGAGTTTGTGAGGCTTGTTACTGAGGCGGGAATATTGTGGTGAGTTTGTGAGGCTTGTTACTGAGGCGGGAATATTGTGTGAGTTTGTGAGGCTTGTTACTGAGGCGGGAATATTGTGGTGAGTTTGTGAGGCTTGTTACTGAGGCGGGAATATTGTGTGAGTTTGTGAGGCTTGTTACTGAGGCGGGAATATTGTGTGAGTTTGTGAGGCTTGTTACTGAGGCGGGAATATTGTGTGAGTTTGTGAGGCTTGTTACTGAGGCGGGAATATTGTGGTGAGTTTGTGAGGCTTGTTACTGAGGCGGGAATATTGTGGTGAGTTTGTGAGGCTTGTTACTGAGGCGGGAATATTGTGGTGAGTTTGTGAGGCTTGTTACTGAGGCCGGAATATTGTGGTGAGTTTGTGAGGCTTGTTACTGAGGCGGTAATATGTGGTGAGTTTGTGAGGCTTGTTACTGAGGCGGGAATATTGTGGTGAGTTTGTGAGGCTTGTTACTGAGGCGGGAATATTGTGGTGAGTTTGTGAGGCTTGTTACTGAGGCGGGAATATTGTGGTGAGTTTGTGAGGCTTGTTACTGAGGCGGGAATATTGTGGTGAGTTTGTGAGGCTTGTTACTGAGGCGGGAATATTGTGGTGAGTTTGTGAGGCTTGTTACTGAGGCGGGAATATTGTGGTGAGTTTGTGAGGCTTGTTACTGAGGCGGGAATATTGTGTGAGTTTGTGAGGCTTGTTACTGAGGCGGGAATATTGTGGTGAGTTTGTGAGGCTTGTTACTGAGGCGGGAATATTGTGGTGAGTTTGTGAGGCTTGTTACTGAGGCGGGAATATTGTGGTGAGTTTGTGAGGCTTGTTACTGAGGCGGGAATATTGTGGTGAGTTTGTCACATGTGTTACTGAGGCAATAATACTGTAGAGTGGTTGTTGAGATGTGGTTACTAAGGCAGTAACCACTGTGGTTAGTTTGTGAGATGTGTTACTGAGCGGGAATATTGTGGTGAGTTTGTCACAGCTGTTACTGAGGGCAGTAATACTGATAGAGTGGTTGTGAAGTGTTATAGGCAGTAAAACACTGTGGTAGTTGTTAGATGTGTTTACTGAGGCGGGAATATTGTGAGTGAGTTTGTCACATGTGTTTACTGAGGCAGTAATACTGTAGAGTGGTTGTGAGATGTGTTACTAAGGCAGTAACACTGTGGTTAGTTTGTGAGATGTGTTACTGAGGCGGGAATATTGTGGTGAGTTTGTCACATGTGTTACTGAGGCAGTAATACTGTTAGCAGTGGTTTTGTTAGATTGTGTTAACCTAAGGCAGTAACACTGTGGTTAGTTTGTGAGATGTGTTACTGAGGCGGGAATATTGTGGTGAGTTTGTCACATGTGTTACTGAGGCAGTAATACTGTAGAGTGGTTGTGAGATGTGTTACTAAGGCAGTAACATTGTGGTGAGTTTGTGAGATGTGTTAATGAGGCAGGAATATTGTGGTGAGTTTGTGAGATGTGTTAATGAGGCAGGAATATTGTGGTGAGTTTGTGAGGCTTGTTATTGAGGCAGAAATATATTGCGGTGAGTTTGTAAGGCTTGTACGAAGGCAGAAATATATTATGGTGAGTTTGTGAGGCTTGTTACTGAGGCACGAATATTGTGGTGAGCTTGTGAGGCTTGTTTACTGAGGCGCGAATATTGTGGTGAGTTTGTGAGGATTGTTACTGAGGCATAAATATGTTGTGGTGAGATTGGGAGGCTTGTTACTGGGGCAGAAATATATTGTGGTGAGTCTGTGGGGCTTGTCATTGAAGCAGGAATACTGTGGTGAGGAAATGAGGCTTCTTACTGAGGCAGGAACGCTGTCGTGAGATCACGGTCTTGAATCGTCACCAAACAGCACTGTGCACTCTACTGGGACAGTACATTATTGTACAAACAGCACCGGGCACTGTACTGGGACAGTACATTATTGTACAAACAGCACCGGACACTGTACTGGGACAGTACATTATTGTACAAACAGCACTGGACACTGTACTGGGACAGTACATAATTGTACAAGCAGCACCGGGCACTCTACTGGGACAGTACATTATTGTACAAACAGCACTGGACACTGTACTGGGACAGTACATTATTGTACAAACAGCACTGGACACTGTACTGGGACAGTACATAATTGTACAAGCAGCACCGGGCACTCTACTGGGACAGTACATTATTGTACAAACAGCACTGGACACTGTACTGGGACAGTACATTATTGTACAAACAGCACTGGACACTGTACTTGGGACAGTACATAATTGTACAAGCAGCACCGGGCACTCTACTGGGACAGGTACATTATTGTACAAACAGCACTGGACACTGTACTGGGACAGTACATTATTGTACAAACAGCACTGGACACTGTACTGGGACAGTACATAATTGTACAAGCAGCACCGGGCACTCTACTGGGACAGTACATTATTGTACAAACAGCACTGGACACTGTACTGGGACAGTACATTATTGTACAAACAGCACTGGACACTGTACTGGGACAGTACATAATTGTACAAACAGCACTGGACACTGTACTGGGACAGTACATAATTGTACAAGCAGCACCGGGCACTCTACTGGGACAGTACATTATTGTACAAACAGCACTGGACACTGTACTGGGACAGTACATTATTGTACAAACAGCACTGGACACTGTACTGGGACAGTACATAATTGTACAAGCAGCACGGCACTCTACTGGGACAGTACATTATTGTACAAACAGCACTGGACACTGTACTGGGACAGTACATTATTGTACAAACAGCACTGGACACTGTACTGGGACAGTACATAATTGTACAAGCAGCACCGGGCACTCTACTGGGACAGTACATTATTGTACAAACAGCACTGGACACTGTACTGGGACAGTACATTATTGTACAAACAGCACTGGACACTGTACTGGGACAGTACATAATTGTACAAGCAGCACCGGGCACTCTACTGGGACAGTACATTATTGTACAAACAGCACTGGACACTGTACTGGGACAGTACATAATTGTACAAGCAGCACTGGGCACTCTACTGGGACAGTACAATATTGTACAAGCAGCACTGGGCACTCTACTGGGATAGTACATTATTGTACAAGCAACACTGGGCACTCTACTGGGACAGTACATTATTGTACAAACAGCACCGGGCACTCTACTGGGACAGTACATTATTGTACAAGCAGCACCGGGCACTCTACTGGGACAGTACATTATTGTACAAGCAGCACTGGGCACTCTACTGGGACAGTACATTATTGTACAAGCAACACTGGGCACTTTAATGGGACAGTACATTATTGTACAAACAGCATCGGGCACTCTACTGGGACAGTACATTATTGTACAAACAGCACCGGGCACTCTACTGGGATAGTACATTATTGTACAAACAGCACCGGGCACTCTACTGGGACAGTACATTATTGTACAAACAGCACCGGGCACTCTACTGGGACAGTACATTATTGTACAAACAGCACCGGGCACTCTACTGGGACAGTACATTATTGTACAAACAGCACCGGGCACTCTACTGGGATAGTACATTATTGTACAAGCAGCACTGGGCACTCTACTGGGATAGTACATTATTGTACAAGCAGCACCGGGCACTCTACTGGGACAGTACATTATTGTACAAGCAGCACTGGGCACTCTACTGGGACAGTACATTATTGTACAAGCAGCACCGGGCACTCTACTGGGACAGTACATTATTGTACAAGCAGCACCGGGCACTCTACTGGGACAGTACATTATTGTACAAGCAGCACCGGGCACTCTACTGGGACAGTACATTATTGTACAAGCAGCACCGGGCACTATACTGGGACAGTACATTATTGTACAAGCAGCACCGGGCACTATACTGGGACAGTACATTATTGTACAAGCAGCACTGGGCACTCTACTGGGACAGTACATTATTGTACAAGCAGCACCGGGCACTCTACTGGGATAGTACATTATTGTACAAACAGCACCGGGCACTCTACTGGGATAGTACATTATTGTACAAACAGCACCGGGCACTCTACTGGGATAGTACATTATTGTACAAACAGCACCGGGCACTCTACTGGGATAGTACATTACTGTACAAACAGCACCGGGCACTCTACTGGGATAGTACATTATTGTACAAACAGCACCGGGCACTCTACTGGGATAGTACATTATTGTACAAACAGCACCGGGCACTCTACTGGGATAGTACATTATTGTACAAACAGCACCGGGCACTCTACTGGGATAGTACATTATTGTACAAGCAGCAACTTGAACGAGATGATCTCACAGAGAGGCCTGGCTAATCCCATCAGCAGAAGCCAACCCACACTGTGTGGGCACATCAAGGCAAGAAGAAAGCTGCTGCACGTCATGACAACCGGGAAAGTTGGTGGGAAAGAGAGGCGGAGGGAGGCCTAGAGTGATCACATACGCCAGCCACGTGGGTTATAACCAGACATTGTATTGTCAGAGAAAATAATATACACAGTAAACAATATATTCGCTGCCTTCAGTTCTTTGATATACTCTTCTTCTTCTTCTTCTTCTTCTTCTTCTTCTTCTTCTTCTTCTTCTTCTTCTTCTTCTTCTTCTTCTTCTTCTTCTTCTTCTTCTTCTTCTTCTTCTTCTTCTTCTTCTTCTTCCTCTTCTTCTCTTTCTCCATTTATCTCAGCGACGTTTTGGAGGGAGATTTAAGAATCTGTTGTGCGCTCGTTTAAATGCTCTATGTAAGTTTGTAATCACTTCTCTAAGGTTGCACTCCATCTGTTACGCTGTCCTCCCCCTTGCTCTGTATCCATTGTATTTCTTCAATGTGATCTTCATTGTCTTCTCACATTCAAATTCACATTTCTCACTTCTGGCTTTTGGGTAGTGTTTCAAAGAAATAGTTTCACATTGGCTTGCACCTCACGAGAAATAAACTAGGAAGCAGATAATGTGAGAAGCGCACAGTTCTGGGCCGACAGGCAGCAGGAACAAATGACATCAATATTAATGTAGAAAACAGACAACGCCGATCAAAAGGAGAAGGCTGAGATAGATATCAGACACGGGTCTGTGTCTGAGTGAATAATGTGTTGACATAGTATCCAATCTCGGACATAAATACCCCGTAACGACAGATCTGTCAGCCCGGGTGGAATCGCTGCTGACGGGAAATCTGTTAGCAGAGGCAACATCCGGTCAAGCCGGAGGCACAGAGTCAGGTCAGGTGTTGTAGCATATCACAGCAAGTCGTGCAGACAACTGTTTGGTGTATGTCACATGACTTCATGTGTCCTCCCTGTGTAAATATAGATGACGTAAGTAGCAGACCATTATACCCGCCTTGAGGTGGCTTGTGTAAATATAGACGATGACAGTAACGGACCGATGTTCCCACCATCAGGTGGCTTGTGTAAATATAGACGATGACAGTAACAGACCGATGTCCCCACCATCAGGTGGCTTGTGTAAATATAGACGATGACAGTAACGGACCGATGTCCCCACCATCAGGTGGCTTGTGTAAATATAGACGATGACAGTAACGGACCGATGTCCCCACCTTCAGATGGCTTGTGTAAATATAGACGATGACAGTAACGGACCGATATCCTTACCTTCAGGTGGCTTGTGTAAATATAGACGATGACAGTAACGGACCGATGTCCCCACCTTCTGGTGGCTTGTGTAAATATAGACGATGACAGTAACGGACCGATGTCCCCACCTTCAGGTGGCTTGTGTAAATATAGACGATGACAGTAACGGACCGATGTCCCCACCTTCAGGTGGCTTGTGTAAATATAGACGATGACAGTAACGGACCGATGTCCCCACCTTCAGATGGCTTGTGTAAATATAGACGATGACAGTAACGGACCGATGTCCTTACCTTCAGGTGGCTTGTGTAAATATAGACGATGACAGTAGCGGACCGATGTCCTTACCTTCAGGTGGCTTGTGTAAATATAGACGATGACAGTAACTGACCGATGTCCCTACCTTCAGGTGGCTTGTGTAAATATAGACGATGACAGTAACGGACCGATGTTCCCACCATCAGGTGGCTTGTGTAAATATAGACGATGACAGTAACGAACCGATGTCCTTACCTTCAGGTGGCTTGTGTAAATATAGACGATGACAGTAACGGACCGATGTCCTTACCTTCAGGTGGCTTGTGTAAATATAGACGATGACAGTAACGGACCGATGTCCCTACCTTCAGGTGGCTTGTGTAAATATAGACGATGACAGTAACGGACCGATGTCCCCACCATCAGGTGGCTTGTGTAAATATAGACGATGACAGTAACTGACCGATGTCCCCACCTTCAGGTGGCTTGTGTAAATATAGACGATGACAGTAACGGACCGATGTCCCCACCTTCAGATGGCTTGCTATATGGTGCCGGCCAGACATGTTTTATGGCACTACATGCGTGATGTCCCCATCATGTCTCCACTACATGCGTGATGTCCCCAATAATACGACGGCCGCCTTCACTCCCCAGAACTGCTCCCGGCACCCACGTCATGCCAGGCAGGCCTGAGGCACATGTCCGTGTTTACAAATACCAACATCAATGTGGATTCTAACACATGTTCATGAAACCACTCCTTGTGCTTACGAGGGCGGAATGGGGGGAGGGGGGGGGAGGGGGGGGGGGGGGGGGCTGGATCCAGGATGTCCATAGCAGTGTTGTAGATTATGTCCTTTAGGACTCTCCACTCTGTTTCCGCATCCTATTTAGCTGCAGCCTTGGGCTTTAGGCGGTCTTTCAGCATTTTTAAACAACAGCCGCATTTTTTTTTTTTTTGCTGTTTAGGCGTATGATAATTAGTTATTTTGGGATGATATTTAGTTAGGTATGATATTTAGTTAGGTATATTTAGTTTTATCTCCCGAGGGCGCCATGGTGGTTTGATGTGTATGTTTATTTTCGAGATAATGAGACGATGGTCTGTCCAACATTCGGCACCACACATGGATTTTGTCACCCGAACGTCTTGTCTGTCACTCCTCCTGACGATGACATAGTCAATGAGGTGCCAGTGTTTCGAGCGAGGGTGCATCCACGATGTCCTATTTCTCATGGGAAGACGAAAAATTGTGTCGGTGATCTGGAGATCGTGTTCGACACAGGTCTGAAGGAGGAGGAGTCCATTGCTGTTACAATTTCCGACTCCGTACTTTCCAATAATGCCACTCCAAGAGACGGTGTCCGTGCCTACTCTGGCATTGAAGTCCCCAAGGAGTATAAGTTTGTCTCCTTTGGGAACAAATGTTAATACGTTGTGCAGGTCCTAACAGAACTTGTATTTTGTCGTCATCTTCATTTGTCATGGTTGGTGCGTAGACACTCACGATGGTTGCATGCTTCTTTCCTTTCAGCAGACGTAACTTAATGGTCATGAGCCTGTCCTTTATAGCCTTTGGAAATCCAGCTAATTTGCCGACCAGGGCCGACTTAATGGCAAATCCCACACCGGATTGGCGTCTTTCCTCGCTTTTCCTTCCATTCCAGACGAATGTGTAGCCGGCACCTACTTCACAGATTTGGCCTTCTTCTGCAAGTCGTGTCTCGCTCAAGGCTGCAATGTCGATGTTGTACCTGCCCAGCTCTCTCCCAATCAGTGCTGTTCGTCTCTCTGGGCCCGACGCGCCGTCTCTATTAAGTAGGGTGCGTACATTCCAAGTTCCGATTGTCAAGGGAATATTGTTTGCTATTTTAGTTTTACCTGTTGTTACTTTGTATGTCGACCGCAGTATAGGGTACCCACCAATGATATAGGGTCGACAATGTTTAGGGCACTTTTTCTAGCCACTTCCTCATGCTATGGAGGTGAGCTGTGTGTTCCTATAGAGGGCTGCTCAGTCGCTCAGAGGGCTGCCGAATCCCACTGCTGCTCCGGTCAGTAGAAGACGATCATATGGCCTGAGCCGCCTGTGTGCAGGTCTGCGACTACGACTGCCAGATTACCCACGCCTGCCGCTTCGCCGCTCGTCCATCGCCACAGGACTTGAAGGTGATATGTGACGTTGGATGAAGAATGACTTGCGCGATGACTTGGATTAACCTGAGGAAGAGTTGCGCAATTCGTCGAACTCACTCTCTCGCCTGAGTCCATCTGAGTCCAATAGCAAGGCAAGTCAAGACGACTGGAGACGAATACAGGTGCAGTGGATGACCAGGGCGCTCTACGTGCCTTGCCGTGCTCATTACGTTCCACAACGCTTTGCAGATAAACGCCGTCTTTCCTGTTGAATCAACAATGATTTCTTCCGCGCAGTCTATGGAGTCCTGTCTTCACATGCTGGGTAGGCATACCCTAGTTTACCTCTTGGTTTGACACCAAATCGGATACCCACGCCTGGTTTAGCCAGCCTCTCACAGCTGTTGCCCGGGGAGGGGGTGGCCGCTGTGCATGCTGACAGCTACTAGGAGCCACAGGCATGAGCTGGGTGTCAGGCTTGGACCAGTGGGGGATGGGTCCTGACATGAGTGTGACAGTATTCCTTACCTTATAGACATACATATATACATGAAGACAGCTTTATAGACATACTGACATAAAGACAGACATATAGACATACAGACATAAAGACAGACACGTTTAATACAGACAGACAGACAGACAGACAGACAGACAGACAGACCAAACTTTATTTTTAACGGGTTAAAAATTGGGCACGTAAGCCCGTCTAACATTGTGCCCTTCTATCACTCTCTTTCATACATTATTTCATCCACACATCATTCGAGGCTATCTGAGAACAACAATACAACAGATATCCATTATAAAGGCATGGGGAAAATGCAAAAATCAAGACAGACAGGTTGGTAGGTAGGTAGGTAGGTAGGTAGGTAGGTAGGTAGGTAAGTGGGTAAGGTAGATATGTTGATAGTTGAACAGACAGACAAACAGACGGACGGACGGACGGACGAACGGATGGATGGATGTTGGGTGGATTTGACCTGTTAATCCTATTATTATGTTATCTAGATTGATGTAACCACAGGCTCCAAAAAACAAAAAACCAGAGGTATTATATGCTTTGAAGAAATAAAACAAGTTAGATGCATATCCTGTACAGACGTTGCAGTCAACCCCAGCATTTTTTAGCTGTTCGTGATATCTTGGCAAGTTTACGTTCAGTAGTTTGCCATTCCTTTCTGAACGACCGGCACCCATACCATTTCATTAAAAAAAACAACGTAGGGCGGTTTGCTACCAAATCGCCCACAGATGTGTTACGAACGCGGGTATGTGGGATTACGAACTGCGTCTGTAAACCCATCGCCACGGAGCCGGCAGTCTACAGCTGTAACAAAGTTAATATCATCCATCAACAACAACCACGCAGCACGGACAAGATTGAAAACAACAACACCAACAACAACAACAACAACAACAATAACAACAACAACAACAATAACAAACACAACAACAACAACAACAACAACAACAACAAACACAACAACAACAACAACAACAACAACAACAAACACAACAACAACAACAGTATTGATGATTGTCAGCAATGTACTCGGATCGGCTGTAGACACACCGGGAGGGGCAGGGCAGACACGTGACGTATACACAGCAAATGTGGACGTAGTTCACTGGGCGGTCTGTTTGTCTGAAGCTGGGACAACAGCTACTACCCAAATAAACTATAATTTGATGTAACGAAGCGCAGCGGTCGTGAAATTAGAAATCAAGTTAACTTGAAGTTATATCTCGCCCGCTAGAGATTCTTTCTTCTCTGTCTTTCCAGGGACTGTGGCTCCGATAAACCGATTAAATGTTGGGTAGTTGATGTGAGGTTGAGTTGATTAGTTCCAGACAGGAGCCCGGGCCGGCTGGTGAATGTTTTGTTGGTAGCAGTAGTCAGACAGTTCATTCACTACAGCTATCTCTGTCTGTCTGTCTATCTGTCTATGTGTCTAGCTGCCTGCCTGCCCATCTGTCTGGCTTTCTGAGTCTGTTTGTCCACCAGAATGCCCGAGCATCTGTCATTCTGCCTGCCGCCCAGCCTATCTGTCAGTCAGTTAGTCAGTCAGTCAGTCAGTCAGTTAGTCAGTCAGTCAGTCAGTCAGTCAGTCAGTCAGTCTGTCTGTCTGTCTGTCTGTCTGACCCCGTCTGTCTGCATGTCTGTCTGTCTGTCTGCTTATCTAACGTCACACAATGCACCATGCAACAGATTTTGTGTTGACAGTCAGTATACAGCTCTCCGTCCATACTGTGCATATAATTATGCAAATATCTTCGTGTCAGGCAGCAATGGTAATCCTGAGGCTGTGTGTTCGAACCGCCATGTATCAAGTAAGTTTCAGGTATTATCGCCCCTCTCTCGGTGATTTTGAACCTGGTGAGGTGATGGTTACTTCACCCCGGATATTGTTCTGCTCAACTACATCCTATATCTTCATCTATATATGAAGCAGAGGGGAAAACACCAGGAAGAAGAAGGAACAACTACCTTCTGACTTTCACGGTGTCACGAGGTCCCACTGCAATACTCAGCCTGTTCTGGCTTTCCGTGTACTCCCATGTACTTGCTCACATGATGTCTCCACTTCAGTGGGAATATCACACACAGATATCACACACCCCAGTGATGAGAAACCAGATCTGATTTGTCCACTTGTAAACCACACGTGGCATCACACACATCTCTCTACCATCACCTAACAAGACAACATCAACATTAGTTAAGTGTGCCTCTGTAAGACAGCACTGTCATGCTGTCCAGCCAGACGCAGTTAGAGACAGTACTAACACTGGCCAGGTTTCCCATGCACCAAACATAGACCGCTTGCGATGGCGACAACTGGCCATCGCACCCCCACCATTGATTGGGTTCGCAGTCAACACTATATAGTTTGTTACATCTGGGATTGTGTTCACACACAGCAGTCAACAATATACAGTTTGTTACATCTGGGATTGTGTTCACCCGCAGCAGTCAACCCTATACAGTTTGTTACATCTGGGATTGTGTTCACCCACAACTATACAGTTTGTTACATCTGGGATTGTGTTCACACACAGCAGTCAACACTATACAGTTTGTTACATCTGGGATTGTGTTCACCCACAACTATACAGTTTGTTACATCTGGGATTGTGTTCACCCACAACTATACAGTTTGTTACATCTGGGATTGTGTTCACACACAGCAGTCAACACTATACAGTTTGTTACATCTGGGATTGTGTTCACAAGCGCCTGCTTTTTAATAAGACCAAACTAATTCACAAAATCATATTTCAAAATGCTCCAAGCTACCTTTGGCCATTGTTTAAATATAACGCTAGACATAGCGAACGACTAAATATACTGCATGTCCCTAAACCTAGGATAGACTTATATAAAACAAGCTTAGCATACTCTGCCGCTCAGTTGTGGAACAATCTTCCACAAGAAATCAAAGACACCACCAATCATGATTCATACATTCGCAACCTGTTTGAACACTACCTTAGTACAGACTACATGCCCCCATAACAAATAACACATAAAAGACAATAATGGTAACTTATCTCAAACGACAACTAGCCAAAAAACATTCCCTTATGTATGGCACGTTACACCCTCCTTAGGTATTTATAATGCCCATGTTAAACACTGCCTCAGTGAGTCATTTGTTATTGATTATTTTTCATGCGTTTTAATGTTCTTTTGTTGTCAAAAGTTGCTTCATAAGTGATGTTGAATGAAAGAATGTATGAGAGGAAATAGAGAAGAAGGGCAGAATGTCAGACGGGCCTGCGTGCCCAATTCTTAACCTTTGAAAATAAAGACTTATTATTATGATTATTATTATTATTCACCCACATCAGTCAACACTATACAGTTTGTTACATCTGGGATTGTGTTCACTCACAGCAGTCAACACTATACAGTTTGTTACATCTGGGATTGTGATCACCAACAGCAGTCAACACTTTACAGTTTGTTACACCTGGGATTGTGCTCACCCACAACTATACAGTTTGTTACATCTGGGATTGTGTTCACCCACGGAAGTCAACACTATACAGTTTGTTACATCTGGGATTGTGTTCACCCACAGCAGTCAACACTACACAGTTTGTTACATCTGGGATTGTGTTCACCCACAGCAGTCAACACTATACAGTTTGTTACACCTGGGATTGTGTTCACTGTCAGAATCTCTAATGTCTCCAACCGAGATGCAGTAACATCGTTACGCCCGCCAGGCGAATAGTCTCCAACCGGGATGCAGTAACATCGTTACGCCCGCCAGGCGAGTACCAGTTACCTGCCCGCAGGTTGCTGGCTGACGTGATAGTCAGCGGTCAGGCAAGGACAAAGCAAGACGCACGCAGTCCTCGTGAAGCCAATCCACAGGGCAAGCGCTGTGCGGGGAAACCGGGAGACAGCTTGGGAACTCGGACATGACAGGACGTGTGGGTTGAGAAAGGCTTCGTGTAGTTCTGTGCCCGAAAGTCGAGTGCTTGTATATCTTGTGAGATAGACTGTGAAGCTGTGGGTTTTGTCTGTAAGTGTACTGATGTATTGTATATGTATAGTAATGATCATCACATGCCAAACTAGATCGTATTGCATGTGAATTGTAAATAAATCCATTGAACTTAGTGTCATTGTGTGTCAAGTCCAATCATTTTGTACTTGTACTTGTCTCACATATGTTAGGTCCAACGAGCCAGGTTTAAGATCCTGACATGTGTGAACGTGGAAGGCTCGTCCTCTTAGATTGTTTGAACGTGTAGAGCTCATCCTCTTAGATTGTTTGAACTTGTAAACGTGTAAAACATCGGTGATTGTGTAACTTGTCGCCATTTTGAACTTGTCGCCATTTTGACCTTGTCGCCATCTTGTAAACATGATGTCTATGTCCTTACTGAATGTCATCGTGATGTAAGTGATGTACCATCATAGTTGTAGATTGTTGAAATATATCTAGATTGTATTTGTGAAGTTAGTTGTGGAAAGCAGAAGGTTTGGGAAAGAAAGTGACTTGTGATTTGAAAAAAAATTGTTGACCGACGACATTACGACCTACAATTACACTCAACGCCATACAAACCTAATCAAAACTTAGTGACAAGCATACACCTCACATAAAGGTAGATTCTAACTTATTTCCTCCCAAAAGAAAGCAGGTTTTCTGTGCCATCTGAAACCGTTGCCCGTAGAGGTCATTTGTCCTTGAAGTAGCGACCCTACAGTTCCTAGCCCTGGTGTGAACCGTTCTCCACCGCATCCAGTACACTTGAGTATATTTTTTGTATATACTTTCGGATGCAAATTTGGGCATAAATTGTAAGTTCAACAAGATTGTAAATTTGTCACGTTACTAACACCTTGTAACAAATTGTGTGTCTGATAACTCATTGTCATTTAAACATTCCATCATGTCTTCGTTAAACGACTTCATCGAGATGGGTTTAAAGCTAAAGTTAACTGGTGACGAGTTAACAAAGTGGAGCGAACAAAATATTCTGAACACCTTCTAGTACAAGAAAAAGCTAGCGAACGCGAGGAAAGAGCGGCTGAAAGAGCTGCCAAGCAGGCAGAGCTAGAAGTATCTGCGAAAACGAAACAGGCAGAGCTAGAATTATCTGCGAAAACAAAACAAGTGGAGTTAGATACTGAATTGAGGAAGGCAGAAATAGCAGCTTAAAGTAAACGAGAGGAGCTTGAATTACAACTCAAAATTAAACAGCTTGAAACCGATACTGCCATAGACAAAGAGTCTAAGAAATCTGAAAGACTGGAAAAAGAAAACCAGTACAAAAAGTATCAAGGTATTGTGAGAAATTATACCTCAGGTGACTGCATTGCAGCGTTCACCCAGAATTTTGAAACCTTAATGGACCACTACCAGGTCCCAGTTTCTGAATGGAACATTATTTATATGAGGAGTTTGTCAGGGGAACCTCTGAAAGTCATAGAGACTATCCCCAAAGACCTCAGAAAAGATTACCACTATCTAAAGTTAAAAATTATGGCACATTTTATGCTAGATGAGGCAGGTTACAGAGAACAGTTCAGCAAATTGAGTCCAAAACCTACTCAAACGTTCTCTGATTATGTCTCCGTAGTCCGAGACGTATTTACAAAATGGCTTTCAGCAGCCAAAGTAAATAAAGACTTTCATAAGTTAGAAGACCTCATCATCAGGGATAAAATCATCACATCCCTTCCATCATCATTTTCAAAATTTTTGCTAGAGAATGAATGTACGAGTGTAGAACAGATTGAGAGACGTGGTTCGGCTTACTATTCAGCCAATAAACATTGTTTTGCTAGTGAGGCTACTGATACAAACTTCGTAGCAGCTGCTAACTATGAAAAACCTCGATCAGAACCCTACAATAGGCAAAGAACATATAAGCCTACTTCTGAGAAATACAATCATTGTAGATTTTGTAACATTTCACACCACCAAGGTGAAATGTGTGACAAGAATCCGGCATATCTTACATACTTACAGAACTTCATAAATACTCAGGATAAGGAACGTAAAACCTTTAAAAATGCACGAAAATGCTTCCTCTGTAAAGCGTACGACCACTGGCGTCATGCGTGTAAAGGAAGGCAAATGACCAAGAAAGCAAATGCCGCCTTATTTGACAGTTCATCATCAGATGAAGAACATTCAGAAAATCACCCTGTGAACTCAGCACAGGCTTTTGACATGTTTAATTCACATAAATGTACTATTTGTAATACCTTTTATGAAGATGGCATTTTAACATGCGGCCACTCCATTCCTATTGCCAATGAGGAAGCTAATTTGGTAATAGATTCCAAAGGCAGAATAAACATCCACCAGGGATATGTGAATGGCAAGCCTGCTACAGTCCTTCGTGACACCGGAAGTTCTCTTATAGGGTTAAAGAGAAAGTTCATAATGCCTACAGACTATACAGGCAGGCACGTAACATGCAGAACATTCTCTGGAAATATCGAAAAGTACCCATTAGCATGGGCATATATTCAGACACCATTCCTCACTGGGAAAGTAAAATGCGCTGCATTAACTAACCCTGTGTGTGATATTATCATTGGGAACTTACCAGAGGTGAATGATATGCCTCATGATATTACATCTGTTTGCATTGATGATAACATAACATCATCACCATCACATGTCATCATTGAAAGTATGGTATCACCAAATGAATGTATGGTAGCTAATGGAGCACTAACATCTCATGAAATCATTGACCAAAATGTTTCATCACCATCTGATATCATTGAATGTGTGAACGCAGTAACCAGATCGACTGCTAGAGTGCAAGATTAAATTAATCAAACTGAGGCTATAGAAATGCTTAGCCCAGTGATACTGCCTCCTAAAACCATGAAGGAGAATTTTGTAACAGCCCAAAAGGCTGATCCTTCATTATCTAAATATTTTAATCTGATCGGCCAAAAGCCAAAGGTAACTAAAAATGCAAGATGGCATTTTGCTCTGAAAAATTGCATCCTCACCAGGTACTATACCAGAGGTAACAGCACCACAGAGCAAACTGTTTTGCCAATTGAATACCGTAAGCAAGCCTTACATCTTGCCCATGATATACCTCTTGCATGGCATATGGCATACTCCAAGACCAGATCAAGATTACTAACACAGTTTTATTGGCCAAGATTCTGCAATGACATTAAGCAATATTGTAGAAGTTGTGATATCTGCCAAAAACTAGTGAAGAAAGGTAAACACCCACAGGCCAAATTACAAATTACCGACTTAGCCAGTCGACCTTTTGAGAAAATATCTGTCGACATAGTGGGCCCTCTGAATCAAGTAACATCCAGAGGGAATAGATTTATCGTTACCATCATCGATTTATGTAGCCGCTGGCCTGAAGCGATTCCTTTAAAGAACATAACTGCCAATGATATCATGGAAGTTTTCTTCCATATATTCTCACGAATAGGGTTTCCAGACACTATCCTATCAGATCGGGGAAGCCAATTCATTGCATCATCTACTCAAGCTTTCACCAAAATGTTAGGGGTGAAACAATGTTTCAATTCACCATACCATCCTCACTCAACGGGAATCATAGAAAAGTTTAACGGGGATTTGAAGCATATGCTTGCTAAAGTCACGCAAGAATATCCCAAAAACTGGGACGTATATTTGCCTGCTATACTCTTTGCTTATCGCGAGGTCCCACATTCTAGTACTGGATTCTCTCCTTTTGAACTTATCTATGGTGCCAAGCCGCGAGGCCCATTGAGTATCTACCATTCAATGTTAACTGAAACCACCCCTTTACTTAAACCCATATCATCATACGTATATGTAACATCATTGCGTGAAAGAATCATCAAATCTTGTACTATTGCAAAAGAAGCACTAAAACTATCTGGTGCTACATATAGACAATATGCAGACAAAGGTAACAGGACAATAACGTTGACACCTGGACAGGACGTACTTCTTCTCTTACCTAGTGACCGACATTTATTGACTGACTCTTGGCAAGGACCATTTAAAGTAATAAGACAGATTTCAACGGTAGACTATGAGATTCAAATAAAAGACAAACATAAAATATTCCACATCAATATGCTAAGACCATACCTACAACAGAGACAACGAACAAGACGATACAACAGCCTGTACAGTTATAATAGACCATGAAGATGACGAAGATAGTGACGAAATTCCAACACCTGCATTAGACACGACAAACTGCTTGAAAGAAATCAAAATAAACCCAAATTTAACTCAAGCAGAAACAGGACAGCTGCAAACATCTCATACAACAGTACAACACCATCTTCTCCAACAACCCAGGACAAACAGAATTAGTACAACATCACATCACGCTCACTTCAAACACACCAATAAAATGCAGACCTTACACCATTCCATTGCATTACAAAGAAAACTTACATCAAGAGATCATTAGCTTAGAGAAAAACAACATCATTAGACGATCCCAATCACATTTTTCGTCTCCAATGGTCATGGTACGCAAAAAGGACAACACGATAAGACTCTGTGTAGATTATCGAAAATTAAATAAAATAACACTTTTAGATCTGGAACCAATGACCAACTGCGAAGATCTACTGACATAACTGACAGACTCTAGGTACTTTACGAAGTTGGATATGACTAAAGGTTATTGGCAGATAACGGTACACGAGCAGAGCAGACATCTAAAGCCTTTGCCACACCTTGGGGACTGTACGAATGGTGCAAATTGCCATTTGGGCTAGTCAATGCCCCAGCGACATTCGTACGCATGACACGACTCTTACTTGTTGACATAACAAATATTATCTGTTACATGGACGACATTTGTGTTCACACAAAGACAATGACAGACCACATAAAGACATTACAGCAGACATTTGAACGGATCAGACAGCACGGACTGACTGTGAAGCCTACAAAAGTTGACATAGCCTATCAAGAAATCTCCTTTTTAGGGTATAAAATATCTAATGGCTTTGTCACGACAGACGATAACATCGTGTCTAAAATACTGAAACTCTCACTTCCGACTACCAAGAAACAAGTCAGAAGTGTGTTAGGACTATTAAATTATTATAGGCAGTTCATACCAGATTTTGCTGAACTGACAGAAAAATTTACTAACCTACTAACGAAAAACCAGCCTGAAAAGATTGTAAACAATGAATGCCTAAAATTTGCATTCCAGAAAGTGTTATCGTATTTTTCTGAGAATAGTTTAAAGAATCCCATTCTCAAATTGCCAAATTTACATATTCCTTTCAGATTACGCACAGACGCGAGCTCCGTGGCGATTGGGGCAGTTCTGTTACAGGAACATGACAACATTCTACACCCTGTATACTACGTCTCTAGAAAATTGAAACCAAGAGAACGCGCTTGGTCGACACCACAATTAGAAGCCCTTGCTCTAGTGGTGGGTATAACTAAATTGTCCAGATTCCTCCTGGGACGGCATTTTATTGTAGAGTCCGACAATAGTCCATTAAAATTTATTACTTCAGGAGTGCCGACAAACCAGATGATAGCGCGATGGTCACTTTTGCTGCAAGATTACAGCTTTGAAGTGCGACATATCGCTGGCAGAACCAACACGATTGCTGATCTTTTGTCCCGTTGTCCGAACGACCCAGTAAGCACTAATGTCTGAGTGCAGTGTGTTAGGAAACACTCAGACCAACACAGCCATCAGTGAAGTTTTTTTTTTCAGGAAAGCTGTGTACATCTAATATACGATGTGATAGGGTTCATTCCCACTGCAAATATTTTTTCTTATTTTAGTATTAGTGTAGTAATCGTCTTGAATAATTGCATAGTGTGTGTTAGAAAGCGAACAATATTAATTGTATATATTATGAAATAAGAACAGTGCCACATGCGCTCATAACTTACCTCAAGCGAACTATTCAAGTTATCAGTGGTATCTGCGAGTGGAACATATCCAGTGATATTTTAATCCGTGAACGAAAGAGTGAACTGAACTGTGACATTTACACCACTGCAGGCAATTGCAATCCAGAAGTTTTCCAGCGAAACAACGAACACATTAACTATCAGAACAATTTCACATTCCGAATTGCTACGAACGAAAGAGTGAACTGAACTGTGACATTTACACCACTGCAGTCAATCGCAATCCAGAAGTTTTCCAGCGAAACAACGAACACATTAACTATCAGAACAATTTCACATTCCGAATTGCTACACCAGAGCGGAACAAGTGTGTGATAGAATTTTTAACGACATCAGCTGTTCGTGTGTACTTCCGGATAGTTTGTAAATTTAGACCAAAAGTAGCAGACGATAAACAAAAACCTTAAAAATTTATGACGCTTCTAAAATAATTATGAAACACCAATTTCGAATACACGAATTGTGTATTAGTATTTTTCGACTAGTGTAATCTTAGAATCATATCTTGAGTAACTTATTCACACTATCGACATTTTTTCGCTAGTATGGAAAAGCATCAAGCTATGACGCTGAGAAATAGAATAATAATTGTAATAGATTAGATTTGAGATCTTTTGAAATTATGTCCCTTTCATTTAATTGTTGTTACAGTATTACACTAAGGGCGGTAAATTGAAATGTATTCGAATATGTGTTGTATAAAAATAGCCATTGTGTTGCCAAATTGTCAACACTCCAAGAGGTCATCAGCTGGGCATGGTATAGGGTTACCGACGTTGTAGACCAACGGAAGAGCTCCCGGCCAAATGAGGTCGGAGCTCGAGCGTTGAATGCGGCTTATAAAAAGACGTATTACAGTCTTACCTGATGTTTTTTGTTGCAAAAAGCATATTATTTCGTTTTTTTAAGAGGTTGCGAGGTAGTTGCATTGGATGCTGGTGCTACCGATCTGACTGGGTCAATATTGCAACTCAGGTGATCATCCATCGAGAGGATGAAACTTGGAAAGTGGTAAAGATTGAACACCACATGACTTAACATACAACTTGCATTTCTTATGTATTTCTATGCCAATGTACATGACAACAGAAAGGTCGATTCTGACATGGTTAAAAGATTAACCCTTTATCTATGTAGAGTATGCATGAAATATAAAATCTTTCATGAATAAGCCCCGGGGGAGCGTGTCAGAATCTCTAATGTCTCCAACCGAGATGCAGTAACATCGTTACGCCCGCCAGGCGAATAGTTCCAACCGGGATGCAGTAACATCGTTACGCCCGCCAGGCGAGTACCAGTTACCTGCCCGCAGGTTGCTGGCTGACGTGATAGTCAGCGGTCAGGCAAGGACAAAGCAAGACGCACGCAGTCCTCGTGAAGCCAATCCACAGGGCAAGCGCTGTGCGGGAAAACCGGGAGACAGCTTGGGAACTCGGACATGACAGGACGTGTGGGTTGAGAAAGGCTTCGTGTAGTTCTGTGCCCGAAAGTCGAGTGCTTGTATATCTTGTGAGATAGACGGTGAAGCTGTGGGTTTTGTCTGTAAGTGTACTGATGTATTGTATATGTATAGTAATGATCATCACATGCCAAACTAGATCGTATTGCATGTGAATTGTAAATAAATCCATTGAACTTAGTGTCATTGTGTGTCAAGTCCAATCATTTTGTACTTGTACTTGTCTCACATATGTTAGGTCCAACGAGCCAGGTTTAAGATCCTGACATTCACCCACAACTATACAGTTTGTTACATCTGGGATTGTGTTCAGCCACAGCAGTCAACACTATACAGTTTGTTACATCTGGGATTGTGTTCGCCCGCATCAGTCAACACTATACAGTTTGTTACATCTGGGATTGTGTTCACCCGCACAGCAGTCAACACTATACAGTTTGTTACATCTGGGATTGTGTTCACCCGCAGCAGTCAACACTATACAGTTTGTTACATCTGGGATTATGTTCACCCACAGCAGTCGACACTATACAGTTTGTTACATCTGGGATTGTGTTCACCCGCAGCAGTCAACACTATACAGTTTGTTACATCTGGGATTGTGTTCACCCACAACTATACAGTTTGTTACATCTGGGATTGTGTTCACCCGCAGCAGTCAACACTATACAGTTTGTTACATTTGGGATTGTGTTCACCCGCAGCAGTCAACACTATACAGTTTGTTACATCTGGGATTATGTTCACCAGCAGCTGTCAACACTATACAGTTTGTTACATCTAGGATTGTGTTCACCCACAGCAGTCAACACTATACAGTTTGTTACATCTGGGATTGTGTTTACCCACAGCAGTCAACACTATACAGTTTGTTACATCTGGGATTGTCTTCACCCACAGCTGTCAACACTATACAGTTTGTTACATCTGGGATTGTGTTCACCCACATCAGTCAACACTATACAGTTTGTTACATCTGGGATTGTGTTTACCCACAGCAGTCAACACTATACAGTTTGTTACATCTGGGAGTGCACACTACTGTCACTCAGTGTCAAAGTCAACACCAATCATAACTCATCACCCTGCGAACAAATATTATGCAAAGTTATAAAAACCATCATGTCAAATATCGTGTATATAACCCCAACAGGACAACATCACCACCACTTGAACTTGTCCACACAAGACATAAACAACACCCTGACACAGGTGACAATCATGTCACAATCAGGTGTAAAACAGATGACAAGAGAACACCCTGACACAGGTGACAAGACAACACGCTGAAACAGATGACAATCAGGTGACAATCAGGTGACAAGACAACACCCTGACACAGGTGACAATCAGGTGACAATCAGGTGACAAGACAACACCCTGACACAGGTGACAGTCCGGTGACAATCAGGTGACAATTAGGTGACAAGACAACACTCTGACACAGGTGACAATCAGGTGACAATCAGGTGACAAGACAACACCCTGACACGGGTGACAATCAGGTGACAAGACAACACTCTGACACAGGTGACAATCAGGTGACAATCAGATGACAAGACAACACTCTGACACAGGTGACAATCAGGTGACAATCAGGTGACAAGACAACACCCTGACACAGGTGACAATCAGGTGACAATCAGGTGACATTCAGGTGACAAGACAACATCCTGACACAGGTGACAATCAGGTGACAATCAGGTGACAATCAGGTGACAAGACAACACTCTGACACAGGTGACAGTCCGGTGACAAGACTACACCCTGACACAGGTGACAAGACAACAGCCTGACACATGTGACAATCAGGTGAAAGACAACACCCTGACACAGGTGACAATCAGGTGACAGTCAGGTGACAAAACAACACACTGACACAGGTAACAATCAGGTGACAATCAAGTGACAAGACAACACCCTGACACAGGTGACAATCAGGTGATAATCAAGTGACAAGACAACACACTGACACAGGTCCACTGACAGGTTATTCAAGTAATCTACACTATCAGGTGACAATCAGGTGACAAGACAAAACACTGACACAGGTGACAATCAGGTGAAAATCAGGTGACAATCAGGTGACAACCAAGTGACAAGACAACATCTTGACACTGGCTGGGTTCGTCCACACCAGACATATGCCTGTACATGTAACAATTAAATAACAGGAGCAATATCGACATCTGGTGTACCGAGATAGTTTCCACTATCATCACACACTCCATAACAACTGACCAGAAAACTGCTCGGTCATAAGCAAGATGTCCCGCGACCGATACACCCATCTGGCGATCATCTACACACAATTTCTGGCCCGCACTATGGTGAAGAAAAAAAAGTTATTGGTAAACTTCCTGTTACTTGATGACTTCGGATTGTAATTGCGTAAAACAACTGGTAGCATTTGTCCGAGAACTAAGGATACACAACATCTGACTGTTGGACACTTGTGGGTATTGATCATGACGTCAGCACAGGGCGACACTAAGAGCCAGCCATCACCAGTTGCTAGTTTGATCAAACATGGCCGGTGTGTCGGTACGATCTTAGCAAACATGCAACTGCCTTTTAGTACCGTCATTATTGAGTCAGTCCGCATGCTGCATACACATTGTTTTAAATTATTGTGATTCGTATGTCGTTAAAAAGATTCACTTTGTCGAATTCAGTCCGGAAAAGAAAAAAAAACACTCGTGTATATATGTCTGGGTGGAGAGTACCCAATGTCTGTGAACTCACCGAACATGGGTGTCGATACGTCTTGTGTTGCCTCTCTGCTACCCGCGGATTGAAGGACCTTGACCACAACTTGGAGAACTGCCTTCTCCTGCAGCATCTATCGTTCATCTGTCCATGCAGGTCCAGACTGAATCACCCCTTGGCTAACTCAAACCTGAGTCTGGAAAAACTCAGCTCAATGCACGAACTCCGTTGCATCGGCGAGGATCCTGAAATACTTTGGGTAGATTTTTAACTCGAAATTTTGCCCGGGCAGCGCCGTTAGGCTACTCTTTTTCGATTTCCAACTGCCAAGGGATTTTTTACGTGCGCAACAATACACACAAGCGTCCGATCTCACTACCCAGAGACCAGGGGAAATTTTATTACTGGAAGTCCAGGTGGATTTTTTAAAATAAATCCCGGTCCTCACCGCGGCCTGAACCCGGGACCTCCAGCACTCGAAAAAGATAATTAGATTCTAATTACTGGGAATCAAAGGAAGGGAACATCAAGAACAACACCCATAAACCAGGCAGTAATATATCAATCAATACAGAAACATGGTCGTAACCCCTCCACACCAGCCATATTTTCAAAGACCAATCGACAACCGATGTGGACTTTATTAGACCAACAACCTCATCTTCTGCTTGTGTTCTCTTCTTGTTGTATGCTCACATGTCGTATGGTTGTGTTTACTGCCACTTGAGTTCAACAGGTAAAGTTTGGCAGTTCGTATACCGTATATTTCCTGTTGTATACACGTCCACTGGATTCCAGCTTGTATTATCGTATTCTTAGTTTTTCTACGAGCAGTACGAAGTTCCCTACCGGCTTGCTAGTCCAGTCCCAGGTTTAGGACAAAAATCTGACAGTAGGGAGTCCATCAGTGGCGTGCAGAGGTTCTTTGATGCCCGGGGCCAACCCCTTGATTGGATGCCCCTAAATGTTTCTTTACCTCATTCATTCCTCCTCCCCTCCGACTGCACTGTGCTGCCCCCTCTCCCTAACTGGATGCCACCCTCCCGGCTGGATGCCCGGGGTCGTCGCACCCTCGCACCCCCCTCTGCACGCCACTGGAGTCCATCCCCTATTGCGAGCCATATCCCCGTTAGCCCATGACCTCACGGTCATGGTTTCCCGGTCTACACCACGTGTAGGTAGGGTTGACTTGTGTAGTCTGTGGGTCATCGGCAGGCTACTAATTTTCACTCTTCACCTCTCCTAGGAGAGGCTAGCCGATCCTAACCCTGCTGGCTGCAGGGCCAGGCGCATTCCACACCTTGTAGACCAAATATGGGGGGCAGAGATGCTAAAAAAATTGGGGGGGGGGAGGGGGACTGACAGACATACTAAAACATGGGGGGACAGTACGTCCCAGTACAAGAATACCACTAGCCTGTCGGTACAGCCTGCAGTGTTGAGCCTGTCGGTACAGCCTGCAGTGTTGAGCCTGTCGGTACAGCCTGTTGTGTTGAGCCTGTCGGTACAGCCTGCTGTGTTGAGCCTGTCGGTACAGCCTGCTGTGTTGAGCCTGTCGGTACAGTCTGCTGTGTTGAGCCTGTCGGTACAGCCTGCTGTGTTGAGCCTGTCGGTACAACCTGTTGTGTTGAGCCTGTCGGTACAGCCTGCTGTGTTGAGCCTGTCGGTACAGTCTGCTGTGTTGAGCCTGTCCGTACAGTCAGCTGTGTTGACGAGAGGAGGAGGAAGTACAATAACAACACATGAGTACCCCACTAGAGGGTCAAGAGTTGGTCAACAACAGCTCTTGAACTTGCCATAGGCTGTAGAAGATTAATCCCTTATTTTCCTAACGCGGGGCGTCCTTGTTTCATTAAAATTGTGTTGACATTAAACAAGAGAGCAGTCAATCAACTGGGGCTGCCATCTCAGGATTGCCTGGGGCTGGGAATCAGAAGTTGTGGGGTGAATACCCGGGGACGAGAGTGCAGCCATTCCTGTGGTAAACAGCAATTGCGAGTCTGGGAAAGCCGGATGTGGGAGATGATTGACACAGATAGAAGAGATTTCGGTAGAGGTTTACTACCGCTGATACACAGAACAACAGTGATATGCCACGACTGATACATAGATCAACAATAATATACCACGAGGGGTACATAGAACAACGATGATATACCACTCTGACACATAGATCAACAGTGATTTACCACGACTGATACATAGATCAACAGTGATATACCACGACAGATACACGGAACAACGATGATATACCACTCTGACACATAGATCAACAGTGATTTACCACGACTGATACATGGATCAACAGTGATATACCTCGACTGATACATGGAGCAACAGTGATATACCTCGACTGATACATGGAATAACGATGATATACCACTACTGATACATAGAGCAACAGTGATATACCACGAGGGGTACATAGAACAACGATGATATACCACTCTGACACATAGATCAACAGTGATTTACCACTACTGATACATAGATCAACAGTGATATACCACGACTGATACATAGATCAACAATGATATACCATGAGGGGTACATAGAACAACGATGATATACCACTCTGACACATAGATCAACAGTGATTTACCACGACTGATACATAGATCAACAGTGATATACCACGACAGATACATGGAACAACGATGATATACCACTCTGACACATAGATCAACAGTGATATACCACGACTATGGGACAACAGTGATATACCTCGACTGATACATGGAGCAACAGTGATATACCTCGACTGATACATAGAGCAACAGTGATATACCACGACAGATACATAGAGCAACAGTGATGTACCTCGACTGATACATGGAGCAACAGTGATATACCTCGACTGATACATAGAGCAACAGTGATGTACCTCGACTGATACATGGAGCAACAGTGATATACCTCGACTGATACATAGAGCAACAGTGATATACCACGACAGATACATAGAGCAACAGTGATGTACCGACTGATACCTAGAGACTAACGTGTATACCATCTACCGATACATAGAGCAACAGTGATATACCACTACGATACATAGAGCAACAGTGATATACACTCGACACTACTGATACATAGAGCAACAGTGATATACCACGACAGATACATAGAGAAACATTGATATACCACTACTGATACATAGAGCAACAGTGATATACCACGACAGATACATAGAGCAACATTGATATACCACGACAGATACATAGAGCAACAGTGATATACCACGACAGATACATAGAGAAACATTGATATACCACGACAGATACATAGAGCAACAGTGATATACCACGACAGATACATAGAGCAACAGTGATATACCACGACAGATACATAGAGCAACATTGATATACCACGACAGATACACAGATCAAAAGTGATATACCACGACATAGATATAAACATCCAATACATAGACCGACATAGATATAAACGTCCAATACATAGATGGACAAAACTACGAGGTGCAATGAAACATCTACTGATGTGCGTACATCTAGTGAAACACTGTGACGGACAGAGCTAGGCCAGACAATCACAATGCCGCAGTAGGCTGGTCATAGAAACAGCACGTCCGCATTTCCTAAATGAAAACTGAAATTGGTTAAACTGCAGTCACACCCCTAATTACACAGTCAGTACACAGCCAATGACACAGTCAATGACACAGTCAATGACACAGTCAATGACACAGTCAATGACATAGCCAATCACACAACCAATCACACAGCCAATCACACAGTCAATCACACCCCCAATCACACAGCCAATCACACAGTCAATCACACCCCCAATCAAACAGCCAATCACACAGCCAATCACACCCCCAGTCACACAGCTAGTCACACAGCCAATCACTCAGCCAATCATACAGTCAATCACACCTCCAATAACACAGCCAATCACACCCCCAATCACACAGCCAATCACACAGTCAATCACACCCCCAATAACACAGCCAATCACACCCCCAATCACTCAGCCAATCACACAGTCAATCAAACCCCCAATCACACAGCCAATCACACCCCCAGTCACACAGCTAGTCACACAGTCAATCACTCAGCCAATCATACAGTCAATCACACCCCCAATCACACAGCCATCACACCCCCAATCAAACAGTCAATCACACCCCCAATCACACAGCCAATCACACCCCCAATCACACAGCCAATCACACCCCCAATCACACAGCCAATCACACCCCCAATCACACAGCCAATCACACCCCAATCACACAGCCAATCACACCCCCAATCACACAGCCAATCACACCCCCAATCACACAGCCAATCACACCCCCAGTCACACAGCTAGTCACACAGCCAATCACTCAGCCAATCATACAGTAAATCACACCCCCAATCACACAGCCATCACACCCCCAATCACACAGCCATCACACCCCCAATCACACAGCCAATCACACCCCCAGTCACACAGCTAGTCACACAGCCAATCACTCAGCCAATCATACAGTCAATCACACCCCCAATCACACAGTCAATCACACCCCAATCACACAGTCAATCACACCCCCAATCACACAGCCAATCACACCCCCAATCACACAGCTAGTCACACAGCCAATCACACAGTCAATCACACCCCCAATCACACAGTCAATCACACCCCCAATCACACAGCCAATCACACCCCCAATCACACAGTCATCACACCCCCACTCACACAGCCAATCACACCCCCAATCACACAGTCAATCACACCCCCAATCACACAGCCAATCACACCCCCAATCACTCAGCCAATCACACAGTCAATCAAACCCCCAATCACACAGCCAATCACACCCCCAGTCACACAGTCAATCACACAGTCAATCACACCCCCAATCACACAGTCAATCACACCCCCAATCACACAGTCAATCACACAGTCAATCACACCCCCAATCACACAGCCAATCACACCCCAATCACACCCCCAAATCACACAGTCAATCACACCCCAATCACACAGCCAATCACACCCCCAATCACACAGCCAATCACACAGTCAATCACACCCCCAATCACACAGTCAATCACACCCCCAATCACACAGTCAATCACACCCCCAATCACACAGCCAATCACACCCCCAATCACACAGTCAATCACACCCCAATCACACAGCCAATAACACTCCCAATCACACAGTCAATCACACCCCCAATCACACAGCCAATCACACAGTCAATCACACCCCAATCACACAGCCAATCACACAGCCAATCACTCAGCCAATCACACAGCCAATCACTCAGCCAATCACACAGTCAATCACACCCCCAATCACACAGCCAATCACACAGCCAATCATACAGTCAATCACACCCCCAGTCACACAGCTAGTCACACAGCCAATCACTCAGCCAATCACACAGCCAATCACACCCCCAATCACACAGCCAATCACACAGCCAATCACACCCCCAATCACACAGCCTATCACACAGCCAATCACACAGCCAATCACACAGCCAATCACACCCCCAATCACTCAGCCAATCACACAGCCAATAACACCCCCAATCACACAGCCAATCACACCCCCAGTCACACAGCTAGTCACACAGCCAATCACTCAGCCAATCATACAGTCAATCACACCCCCAATCACACAGCCAATCACACCCCCAATCACACAGCCAATCACTCAGCCAATCATACAGTCAATCACACCCCCAATCACACAGCCAATCACACCCCCAATCACACAGCCAATCACACAGTCAATCACACCCCCAATCACACAGCCAATCACACCCCCAATCACTCAGCCAATCACACAGTCAATCACACCCCCAATCGCACAGCCAATCACACAGCCAATCATACAGTCAATCACACCCCCAGTCACACAGCTAGTCACACAGCCAATCACTCAGCCAATCACACAGCCAATCACACCCCCAATCACACAGCCAATCACACCCCCAGTCACACAGCTAGTCACACAGCCAATCACTCAGCCAATCATACAGTCAATCACACCCCCAATCACACAGTCAATCACACCCCAAATCACACAGCCAATCACACCCCCAATCACACAGCCAATCACACCCCCAGTCACACAGCTAGTCACACAGCCAATCACTCAGCCAATCATACAGTCAATCACACCCCCAATCACACAGTCAATCACACCCCCAATCACACAGCCAATCACACCCACAGTCACACAGCCAATCACACCCCCAATCATACAGTCAATCACACCCCCAATCACACAGCCAATCACACCCCCAATCACACAGCCAATCACACCCCCAATCACACAGCTAGTCACACAGCCAATCACACAGCTAGTCACACAGCCAATCACACAGTCAATCACACAGCCAATCACACAGTCAATCACACCCCCAATCACACAGCTAGTCACACAGCCAATCTCACAGACAATCACACAGCCAATCACACAGCTAGTCACACAGCCAATCTCACAGACAATCACCCCCCAATCACACCCCCAATCACACCCCAATCACACAGCCATCACACCCCCAATCACACAGCTAGTCACACAGCCAATCACTCAGCCAATCATACAGTCAATCACACCCCCAATCACACAGTCAATCACACCCCCAATCACACAGCTAGTCACACAGCCAATCACACAGCCAATCACACAGCCAATCACACAGCCAATCACACAGCTAGTCACACAGCCAATCACACAGCCAATCACACAGCCAATCACACAGCTAGTCACACAGCCAATCTCACAGACAATCACACCCCCAATCACACAGCCAATCACACCCCCAATCACACAGCCAATCACACCCCCAATCACACAGCTAGTCACACAGCCAATCACACAGCTAGTCACACAGCCAATCACACAGTCAATCACACAGCCAATCACACAGTCAATCACACCCCAATCACACAGCTAGTCACACAGCCAATCTCACAGCCAATCACACAGCCAATCACACAGCTAGTCACACAGCCAATCTCACAGACAATCACACCCCCAATCACACCCCCAATCACACAGCCAATCACACCCCCAATCACACAGCTAGTCACACAGCCAATCACTCAGCCAATCATACAGTCAATCACACCCCCAATCACACAGTCAATCACAACCCCCAATCACACAGCCAATCACACCCCCAATCACACAGCCATCACACCCCCAATCACACAGCCAATCACACCCCCAATCACACAGTCAATCACACCCCCAATCACACAGTCAATCACACCCCCAATCACACAGCCAATCACACCCCAATCACACAGCTAGTCACACGCCAATCACACAGCCAATCATACAGTCAATCACACCCCCAATCACACAGCCAATCACACCCCCAATCACACAGCTAGTCACACAGCCAATCACTCAGCCAATCATACAGTCAATCACACCCCCAATCACACAGTCAATCACACCCCCAATCACACAGTCAATCACACCCCCAATCACACAGCTAGTTACACAGCCAATCACACAGCCAATCACACCCCCAATCACACAGCTAGTTACACAGCCAATCACACAGCCAATCATACAGTCAATCACACAGCTAGTTACACACCCAGTCACACAGCTAATCACACAGCAAAGCCAATCACACAGTCAATCACACCCACAATCACACCCACAATCACACAGTCAGTCACACAGCCAGTCACCAGACAGGTCTAATGTACTAAGATACTAAACTAAGATACAAAGTGGAGGGCGCGAAAAGAAACAGTCGCACAGAAAACAAACGACTAATAGGAGTGCATTGTGCACACGATGAACGAACGAACAATCTTTATTTTCAAAGGGTTAAGAATTGGGCACGTAGGCATGTCTGGCATTCTGCCCTTCTTCTCTGTTTCCTCTCATACATTATTTCATTCAACATCACTGATGAAGCTAATCTTAGACAACAAAAGAACAATAATAATAATAATAATAATAATAATAATAATAATAAGAATTCTTTATTTTCAAAGGGTTAAGAATTGGGCACGCAGGCCCGTCTGACATTCTGCCCTTCTTCTCTATTTCCTCTCATACATTCTTTCATTCAACATCACTTATTAAGCAACTTTTGACAACAAAAGAACATTAAAACGCATGAAAAATAATCAATAACAAATGACTCACTGAGGCAGTGTTTAACATGGGCATTTTAAATACCTAAGGAGGGTGTAACGTGCCATACATAAGGGAATGTTTTTTGGCTAGTTGTCGTTTGAGATAAGTTACCATTATTGTCTTTTTTGTGTTGTTTGTTATGGGGCATGTAGTCTGTACTAAGGTAGTGTTCAAACAGGTTGCGAATGTATGTATCATGATTGGTGGTGTCTTTGATTTCTTGTGGAAGATTGTTCCACAACTGAGCGGCAGAGTATGCTAAGCTTGTTTTATATAAGTCTATCCTAGGTTTAGGGACATGAAGTATATTTAGTCGTTCGCTATGTCTAGCGTTATATTTAAACAATGGCCAAAGGTAGCTTGGAGCATTTTGAAATAGGATTTTGTGAATTAGTTTGGTCTTATTAAAAAGCAGGCGCTTGTGGAGTGGCAGTAACCGGAGACGTTTATATAGGTTAGAATTTCGTAAGCTTTTCACCATTAATTAAACGCACTGCCCTTTTCTGGAGTGAATATAGGCGTTTTGTTATTGATTTGGAGTATCCATCCAGACTGTGGAGCAGTAATCAATATGTGTTTGTATATGAGAAGTATAGAATATCCTTTCGTGTGTTTTCGTCAAGGAAATTTTTAATTTTGGCAAGTTGATATACTTTTTTTGGCTATTTGTTTAACTAAGCATGAACATGTGAGTTAAAAGTTAGATTTTGATCTATGATAACACCCAGTGTCTTGTGCTCGGTGACACTTTCTACAGGCGTGCTGCCAATGTGCAGCTGAAGAGTTCTCTGCGAGTTTAGAGTGTGAAGTCTTTGCCTGGTTCCTATTAACATAGACTTTGTTTTAGTAATGTTAATTTGCATGCGGTTTGCATGACTCCAGTTAACTACACTATTTATTTCCTGTTGCAAGGATAATTCTAGCACATTACGATCAACAGCGTTTGTATATACTGTGCAGTCATCAGCAAATAGATCGCAGGACGACGACAGATTTAATGGAAGATCATTTATATAAATGGCAAATAATAGAGGGCCAAGAATAGATCCCTGAGGTACTCCAATATTAATGGTAATGGCTTGAGATAAAACTTTATTGTGTGATACTACTTGCTTTCTGTCTCATAAGAATGATTTTATTAATGTCACTATATTAAAACTTACTTTCATTGTTTCTAGTTTTTTAATTAGAATGGTATGATCTATCATATCGAATGCTTTCCTAAAGTCTATAAACACCACTCCACATAGAGTATTGTTGTTAATATTTTGATGCTAGTTTTCTATCATGTTTGTTAGTGCCGTATGGCAAGAATATTTTGGCCGAAATCCTGACTGACTGTCAACTATCAGTTTATGGCGAACTAAGTGATCTAGTGTTGTTTTGTGGATAGCATTAATACGCATGAAAAATAATCAATAATACATGACTTACTGAGGCAATGTTTACCATGGGCATGATAAATACCGAAGGAAGCTGTAACGTCCCAAACACATGTTGCCGTGTGTTGCCGGGGCCCATACGGGGGAGCAAAGAATAGTAACACTGTTACCTACCATGCACGTTGTAAGAGGCGACTAAGGAGGATATGGTTCCGTCGCCCTGCTACTGAGTGAGTGCGTGGCGCGACGCTGTGAGTTAAGAATTTCGCATGGAATGCTTTTGCATCGGTCCGCGGTTGCTTTTAGCGTGAACTGCGTGTTCGGAACGATGGCGGCCGGCTGTTGCTGGATTGACTGGTTTGCCTTTTCGGTTCACGAGTTCTTTTTTCAGGAGACTCCTGGGAGTCGACGCTGTAGCTACGGAGTTCGTGCTTTGTGCGGCGCTTTTGGTGGGTCGCTATACCAGTGTATAGGAACTCGTAAGTCGGGTTGTACTTGATAATATAAAGTTTATTCGTACATGATGACAAAGGTCTGATGTTACCTTCCACTCAAGTCAAAGGCCGGATCTTAACTGCCCTTGCCAACCCAATACGTCACGATTGAGCATCTCCTTCCCTTTCACTCTCGATGCTCAATCGTGCTGTATCTGTTTCCCACTAGATTCTAATAATACCCCAGTACTCCTTCCTTACTGTTACACCTCCCCATGTTGAATAAAGAATTTTCCTTATAAAGGAAAACTCTTTACTCCTAATCCCCATACTCTATTCCCTCTTTTTCCTCTAATCTTCCCTAAAATCAGCTCAAGTTTGAGTAAATAATTCAATTTCTTTAACTTTTTCCCTTGCTATATAGTCAACCCCCTTCTTCTTCGTTTCTGGCCCTTCAACCAACCATAACATATTTACATATCATTAATAACAATTCAATTTCAACTATATACAATACATCATAACATCATAACACGTCTTCTTAAATACTCCTTTTCCTCTTCATAAGTAACCTGCTTAAAATTTCAAACGCTAACACCAACTCCTTATTTTTATCACCAACGCTACTAATCCCCCACTTTCAACTAACCTGAAATTACTTTCACACGATAGGAAGACAAAGAATCGGTGGCCACCGGTATTTTAAAAAAAACAGTAGAACTCTTCCACACAAAGACCACACTCAGCTAAATCACACACCCCCTTTTCCAAACCATACTCCTTTACCCTCCTATGTCATTTGAGACTTTATGTAATAAAGTCTAAACCCACACTCAACTACATCACACACCTTTACCTTATGGTAAACGTTTACGCTGCTATCTACAGCATCAAAAACATTATTCAGATCCAATTGTCTATCTATTACAGACACTACTACTTTTCCTCAACCTCAGATTGTAATGTTAACCACAAACACATCCCGAAGACACATTAAAGTCTATTATCCCTTAAGACCTCCTCCATCATTATACACATCCCCTCACATAACCTCATCACCTCTCTCAGAATTCACTCTTAATGTCCATTTCTTATGGGCATTTTTACTAAAACCTAATATCGTAATCGTAATCGTAATCTGACCACTACTCTAGCAATCCACTTATTACACTTAATACACCCAAAGGGATAAACATTTACATCCTGCCCAGGCCATGTAACCCAATGCCTCTCTAAAATCTTCCACCTCTCAATTCATAATTCATGCCGTAAGCCACAGCAGCAAAAATAACCACTCATGTCTGTGACTGCTTGCAATCAACTTTATCTCAGTCCCTTTATTTCGGACCCACAAACACCCCATGTCACTATGTCTCCCCTATGTTCATTTCTCATTTACACACTTTACCCTTTACTATTGTACTGTTTATCCCAGTGTCTAGTCAACATGGATCCAATTCATGTTTACTCTTTGTCGGGGGTAATTTTCTTATTCTTCTATAACCCAGCATCTCGTGTATATCAGGGCTCTTCTGACCCCCCGGAAACTATGTTCAAAACTTTTCTCAGCTTTCCCCCCACTGATATATCCATTAATTTTTTCTTCTCCCATGTGGCTTCTAATCCCATATATTTCTAATTAATGCTTACTTAGTGTATCTCTAAATTTTCCCCTAACCATTTTTACTTGTGTTTTTTTACTTCATAGCCCTTTTAAACCTCTACGCTGATTATCACACCCAAAAAATACCCATGAACTTCTTCTTCACAAAGAGAAGTTCCTCTATTAGCTCTCAGTAGCTCTTTTCTGAACAAAGGGGTCCTAATTAAACCCCCCTGTATTGTCTTTATTCTAGAAAAAAACCCTGTAAATTAACATAACTTAATTAACTACTATTTAACACACAAAACAGCGAAATAAAATCACAACAGGACATCAAACCCCCCAAATTTTTGTAAAAATCATTTATTTTCCCCTCAACTCACAAAAGGGTATGATGATATGGTGATGATGATGGTGATGATGATACAACATACATCCTATTCTATTGTTACCTAATACTACTGGTCTTTTTTTCGGACCAGTATTTACAGATGAAAGTCTAAGGACACAATAACCCTATTCTAAAATAATAAAAATCTTTTTAAAGGGGACCAAATCAGCAAAAAAATATTTTATACATGAGGCATAAACACTCAACTCCAAAAAACAATTGTCTTCTTGCAAAAGAGAAGGTTTTCAAAAAAAAATTCCCTTTAAAATTAACTACGTACAGTCCCATCCTCATTGGCCCATTAATCACTGTAACACATATTTTTTCCCTACAATTCATCCTATTTTGTTATAAAACAAAACCTTCAAAGTCAAACATTAAAGCCCAAAAAACTTATATACATAAATTATATATCTATTTCTTTATCTACAGATCATCATAACGCGGAACAATACTTGTTCCCTCAACCAAAATCACTACTCAACAAATGACCGTTCCTTTTTCTGGAAGTCAACATTTTTCCAGCCTAACTCCTAATAAAACCACAAAAACCTTAAGCAATCTCTGTAAACTACAGGTCACTCACTAAAACTATCGCCAATGTGGCGATTATTTCAAAGTCATTTCAAAGTACCAGCCCTCTTGTACTTATTACTTAACCTGTGGGTCGGCACCCAATTGTTTCCCATGGCTTTGTTACCAAACATCACTAGTTAACTACAGTATCTCCACCACGCTACTCCCATCAAAAGAACTTGTCTATTTACTATAGACCTCTCACCAAACAACTAATTCTACCGCTAATTTCTCGTCTACCCGACCAATTAAAATTTCATTCTACTGTACTCTCAACGTCTCACCAGCACTACTCTAAGCTATCTTCACGTCTCACATCACTCTCACATCGTGAGATAGTCAAATCGGGCACTCTCCTCGTAACACGTTCTCTAACATTCATTTTAAATAGCTTGTTTACCTTTGTTTTTTCAATTTTTTTCCCATTTATTGGGGTTTCTTTCAGAACTGCAAGCCCACGCCACTTACAACTGACAACGGACCTCACTTTCCTCGTTCCTGTTAAGAATACTAACCAAGTTTTGTGAAACATCATTCAGAATGTTAATTCATAATATAACTTCCATAATTTCCTTCCAAGGTCAGATATTCTACGAAAAGACATTACAATTTTCTTTCTATCTCTCGATTTTCACATACTCTATGCTCCACGATTTATTAACGTCACTTATCAACCGCTCTTCTCATATTCATACGGACAATGATACACAACTTCGCTCTCATCTCACGACTACTCTTGCATCTCGACAATCTAACGTGTCCCTTCTATTACTACAAAAAGCACTTTAGACGCCACCTTAACATTCCAGCAATCATTCACCACATATCTACACGTATTGATCTCCTCTAAACACATTGACACCAGACATATTAACACCAGTCTTACATTTAATCTACGTATTTCACTCAGGCGACTTCATCACATCTCTCTCCTACTTCCTTCATCACGACGAACACCTGTCTGACTACATTTTAAACTCACTTTGAACAACGCTAACCAGCCCGAAATTAATCCAGAGGACTTTCTCAATTCACTGCTTTCTTATATCTCTACTCCTATACGAAGGTCAGACCCTATACATGACATCTCGCAACTTATATTGCTTTCACAGCACTATCTACTATCTCTTCAAAACAAACTTCTTTCCCAAACAGATCACTAATCTCGTAACTATCATTCTATGCTTCTCCATACACAACAACTTTCTTCTTTCTCCGCAAGCACGACGTAACTCGTATTTTTCAAGCATCCACTTCTATAGTCTATTACTTTTATTCTCACGTTCAACTGGCTTTTTTTCCCCACAGGATACTCAGTACCTCCTCAATCTATATCTCCTCCCCCAGACACTCTCGATTCACCTGTCAACAATACTATTTTTTCCCTTTTCCCAACCAACAAGCAAAACTATCTCGGACATCACGTCATAGCTCTGAGTCAAACTATTTCTAATACGAACATTCATACTTAATTTATCTCTCACTCTCTACTAATTCTGTCCTAAATCTACCCTATTCTACTTAATTTACTCTCCCTACATCGTAACCAAACAGTAGATATCCTGTATTACGTAATCCACGTGGAATATCATTTGCCGTACTTCCCTATCCTCAACACCACTATCACCTACCATGCTACTCCAAAAAAATTCATTTGCCTATTTTAGACAGCTCATATACCTATCGCTCAAACCGGAGTCTTCTCATAAGCCAAAACTTTTTTCTTTTTTCCTTCTTCATCCAAGGAACTTTAACCGTTATATGTGTGCCCCAAATTAAACAGTTCATTGTCTTTCAATACATTAACCCGTCTTTCAGTTATTATGTCATCATCACTATCTGTTGTCAACCTGTTAAAGTACTCAGGTCTTAATTCTCTGGGGTCTTCTATTTTACTTAAGTCACTTTCCGTCGTTCGTAAATTCCTGCTAACTGTCTACCACTATTCTTCTTCTTAAATGAGTTTCTTTCTATTTCCTTTATTTGCGTCAGTCTGCTCACTGTTTCCTGTGTCCCTTACGTAACGTTTATACCTTCCCATCTCGTCTTCAGATGACACACTAATAATATTTTCCATCATCAGACTCTTTTATAGTTTACTGCAAACACGTCGGCCCTATTCTCATAGTCATTTTTAAAAACGTCTGACTTTCTTTTTCTTTCTGGGTCTTCGTCTCTTATTTTTCCCCTACTTTCTTGTCATACAAACCAGTATCTTTTCTACATAGTCACTAACCAAACTCTGTCCGTCTGTCTACCAGAAACTACTCCGTATGAGGGGACATCACGCTTCGATTCGGGATCTGCTCGCAGTGCAGCTCTCTCATTTTCTGAAAAATCAGTAATAACATCTGTTTCAGCATCACTATAATATTCGGCTGTAGGAATATCTTCTCCGTAACTTGAATTCTGACAGCTAATATTCCTACACCATTTGGGAATTAGTTTCCTGTCTATATCTGAAGAACTTGACATGGCACTACCTCTATTTACAAACATACTATTCCTTTCCTTCATACTTTTCTTCATTGGCTTTCTTTCGTTCTTGGTCCTCGTCTGTCCATCTTTCCCAACTTCAACCCCTTTTCTCCCTTAGTCAAATGAGTTGGTTTTGACTGAGTTTTTTATTAAGTCAGTTTGACTTCCCTTTGTTATCTTGCTGACTGGTTTTACCCGAGTCTGCGTACTACTTTCTATCGTATTACTTGCCTGCGTCTGTGTCTCTCGGTTTCTTTTCTTTACTAATAAAGTCGTCTTCCTTTTTCCCGTCCACTAGTCACATTCGCAACCATTTTAGGATTGGGGCTGTATTTTATTTACAGGTTCAACTCTGTCTCTAACACCTGAGTTTAGATATTGTCTTTGCCTTTTCTCTAACCAGTCGTCACGTCTTTTTCTAGCAGTTGCACTGTGAGAGGGCCAGTCCCATGATTTCCTTGAAATGTTTCTCTCACGCCCATTTTTGTATTTATACCCACTATACCAGTCCGACCTTTCACTATTTCGTCTGTTATCACTGTCTTTTACTCTATATAGATCAGGTCTTGGTTCGTCATAACCATATTGTCTTCTGTCTTTATTAAGCAATGGCTGTCTCCTGTTTTCTTTCCTACTCCATTACAGTCTACCTTAAATCTATAAGGGTCCTTTTTTAGTCGTTCTGTTCTTCAACGTTTCCAAAAATTCTCTACTTCCGTAATTGACACCTTTTAAATTTCCCCCAACCATTTTACTAACCTGTTGTAACTCCCCACTCAAGTAATTCATATTTCTTCCTTTTTAAATATTTTCAACCTGAAACAACCTTTCTACTTCTTCTTCTGCTATTCTTTAACTCAGCCGAAATTATGCCTGTTTCTCCACTGTGCTAAAGGGGGTCCTGTTCCGCCTGCTGAAAAATACTGAAACAAAGCAAGCAAAAAACCACACAATTTCAACTTCTTAATTTTAAAGGGAAAACACTCACTTGTTTTTGTAAAAATACAGTTAGTTTCTAGGTTTTAGAAACCCCACAACTTCACTTGATTTTGTTTCCTGACTCAAGCACGTACTTTCTTCGACTCCGCGTCAGGTTTTTGTTTGATCACCAGGAGCCTGTTTAAGCTGAAAATCAGTCGCGGAGTTCAGGTAGCAGAGTTCAAGTAGTCTGTTTCTTCCCCCCGGTAATTTCGTCACTTCTCTAGGGATGCCGGGATAATCTTCAACCCCTGGTCGGGTCCCATCTGAGATTTGTAGCCTTTGTTTTCACCCCGGGTGGGGTACATCATCGACGTCTTGAGATAGCGACAACGTAGGTGGCTGGCGATTTGAAATTAGCAAAACTCAGGCCATGGTAAGCCCTTTTTTTTTTTTTTTTTTTTGAAACGCTAGAGTTCAGACAACGGCTATGACCAGCCCCTTGATAACGCTGAAGTTCAGACAACGGCCATGACAAGCCCTTTGATGCTCAATCGTGCTGTATCTGTTTCCCACTAGATTCTAATAATACCCCAGTACTCCTCCCTTACTGTTACATCGCCTTGCGGAAATAGACCGAGCCATATGGGATAAAACTCGGGTCAATGAAGTCTTTCTGGTGACTGCCGTTTCCATCGACGATGAACTGTATTTTTCGTGGAGGACTTTTGTGTTGGCATTCTGGCGGCGGCATTATTCACAGTGTACCTATGCGGGCTGTTGGCTTGCCGACACTCCTGTCTATTCCATTGTTCACATGGGGCAGTGAGGAGCATTTTGTGTGATATTCACTGGCACAGGAACGGAGCAATATGGGGACGACCCGTTGCCGTGAAGTTGGAACCGCGACTAACTAACTAACTAACACATGGAAATGATTATTAACTAGTTGTCGTTTGAGATAATTTACCATTATTATTTATTTTTATTTTCTATTTCTTTTTTTTTTTCTTTTTTTTTGGGGGGGGGGGCGGGGGGGGGGGGGGCATGTAGTCTGTACTGAGTAGTGTTCAAGCAGGTTGCGACCATATGTATACTGATTGGTAGTGTCTTTGATTTCTTGTGGAAATGCAGAGTATGCTAAGCTTGTTTTATATAAGTCTATCCTAGGTTTAGGGACATGAAGTATATTTAGTCGTTCACTATATCTTGTGTTATATTTAAACAATGGCTAAAGGTAGCTTGGAGCATTTTGAAATAAGATTTTGTGAATTAGTTTAGCCTTATTAAAAAGTAAGCGTTTGTGGAGTGGCAGTAACTGAAAACGTTCATTTAGGTTAGAATTGTCTGTAAGCTTATCACCATTGATTAAACGCACTGCCCTTTTCTGGAGTGAATAAAGGCGTTTTGTTATTGATTTGGAGTATCCATCCCAGATTGTGGAGCAATAATCAATATGTGTTTGTATGTGGGAAGTATAGAATATCTTTCTTGTGTTTTCGTCGAGGAAACTTTTAATTTTCGCAAGTTGGTATACTTTTTTGGGTATTTGTTTAACTAGAGCATGAACATGTGAGTTAAAGGTTAGATTTTGATCTATGATAAGACCCAGTGCCTTGTGCTCGGCTACACTTTCTATAGGTGTGCTACCAACGTGCAGCTGCAGAGTTCTCTGTGAGTTTAGCGTGTGAAGTCTTTAGTTTAGTCTTTCCTCTTGAGCCTAAGGCGCGCATAGGGCAGAAGTCCTGTCTCTCCATGCTTGGCGGTTCGCTGCTACCTGTTGTAGATCTTGGATATTTACTTGGCCATTGAATGAGTCTTCTCTAATGATGGTTCTACGCAGGGTCTCTCTTGGTCTTCCCCGTTTTCTTTTCCCTACTGGTGACCATATGAGGGCTTGGTAGGGGAGTCTTGACTTGTCCATTCTGAGTACATGGCCGATGTAGTTCCAACGGCGTCTTCTTATGAAATTGGATACTGTATCTTGCTTAGTCTCTTGTCTTATTTGCGAATTGGTTCTGAAGTCTGTCCAGAGGATGTTTAGAAGTCTTCTAAGACATTTGTTCTCAAAATTGTCTAATTTTTTATCTAAAGCTACCGTTGATTTCCAACTTTCACATCCATACGTTAACACTGGAATCACACAAGAGTTGTGAAGTCTTTGCCTGGTTCCTATTAACATAGATTTAGTTTTAGAAATGTTAATTTGCATGCGGTTTGCATGACTCCAGTTAACTACACTATTTATTTCCTGTTGCAAGGATAATTCTAGCACATTACAACCAATAGCATTTGTATATACTGTGCTGTCGTCTGCAGATGAGAATGAAATAGGCCATGCAGAAGAAAAAAATAGTTCTAAGAAAGGGTGACAATGTAAAATGACATTGTTAGTACTGCAGTATACCTCTAAGCACACACAGTGGACATCGTAAACACAGTGACACAGACAACAACGGACATCATAACAACGACTGAAACATGTTGACTGTGGCCAAGGCCAGACAGAAAACAAACAATAATAATTCCAAGAGAGGGCGACGATGAAACATGAAACTGGTGTCAGAGATGGATGGGTATGTCTTTTAATCTGGTTAACTCGACATATTCCACTTCTGGTTGTTGTTGATTCATTCAGCGTACTCAGCCCAGTACACACTTCTCTGTCCAGGGTAAATCTTCTGACGGGCAGAGGTCACAGAGTCCCTCACGCCTGGTCGCCCCAGTTATGTTGGCAATAAACTGCGTTCATTAGGCCGGGCCGTGTAGAGATGATCCCAACCATACAACATCGCCAGGTCATCCTTGCTTAACCTGAATTTATGACAGATCAGAAATTGCCATTGCTTGCTTAACCTGAATTTATGACAGATCAGAAATGGCTATTAATATTAGTTCCTGAACTCTGTGGCCGGATATCTCAGACTGGCCGTCTTAACGCGGCGGTAGCGGTTTAATCCCAGTCCAATTTACCACATCTTTACCTGCTTATGTGTGACCTGTGTGATCTTTACCTGCTGGCAGAGATCTCAGTTCTGATTGGACGAGTGAGGTGAATGCGTGTGCGATTAATTCTCACAGTCAACATAGAACACAAACCAGCTGCCTCGTATAGACTCGAACATGGGGCGTGTGTTCGATTCTCGGGGACATTCGGGGTTTCCACATCATAGCTTGTAAGCCTCGTGGCGACTGCTTGGCCAGGCAAAGATACTAAAACATAGGGAACAGGGATACTAAAACATGGGGGTACAGGCAGAGATACTAACACACGGGGAACAAGTAACTAAAACATGGGGAAACAGGCAAAGATACTAAAACATGGGGGAACAGGGATACTAAAACATGGGAGGAACAGGCAGAGATACTAACACATGGGGGAACAGGCAGAGATACTAAAACATGGGGAACAGGCAGAGATACTAAAACATGGGGAACAGGCAGAGATACTAAAACATGGGGGAACAGGCAGAGATACTAACACATGGAGAACAGAGATACTAAAACATGGGGGAACAGGCAGATATACTAACACATGGGGGACAGAGATACTAAAACATGGGGGAACAGGCAGAGATACTAAAACATAGGGGAACAGGCAGATATACTAACACAAAGGGGAATAGGCAGATATACTAACACATGGGGGAACAGGCAGAGATACTAACACATGGAGAACAGAGATACTAAAACATGCGAGAACAGGCAGAGATACTAATACATGGGGGAACAGGCAGAGATACTAAACATGGGGGAAATGGCAGAGATACTAAAACATGGGGGAACAGGCAGAGATACTAACACATGGGGGAACAGGCAAGAATACTAAAACATGGGGGAACAGGCAGAGATACTAACACATGGAGAACAGAGATACTAAAACATGGGCGAACAGGCAGAGATACTAAAACATAGGGGAACAGAGATACTAACACATGGGGGAACAGAGATACTAAAACATGGGGGAACAGGCAGAGATACTAAACCATAGGGGAACAGGCAGAGATAATAAAACATGAGGGAACAGAGATACTAAAACATGGGGGAGCAGAGATACTAACACATGGAGGAACAGAGATACTAAAACATGGGGGAACAGGCAGAGATACTAAACATGGGAACAGCATAGATACTAAAACATGGTGAACAGAATACTAAACATGGTGGAACAGGCAGAGATATAAAACATGGGAACAGAGATACTAAACATGTGGAACAGAGATACTAAAACATGAGGAAACAGGCAAACATACTAAAACATGGGGGAACAGGGATACTAAAACGGGAGGAACAGGCAGAGATATTAAATCATGGGGGAACAGGCAGAGATACTAAAACATGGGTGGAACAGGCAGATATACTAACAATGGGGACCGGCCAGAGATACTAAAACATGGGGAACAGGCAGAAATACTAAAACATAGGGGAACAGGCAGATACTAACACAAAGGGGAATAGGCAGATTACTAACACATGGGGAACAGGCAGAGATACTAAAACATTGGGAACAGGTAGAAATCTAACACATTGAGAACAGAGATACTAAAACATGCGGAACACAGAGATACTAATCATAGGGAACAGGCAGAGATACTAAAACATGGGGACAGCAGAGATACTAAACATGGGGGAACATGCAGTAGATACTAAAACATGGGGGAACAGGCAGAGATACTAAAACATGGGGAACACAGAGATACTAACACATGGAGAACAGAGATACTAAAACATGGGGGAACAGGCAGAGATACTAAAGCATGGGGGAACAGAGATACTAACATATGGGGAACAGAGATACTAAAACATGGGGGAACAGGCAGAGATACTAAAACATAGGGGAACAGGCAGAGATACTAAAACATGAAGGAACAGAGATACTAAAACATTTGGGAGCAGAGATACTAACACATGGAGGAACAGAGATACTAAAACATGGGGGAACAGGCAGAGATACTAAAACATGGGGAACAGGCAGAAACATGGGGGAACAGGCAGAGATACTAAAACATGGGGAACAGGCAGAGATACTAAAACAGGGGGGAACAAGCAGAGATACTAACACATGGGGAACAGAGATACTAAAACATGGGGAACATGCAGAGATATTAAAACATGGGGAACAGAGATACTACACATGGGGGAACGAGATACTAACACAGGGGGAACATAGATACTAAAACATGGGGAAACAAGCAGAGATACTAAAACATGGGGAACAGGCAGAGATCTAAAACATGGGGAACAGAGATACTAACATGGGGAACAGAGATACTAACACAGGGGGAACTGTTCCCCAGAGATGGAGAACAGAGATACTAAATCACGGGGAACAGAGATACTAAGACATGGGGAATAGATATACTAACACATGGGAACCGAGATACTAAACACGGGGAACACAGATACTAAAACATGGGAACAGAGATACTAAAACATGGGAATAGAGATACTAAAACATGGGACAGAGATACTAAAACATGGGGAAACAGAGATACTAACAGGGGAACCAAACTAAAACAAGGGAAAGAGTACTAAAAAGGGGAAAAATAAACACGGGAAAAGAATAAAAACATGGGGAACAATACTAAAACGGGAAAAAGAGATCTAAACCCCGGGGAAAAAGATACAAAACCGAGAACGAAATACAAAACTGGGGACAGAGAACAAACCCGGGAACAAGATCTAAAAAGGGGGGCAGAGATACTAAAAAAGGAAAAGATACTAAAACTTGGGGGGGCAGAGACCAAAAAGGGGAAAAAATATAAAAAGGGGAAAAAAAAAAGGGGAAAAAATTTTAAATAAAAAATTTAAAAAGGGGGGAACAAAAAAAAAAGAATAAAAACATGGGGACAAGATACTAAAACATTTGGGAACAAATAAAAAATGGGGAAAAAATAATAAAAATGGGAAAAGATACTAAAACATGGGAACAAAATACTAAACATGGGAACAGAGATACTAAAACTGGGGGAAAAGAATATAAAAATGGGAACAAGATACTAAAACTGGGGGGCCCAAAAAAAAAAATGGGGACAGGATACTAAAACTGGGGGCGAAATATAAAATTGGGAACAAGATACTAAAACTGGGAACAAGATACTAAACAGGGGAAAGGCAGATATACTAAAAGGGGAACAGAGATCTAAAAAATGGGGGGAAAAGGCAGAGAACTAAAACAGGGGGAACAGGGGAGAATTTCTAAACAAAGGGGAAAGGCAGAATACTAACACAGGGGGACAGGCAGAGATATTTAAAAAGGGGGAAAAGGCAAGATACTAAAACTTGGGGGAAAAGCAGAGATACTAAAACTGGGGGAACGGCAGAATACTAAAACATGGGGGAAAAGAGATCTAAAACATGGGGAACAGACAAGATACGAAAACATGGGGAACAGGCAGAGATACTAAAACAGGGGGAAACAGAGATACTAAAACATGGGGAACAGAGATACTAAAACATGGGGAACAGAGATACTAAAACATGGGGAACAGAGATACTAAAACATGGGGACCAGAAATACTAAACATGGGATCAGAGATACTAAAACATGGGGAACTGAAATAGTAAAACATGTGGAACATAGATACTAAAAAAAAGGGGAACCTAGATACTAAAACATGGGGGAACAGGCAGATATACTAACTCATGGGGGACCAGGCAGAGATACTAAAACATGGGGGAACAGGCAGAGATACTAAAACATGGGGGAACAGGCAGATATACTAACACAACTGTCTCTTATACACATCTACAAAGGGGAATAGGCAGATATACTAACACATGGGGGAACAGGCAGAGATATTAAAACATGGGGGAACAGGTAGAGATACTAAAACATGGGGGAAAAGGCAGATATACTAACACAAATGGGAATAGCAGATATACTAACACATGGGGAACAGGCAGAGATATTAAAACATGGGGAACCGGCAGAGATACTAAAACATGGGGGAACAGGCAGAGATACTAACACATGGAGAAAAAGAGATACTAAAACATGGGGAACAGGCAGAGATCTAAAGCATAGGGTAACAGGCAGAGATACTAAAACATGGGAAAAGGCATAGATACTAAAACATGGGGGAACAGGCAGAGATACTAAAACATGGGGGAACAGGCAGAGATACTAAAACAAGGGGAAAGGGCAGAGATACTAACAATGGGAACAGAGATACTAAAACATGGGGGAACAGGCAGAGATACTAAATCATGGGGAACAGGCAGAGATACTAAAACATGGGAGAACAGAGATACTAAAAGATGGGGAACAGGCAGAGATATTAAAGCATGGGGAACAGAGATACTAAAACATGGGGGAACAGAGATACTAACACAGGGGGGAAAAGGCAGAGATTTCTAAAACATGAGGGAACAGGCAGAGATACTAAAAAACCCGGGGAACAGGCAGAGATATTAAAACATGGGGAACAGGCAGGAAAACTAAACATGGGGGAACAGAGATACTAAAAATGGGGGACAGGGAGAGATACTAACACTGGGGGAACAGGCAGAGATACTAACACATGGAGAACAGAGATACTAAAAACCATGGGGGAACAGGCAGAGATATTAAAACATGGGGGAACAGAGATACTAAAACATGGGGGAACAGGCAGAGATACTAACACATGGAGAACAGAGATACTAAAACATGGGGGAACAGGCAGATATACTAAAACATGGGGGAACAGGCAGAGATACTAAAACATGGGGGAACAGGCAGAGATACTAAAACACAGGGAACAAGTAACTAAAACATGGGAAACAGGCAGAGATACAAACAAGGGGAACAGAGTAATTAAAGCATCGGGGAACAGGCAGAGATACTAAAACACGGGGAACAGAGATACTAAAACATGGAGAACAGAGATACTAAAACACGGGGAACAGATATACTAAAACACGGGGAACAGGGATACTAAAGAATGGGGAACAGAGATACTAAAACATGGGAACCAGAGATACTAAAACACGAGGAACAGGCAGAGATACTAAACCACGGGGAAAAGAGATACTAAACATGGGGAACAGAGATACTAAAACACGGGGAACAGGCAGAGATAGTAAAACATGGGGAAAAGAGATACTACACCACGGGGAACATAGATACTAAAATATGGGGAACAGAAATACTAAAACACGGGGAACAGAGTTACTAAAACACGGGGAACAGAGATACTAAAACATGGGGAACCGAGATACTAAAACATGGGGAATAGAGATACTAAAACATGGGGAACAGAGATACTAAAACATGGGGAATCTAGATACTAAAACAAAGAGAATAGAGATACTAAAATATGCGGAACAGAAATACTAACACATGGAGTACAGAGATACTAAAACACAGGGAACAGAGATACTAAAACACGGGGAACAGAGATACTAAAACATGGGGAATAGATATACTAAAACATGGGGAACAGAGATACTAAAACACGGGGAACATAGATTCTAAAACACGACGAAATGGAATACTAAAACATGGGGAACAGAGATATTAAACCAAGGGGAACAGAGATACTAAAACATGGGGAACAGAGATACTAACATATGGAGAACAGAGATACTAAAACATGGGGGAACAGGCAGAGATACTAAAACATGGGGAACAGGCAGAGATACTAAAACATGGGAGAACAGAACGAACGAACAGACTTTATTTTCAAAGGGTAACAAATTGGGCACGCAGGCCCGTCTTACATTCGGCCCTTCCAATCACTCATCTTTCTTTCATCAACAGTGCATAGGAAAAAAACATTGTCACGGTGAATTTTGTAACATAAACAATGCATATTACTATGTTATGAGACACATCCACCACCCACCCACACATCCCCCATTCACTCCAACTCCCCCACCCAACCACACACACATACAATACATTCCCCACCCATCCACCACATCCCTACACCTACACATCTCCCCGCCCACCACACACCTCTCACCCACCCCACACATCCCATCCACCCACACCCCAAGCACACATACATTCAATAACCCACACATCCCCCACCTACACACATCTCCCCACCCACTCACATATCCTCTACCGTCCCATTTCCACCAACAATCACTCATCCAATATCCTCCTCCACCCACACACCTCCAACCACTCAACAAACACATATTCCTCAGCCACACACACACCTCCTGTCAACTCACATATTCCGCACCTACCCACACACAAATTCCGCACTCACCCACATAATCTCCCATCTCCCCCAGCCCACTCACAGATCCCGAGCCCACACCTGCAAACATCCCCCACCATCTCCTAACCTGCACACACTCACCCACCCACATATCCTCTATCCACCCACACATCCTCTACCCACCCATCCCCCAACCAACATCCCTTAACCACACACCCTTACTCATATACAATCACCCACCCACACATCCTCTACCCAACCACACCATCCTCCACCAACCACACATCCTCCATCCACCATCCCCCAGTCACACATCCCTTAACCACACACCCCTACCCATATACACACACATCCCCACCACGCAAAATCTCCCCACCCATACAAACATCCCCACACACATCCCCACCCCAACACATTCCCCATTCACAAAACACACACCTCCCATCCACGCACACACAACCCACACATTCATCCCCTCACACATCCCTAGACACACGTACTTATCCCTCAACCACTAACACCCACACATCCCTTAACCCACTCATCAACACATACATCTCTATCTACCCACCCACACCACACATCCTAACCACCCATCCCCCACCCTCACACACATCCTTCACCCACCCACAAACCCAACAGAGATACTAAAAGATGGGGAACAGGCAGAGATATTAAAACATGGGGAACAGAGATACTAAAACATGGGGGAACAGAGATACTAACACACGGGGGAACAGGCAGAGATACTAAAACATGAGGGAACAGGCAGAGATACTAAAAAAACATATGGGAACAGGCAGAGATACTAAAACATGGGGGAACAGGCAGAGATACTAAAACATGGGTGAACAGGCAGAGATACTAACACATGGGGGAACAGAGATACTAAAACATGGGGAACATGCAGAGATATTAAAACATGGGGAACAGAGATACTAACACATGGGGGAACAGAGATACTAACACAGGGGGAACAGAGATACTAAAACATGGGGGAACAAGCAGGGATACTAAAACATGGGGGAACAGGCAGAGATACTAAAACATGGGGGAACAGAGATACTAAAACATGGGGGGACAGAGATACTAACACAGGGGGAACTGTTCCCCAGAGATGGAGAACAGAGATACTAAAACACGGGGAACAGAGATACTAAAACATGGGGAATAGATATACTAACACATGGGGAACAGAGATACTAAAACACGGGGAACATAGATACTAAAACATGGGGAACAGAGATACTAAAACATGGGGAACAGAGATACTAAAACATGGGGAACAGAGATACTAAAACATGGGGAACAGAGATACTAAAACATGGGGAACTAGATACTAAAACAAGGGGAATAGAGATACTAAAATAGGCGGAACAGAAATACTAACACATGGAGTACAGAGATACTAAACCACAAGGAACAGAGATACTAAAACATGGGGAATAGATATACTAAAACATGGGAAACAGAGATACTAAAACACGGGGAACATAGATACTAAAACACGACGAACTGAAATACAAAAACATGGGGAACAGAGATACTAAACCACGGGGAACAGAGATACTAAAACATGGGGAACAGAGATACTAAAACATGAAGAACAGAGATACTAAAACTTGGGGAACAGAGACACTAAAACATGGGGAACATAGATACTAATAAACGGGGAACAGAGATACTCAAACACGGGGAACAGAGATACTAATACATGAGGAACAGAGATACTAAAACATGGGGAACAGAGATACTAATAAACGGGGAACAGAGATACTCAAACACGAGGAACAGCGATACTAATACATGGGGAATAGAGATACTAAAACATGGGGAACAGAGATACTAAAACATGGGGAACAGAGATACTAAAACATTGGAAAATAGATAATAAAACATGGGGAACTGAAATAATAAAACATGGCGAACATAGATACTAAAACATGGGGAACATAGATACTAAAACACGAGGAACAGAGATACTAAAACATGGGGAACAGAGATACTAAAACATGAGGAACAGAGATACTAAAACATGGGGACCAGAAATACTAAAACATGGAGATCAGAGATACTAAAACATGGGGAACTGAAATAGTAAAACATGTGGAACATAGATACTAAAACATGGGGAACATAGATACTAAAACATGGGGGAACAGGCAGATATACTAACTCATGGGGGACCAGGCAGAAATACTAAAACATGGGGAACAGGCAGAGATACTAAAACATGGGGGAACAGGCATAGATACTAACACATGGGGGAACAGGCAGAGATGCTAAAACATGGGGGAACAGGCAGAGATACTAAAACATGGGGGAACAGGCATAGATACTAACACATGGAGAACAGAGATACTAAAACATGGGGGAATAGGCAGAGATACTAAAACATGGGGAACAGGCAGAGATACTAAAACATGGGAGAACAGAGATACTAAAAGATGGGGAACAGGCAGAGATGTTAAAACATGGGGAACAGAGATACTACCACATGGGGGAACAGAGATACTAACACAGGGGGAACAGAGATACTAAAACATGGGGGAACAAGCAGAGATACTAAAACATGGGGGAACAGGCAGAGATACTAAAATATGGGGGAACAGAGATACTAAAACATGGGGGAACAGAGATACTAACACAGGGGGAACTGTTCCCCAGAGATGATGAACAGATATACTAAAACACGGGGAACAGAGATACTAAAACATGGGGAATAGATATACTAATACATGGGGAACAGAGATACTAAAACACGGGGAACATAGATACTAAAACATGGGGAACAGAGATACTAAAACATGGGGAATAGAGATACTAAAACATGGTGAACAGAGATACTAAAACATGAAGAACAGAGATACTAAAACATGGGGAACCTAGATACTAAAACAAGGGGAATAGAGATACTAAAATAGGCGAAACAGAAATACTAACACATGGAGTACAGAGATACTAAACCACATGAAACAGAGATACTAAAACATGGGGAATAGATATACTAAAACATGGGAAACAGAGATACTAAAACACGGGGAACATAGAAACTAAAACACGACGAACTGAAATACAAAAACATGGGGAACAGAGATACTAAAACATGAAGAACAGAGATAATAAAACTTGGGGAACAGAGACACTAAAACATGGGGAACATAGATACTAATAAACGGGGAACAGAGATACACAAACACGGGGAACAGAGATACTAATACATGAGGAACAGAGTAACTAAAACATGGGGAACAGAGATACTAATAAACGGGGAACAGAGATACTCAAACACGAGGAACAGAGATACTAATACATGGGGAACAGAGATACTAAAACATGGGGAACAGAGATACTAAAACATGGGGAACAGAGATACTAAATCATTGGGAACATAGATAATAAAACATGGGGAACTGAAATAATAAAACATGGCGTATATATATACTAAAACATGGGGAACATAGATACTAAAACATGGGGAACAGAGATACTAAAACATGGGGAACAGAGATACTAAAACATGAGGAACAGAGATACTAAAACATGGGGACCAGAAATACTAAAACATGGGGATCAGAGATACTAAAACATGGGAAACAGGAGATGTGTATAAGAGACAGACTGAAATAGTAAAACATGTGGAACATAGATACTAAAACATGGGGAACATAGATACTAAAACATGGGGGAACAGGCAGATATACTAACTCATGGGGGACCAGGCAGAAATACTAAAACATGGGGGAACAGGCAGAGGTACTAAACCATGGGGGAACAGGCAGATATACTAACACAAAGGGGAATAGGCAGATATACTAACACATGGGGGAACAGGCAGAGATATTAAAACATGGGGGAACAGGCAGAGATACTAAAACATAGGGGAACAGGCAGAGATACTAACACAAATGGGAATAGGCAGATATACTAACACATGGGGGAACAGGCAGAGATATTAAAACATGGGGAACCGGCAGAGATACTAAAACATGGGGGAACAGGCAGAGATACTAACACATGGAGAACAGAGATACTAAAACATGGGGGAACAGGCAGAGATACTAAAGGATAGGGGAACAGGCAGAGATACTAAAACATGGGGAACAGGCATAGATACTAAAACATGGGGGAACAGGCAGAGATACTAAAACATGGGGGAACAGGCAGAGATACTAAAACATGGGGGAACAGGCAGAGATACTAACACATGGAGAATAAAGATACTAAAACATGGGGGAACAGGCAGAGATACTAAAACATGGGGAACAGGCAGAGATACTAAGACATGGGAGAACAGAGATACTAAAAGATGGGGAACAGGCAGAGATATTAAAGCATGGGGAACAGAGATACTAAAACATGGGGGAACAGAGATACTAACACACGGGGGAACAGGCAGAGATACTAAAACATGAGGGAACAGGCAGAGATACTAAAAAACATGGGGGAACAGGCAGAGAGACTAAAACATGGGGGAACAGGCAGAGATATTAAAACATGGGGAACAGGCAGAGATACTAACACATGGGGGAACAGAGATACTAAAACATGGGGGAACAGGCAGAGATACTAACACATGGGGGAACAGGCAGAGATACTAACACATGGAGAACAGAGATGCTAAAACATGGGGGAACAGGCAGGGATATTAAAACATGGGGGAACAGAGATACTAACACATGGGGGAACAGAGATACTAACACAGGGGGGAACAGAGATACTAAAACATAGGGGAACAGGCAGAAATACTAAAACATGGGGGAACAGGCAGAGATACTAAAACATGGGGGAACAGAGATACTAAAACATGGGGGAACAGAGATACTAACACAGGGGAACTGTTCCCCAGAGATGGAGAACAGAGATACTAAAACATGAGGGAACAGGCACAGATATTAAAACATGGGGGAACAGAGACAATAACACATGGGGGAAAAGAGATACTAACACAGGGGAAACAGAGATACTAAAACATGGGGGAACAGGCAGAGATACTAAAACATGGGGGAAAAGGCAGAGATACTAAAACATGGGGGAACAGGCAGAGATACTAAAACATGGGGGAACAGAGATACTAACACATGGGGGAACAGAGATACTAAAACATGAGGGAACAGGCAGAGATACTAAAACATGGTGAAACAGGCAGAGATACTAAAACATGGGGGAACAGAGATACTAAAACATGGGGGAACAGAGATACTAACACATGGTAGAACAGAGATACTAAAACATGGGGGAACAGGCAGAGATACTAAAACATGGGGGAACAGGCAGAGATACTAACATGGAGAACAGAGATACTAAAACATGGGGGAACTGGCAGAGATATTAAAACATGGGGAACAGGCAGAGATACTAAAACATGGGGGAACAGGCAGAGATACTACAACATGGGGGAACAGGCAGAGATACTAACACATGGAGAACAGAGATACTAAAACATGGGGGAACAGGCAGATATACTAAAACATGGGGGAAGAGCCGAGATACTAAAACATGGGGGAACAGGCAGAGATACTAAAACACAGGGAACAAGTAACTAAAACATGGGGAAACAGGCAGAGATACTAAACAAGGGGAACAGAGTAATTAAAGCATCGGGGAACAGGCAGAGATACTAAAACACGGGGAACAGAGATGCTAAAACATGGAGAACAGAGATACTAAAACACGAGGAACAGATATACTAAAACACGGGGAACAGGGATACTAAAGAATGGGGAACAGAGATACTAAAACATGGGGACCAGAGATACTAAAACACGAGGAACAGGCAGAGATACTAAACCACGGGGAAAAGAGATACTAAACATGGGGAACAGAGATACTAAAACACGGGGAACAGGCAGAGATAGTAAAACATGGTGAAAAGAGATACTACACCACGGGGAACATATACTAAAATATGGGGAACAGAAATACTAAAACACGGGAAACAGAGTTACTAAAACACGGGGAACAGAGATACTAAAACATGGGGAACCGAGATACTAAAACATGGGGAATAGAGATACTAAAACATGGGGAACAGAGATACTAAAACATGGGGAATCTAGATACTAAAACAAGGAGAATAGAGATACTAAAATATGCGGAACAGAAATACTAACACATGGAGTACAGAGATACTAAAACACAGGGAACAGAGATACTAAAACACGGGGAACAGAGATACTAAAACATGGGGAATAGATATACTAAAACATGGGGAACAGAGATACTAAAACACGGGGAACAAAGATTCTAAAACACGACGAACTGAAATACTTAAACATGGGGAACAGAGATATTAAACCAAGGGGAACAGAGATACTAAAACATGGGGAACAGAGATACTAAAACATGAAGAACAGAGATACTAAAACTTGGGGAACAGAGATACTAAAACATGGGGAACAGAGATACTGAAACACGGGGAATATAGATACTAAAACACGGGGAACAGATACTAAAACATGGGGAACAGATATACTAAAACATGAGGAACAGAGATACTAAAACATGGGGAACAGAGATACTAAAACATGGGGAACAGGGATACTAAAACATGGTGAACTGAGATACTAAAACATGGGGAACATAGATACTAAAATATGGGGAACATAGATACTAAAACATGGAGAACATAGATACTAAAACATGGGGAACATCGATACTAAACATGGGGAACAGAGATACTAAAACATGGGGAACATAGATACTAAAACATGGGGAACTGAAATAATAAAACATGGGGACCATATATACTAAAACATGGGGAACAGAGATACTAAAACATGGGGAACAGAGATACTAAAATATGAGAAACAGAGATACTAAAACATGGGGAACCGAGATACTAAAACATGGGGAACCGAGATACTAAAACATGGGGAATATAGATACTAAAACACGGGGAACATAGATACTAAAACATGGGGAGCAGAGATACTAAAACATTGGGGAACAGAGATACTAAAACATGGGAACATAAATACTAAAACATGGGGAACATAAATACTAAACATGGGGAACAGAGATACTAAAACACGGGGAACATAGATACTAAAACATGGGGAACATAGATACTAAAACATGGGGAACAGAGATACTAAAACATGGGGAACATAAATACTAAAACATGGGGAACAGAGATACTAAAACACGGGGAACATAGATACTAAAACATAGGGAGCAGAGATACTAAAACATGGGGAGCAGAGATACTAAAACATGGGAAACGGAGATACTAAAACCTGGGGGAACAGGTACGCTTTTTCTCAATCTCTCTTAATCATTGTTTATGTTTACAGCGTTCATATGACAGTGTCTTTTCTATGTGAATGTAACATGCACAACAGAAACTGATGTATGAATGATGAGTGATTGGAAGCGCCGAATGTAAGACGGGCCTGCGTGCTCAATTTGTGACCCTTTGATGTGAGTAGGTATATGTGCAAGAGAGTTGGTGTGTGTTTGTGAGTTACTGAGTGGGTGTAATAACTGTAAGAGTTTGTATAAATGATGCATGTGTACACACACATACACACATACAAACACAACACACACATGTATAAACACATACATACATACCTAGACATACATACATACCTAGACACGCACACATACACACACATCATCATCCAGTGCCGCCTAGCCTTCCATGATTATTTAAGTGGCTACAGCCTTGACCTCCGGTCAGTATATCCATCACTGACCAGCTACAGCCTTGACCTCCGGTCAGTATATCCATCACTGACCATGTACAGCCAGGCTAGCTCTGGGGTGTCTGCTGTAGTAACTTCACGATGTCTGATTTACAGAGGCCATACAGTGACATTGTAGGCACTTATACCGGGGCAGTCTGCTGTAGTAACTTCAAGATGTCTGATTTACAGAGGCCATACGGTGACATTGTAGACACTTATACCGGGGCAGTCTGCTGTAGTAACTTCAAGATGTCTGATTTACAGAGGCCATACGGTGACATTGTAGACACTTATACCGGGGCAGTCTGCTGTAGTAACTTCAAGATGTCTGATTTACAGAGGCCATACAATGACATTGTAGGCACTTATACCGGGGCAGTCTGCTGTAGTAACTTCAAGATGTCTGACTTACAGAGGCCATACAGTGACATTGTAGGCACTTATACCGGGGCAGTCTGTTGTAGTAACTTCAAGATGTCTGATTTACAGAGGCCATACGGTGACATTGTGGGCACTTATACCGGGGCAGTCTGTTGTAGTAACTTCAAGATGTCTGACTTACAGAGGCCATACAGTGACATTGTAGGCACTTATACCGGGGCAGTCTGTTGTAGTAACTTCAAGATGTCTGACTTACAGAGGCCATACAGTGACATTGTAGGCACTTATACCGGGGCAGTCTGTTGTAGTAACTTCAAGATGTCTGACTTACAGAGGCCATACAGTGACATTGTAGGCACTTATACCGGGGCAGTCTGTTGTAGTAACTTCAAGATGTCGACTTACAGAGGCCATACAGTGACATTGTAGGCACTTTACCGGGCAGTCTGTTGTAGTAACTTCAAATGTCTGATTTACAGAGGCCATACGGTGACATTGGGCCTTATACCGGCAGTCTGTGTGTACTTCAAGATGTCTGATTTACAGAGGCCATACGGTGACATTGTGGGCACTTATAGGGCAGTCTGCTGTTAACTTCAAGAAATTTTGACTTACAGAGGCCATCTGACTTGTAGGGACTTAACGGTTCTGATAACTTCAAGATGTCTGTGAAATTTGAGGCCATAATGACCATTGTAGGCACTTATACCGGGGCATGTTGCTTCAGTCAAGATTTGACTTAAAGGCCATACAGTGACATTGTGGGCTTATACCGGGGCAGTGCTGTAGAACTTCAGAATTGACTTACAGAGGCCAGCAGTGTTGTAGGCACTTATACGGGCAGTCTGCTGGTAACGTTAGATGTCTGACTTAGGCCATACAGGCTTGTGGACACTTAAGAGCATCTTACGGGCATACATGCTTGACTTACAGAGGCCATACAGTGACATTGTAGGCACTTATACCGGGCATTCGGGCTACGTACATGTGTGCTATTTACGGGGGCCATAGGGACATTTGGGACTTATACAGAGTCCTTGTAGAACGTTAAGATTACTGGGTACAGGGCCATACAGTAACTTGATGTCTGACTAGGGCATCTTGTAGAATTCGATTATACGGAGGGCTTGTGACATTCAAGCACTTATACAGAGGCAGTCTGTGAGATTATAGGCTATTACGGGGCAGAGTCTGTTGTAGACATTCAGATGTTATACAGGGGGTCCTGTTGAATGTAACTTATACCGGGCGACTTAGAGGCCATCAGTGTTCTGGCACTTACCAGGGCAGTCTTGTAGGCAACTTCAAGAGTCTGCTTAGAGGCCAATAAGTGAATTGTAGGCACTTACCGGGCATGTTGAGGACTTTCCGGGGTCTGACTGTACAGGCATACGTGACATTGTAGGCACTTACCGGGGCAGTTGTGTAGTAATTCAAGGATGTTGACTTAAAGGCCATACAGTATTGTAGGCATTATACCGGGAGTCTGTTGGTAATTCAAGATGTCTGTCTTCAAGCCTCGTGACATTGGGCACTTAACGGGGAGTCTGCTGTAGTAAGTCAAGATGTCTATTTACAGAGCTACGACATTGCAGTCACTTATCCGGGGCAGTTGCTGATAATTCAAGAATTCTGACTTAAGAGGCCATACAGTGACATTGAGGCATTCCGGGGCAGTCTGCTGTATAATTCAAGATGTTGACTTACAGAGGCATACAGTGACATTGTAGGCACTTATACCGGGGCAGTCTGCTGTAGTACTTCAAGATGTGTGACTTACAGAGGCCATACAGTGACATTGTAGGCACTTATACCGGGGCAGTCTGTTGTAGTAACTTCAAGATGTCTGACTTACAGAGGCCATACAGTGACATTGTAGGCACTTATACCGGGGCAGTCTGTTGTAGTAACTTCAAGATGTCTGATTTACAGAGGCCATACGGTGACATTGTGGGCACTTATACCGGGGCAGTCTGTTGTAGTAACTTCACGATGTCTGATTTACAGAGGCCATACAGTGACATTGTAGGCACTTATACCGGGGCAGTCTGTTGTAGTAACTTCACGATGTCTGACTTACAGAGGCCATACGGTGACATTGTAGTCACTTCTGGCATATTGATACTCTTTCACAATTTACGTTATACCAGCTGTTGGCTGGACGTACTACAGACCACCACCCTGCACATCTATGGCTCAAGGATGCTTACGTCCGCTTCAGACGTCATTTCCCATCCATCTTCTACTCCACGGGCATCGATTGAATTAGCCCTCATTGACGATATTTACATGCCAGTTTTGTATTGATTGTTTGAAAGCCGCGCGGATAATGTATGACATGTTGCACCCTTTTCTGGAGGAGGGAATTTGATCGAATACACCATAAGTTGGCAGACCAGGAGTACAGCAACGTGACGATACTAGCAGACGCTACTAGCAGACACTAGCATCGCTCTGTTTGCAGGATTCTCAAGTACTGTCTTGCTGTATAGAGTACTGTCATATTGTGTGGAGCACTATCTTAATGTATAGAGTACTGTCATACTGTGTAGAGTACTATCTTACAGTGTATAGTACCGTCTTATTGTGTAGAGTACTGTCTTACTGTGTAGAGTAATGTCTTACTGTTTGGAGTACTGTCTTGCTATGTGGATCTGATTTCCCGTGTTTATAACTACTCTTAGTTTCTACACTGAACCCTCCCAACGATGGCTTCCATCCTGAACGTCAAACATAACCTGCATTGTTGACAAGGAAGAATATCTGAGATATTAACTCCCTGTAGCTAGAAGTACCCTTAAAACCCTACCGGGCCGAAATCCCGGCCTTGCAGTCGCCATGTTGCTCTATTCAAACAGACGACGAGGCCGATCGTCGGCCCTGTTTGTAAGAACTGCTTTGATTGGTTTGCTTTTAATAGTACAGACCAATCAAATGCTTCCTTGAAATCGTCAGCCATTTTAGCCTTCACATTGCCGTTTCTAGCGTGATGCAAACAAGTGGATAGTATTTTGTGCTTTTTTTCCGAAGTAACCCATTTTTTCGTGGATGTTTGATTCTAAAATGGCCAGCTTTGAACCCGAAGACGTACTAGCATTGGCTAGCTCTGATAGTAGCGATTTTGTCAGTTCAGGACTGTCAGATAATGACTTTAGTGATACAGAAAGTGCCCATGAGGATTTCAACCTCGTTCCCCCGTAGTTTTGTGTATTGGGAATAAAGAGATCGTTTTATCTATACCCATTCATGGCAATGTCCGGACCAAAAAACATGTCACCAGTTGATAGCCACCTATTACAAATGTCAATAGGGACTTCATCGTTGTTGTTTATTTAACCATAAGTGTTTAAAATTATTCTAAAGTGGTGTAGGTATTCAATGAGGAAATTTTAGGTGAGTACCATTTTTTTTAAATATTTAGTACCAATTCATACATAGTGGTATGAAATATTTTATTTTTCACAAAATACAAATGAGGTCATCAAATTTGCAGTAAACATGAACAAAACAACTTCAATCATACCCAAAATAAACTTTACTATAATCCCTCTTTAAGAATATATATACTTGTTTATCTTATATAGGTTATAATTTTATAAAATTGTCCGATTTCAGGGAATTTCTGTACTCCAAAAAATGGCTCCGTCTTCTTCAGAGGGAAACCTAAATTTGGCCCAATGTTGTTCCGTCCTAAAAGGGTGTTAAACAATCATGTTTGCGTGTTTTGTAGAGCCAACGTTATTACAGGGCTGTGGCTACAAGAGATCGGGACAGCAGCAAACATTCAGCGAGGCCCCTCTTATCGTTCAGGGTTCGTCTGTAAAAGCACTTCTGCTGGTTCACAAGTGGTTTTACAGAAGAAGGCTAGGACACACATCACGCCAACATGAGTCAACTAGGAAGTCGGTGCACAGAGACAGCTTATCGCATAATGTAGTGACAGCTGGACAGTTTCGAGTACAATGAGATAGAGGAAGACAGCGGACAGTATCATCATGGACAGGGATAGAGAGAAGATTGTTCACAGACTCTCATCATGGATAGGGATAGAGAGAAGATTGTTCACAGAATCTCATCATGGATAGGGATAGAGAGAAGATTGTTGACAGACTCTCATCATGGACAAGGATAGAGAGAAGATTGTTGACAGACTCTCATCGTGGACAAGGATAGAGAGAAGATTGTTGACAGACTCTCATCATGGACAAGGATAGAGAGAAGATTGTTGACAGACTCTCATCATGGACAAGGATAGAGAGAAGATTGTTGACAGACTCTCATCGTGGACAAGGATAGAGAGAAGATTGTTGACAGACTCTCATCGTAGACAATGATAGAGAGAAGATTGTTGACAGATTCTCATCGTGGACAAGGATAGAGAGAAGATTGTTGACAGACTCTCATCATGGACAAGGATAGAGAGAAGATTGTTGGCAGACTCTCATCATGGACAAGTATAGAGAGAAGATTGTTGACAGACTCTCATCATGGACAAGGATAGAGAGAAGATTGTTGACAGACTCTCATCATGGACAAGGATAGAGAGAAGATTGTTGGCAGACTCTCATCATGGACAAGGATAGAGAGAAGATTGTTGACAGACTCTCATCATGGACAAGGATAGAGAGAAGATTGTTGACAGACTCTCATCATGGACAAGGATAGAGAGAATATTGTTGGCGTTTTATCACAGACACGGATAGAGAGTAAATTACTGGTAGTATATCACAGACAAGGATATATATGTGTGTGTGTGTATATATATATATAATATATATATATATATATATATATATATATATATATATATATTATATATATATATATATATATATATATATTATACAGTTTATTCCATGCTCAGTCTTCGTAGACTTAGATGGATAGGACATCTTAGGAGGATGGATGATGGTAGAATACCAAAGGATATCTTTTTTGGTGAATTACAGATGGGTAAGAGATCTCAGGGTCGGCCTCTACTACGATACAAAGATGTGTGTAAGCGGGACATGATTGATACAGGCATTGATAATGCACATTGGGAGCAAGTCGCCGCTGAACGTGTTGCATGGAGGGCAAATATCAGAAATGGAATAAAGTCAAAGGAGAAAATTATTGCAGAAAAGGCACACACCAAGCGTTTGAGACGTAAGATGGTGCATGATGGTGGAAATGACCACGTGTTCACATGCACCCACTGTGAACGGACATTTACAGCGCAAATTGGCCTTATCAGTCACACTCGCTACCGCCATAGTTAAAAGTTATTATGCCTTTTTAAAGCACAAACTATCGTCTGTCAAGACGGCAAGGTGCCAGTGTGTGTATATATATATATATATATATATATATATATATATATATATATATATATATATATATATATATATATATATATATATATATATATATATAATTGAAAATAAATATCAAGACCCCTAGATCGCCAGTACTCCATGACTGTCGCACCGTAGCACATGGGGGACCGTTCGTCCCCCCCCCCCCCTCTTTCCCGCAACTGATTGGCATGTCCTCTACAGGACGCAGAGGTCAACCACGACAATATTTGTTTGTTTTAATTTTCTAGCCAAGTTTACGCTCAGTAGTTTGCCATGGCTTTTTGAACAACTGACACTTATACCATTGTTAACAATCAACACAAGTCAATCTGCTGTCAAATCGCACGCAGCTGATGTCGGAGACGGGATGTGAGATTGCGAATCGCGTTTACATCCCTACGTCACAGGCACCGGTTAATGAATGAGTAACTCATTAAATTAATAAAAGCTTGAATAAATGAATGAATGAACCAATGAGTTACTTATTGATTGAATCACTGGATGAATGAGTGAATGAATGAATAAATGATTAAATTAATAACTGAATGAATCAATTCTTGTGTGAATGAATCAGTAAATGAATGACAGTGAATAATTAAATAAATTTATAAGTGAATGCATGAGTGAATGAACGAGTGGATGAGTACATGAATGAGACACACAAAGACAGGACAAGGTCGGACATTATGTCGGCGACCTGATAGAATGTGCGTCAGTAGAAGAACAATGCCGCAGGGACCAGAGCTCAACCTGGCCAAGATGTCTAGGCATGTGATTGAAGAACATTGCTGCAGGGACGAGAACTCAACCTTCTGGCCAAGATGTCCGGGCATGTGATTGAAGAAAGTGACATGTCCGTGCACATATGAAGTCTGCACATGGCAGCCGCCTATTGGAAATCTGTCACTGTACGTCATGGAACAGATTGGAGCCGGCCGATTTCTCCAGAATATATAAACAGCCTGCCCACACAAATCTACATCGTAAAAAGCATACAAATCTCAGACGTGATATTTTATATTCAGGGAATTTATTTCCATACGGGGTGCCTTTGATACCGCCATTGTTATGTTTATGAGCGGGTGCGAAGAGGGAGAAGCGTTCTAACCCCAGGGCGATCCATCAAAGTTAAACCCATTTTATGCTCACGGAGAATGGCGGTTTTGTGATGCATGATGGGAGGGTCTGACGCCCTGGAAGTAAACATGACAGATAAGGAAGTTAATTAAATGTTGATGAATTGTCGGATTGTTCAGGCACACGACTGATTTCACATTGCAGCTTACAGACAAGACTAAGTAATGCATATGTCCTGTGTCCTCACTTGTCTTCACACGGGGCTGTACAGGTAATTTACCGTCACATTTATACCCAGTCACACATACACACTCTTCAAATCACCCATCCGACACCCCATTCATCAAATCAAGCCACAGACATCCACTCATCACATCACCCCTCATACAGCCACTGATCAAGACACAGCTCAAATATCCACTCATCACATCACCCCTCATACAGCCACTGATCAAGTCACAACACAGGCATCCCTTCATCACAACACACCACAGACATCCACTCATCAAATCGTACCACAGACATCCACTCATCAAATCACACCATATATCTCCACTCACCAAATCACCCCTCAAACATTTACTCGTCAAATCACCACACAGAGACCCCACTCATCAAATTGCCACATAGACACACCAAACATCGCATGACCCCTAAGACTCCGTACTCATCATGTCACCTCTAATACATCCACTCAACAAATAATCAACACCCCACTTACCAATTATACCTCAGACATCAACTTATCAAATCACCCATCAGACACGCCACTCATCAGATCATCCCACAGATATACCAATCATCAAATCACCTCTCAGACATCAACTGGTCAAGTAACTCCTGAGACATCCACTCATCAAGTTACCCCAAAGACATCCACTCATCAAATCACCTCTAAGACATCCGCTATTCCAATCACCTCTCAAACATTAACTCATCACATAACCCCTCAGACATCAACCCATAAAATCACTTCTCAGACATCCACTCATCAAATCGCCCATCAGATATCCCAACTCATCAAATCACCATACAAAGACCACACTAATAAAATAACTCTTCACACACCCACTCATCATATTAACCTTCCAACATCCCTATTAATCAAATCACCCCTCAGACATCCCACTCATCAAATCGTCCCACAGACACCCCAATCATTAAATCACCCCTGAGACATCAATTCATCAAATCACCGCTCACACTCCCCACTCATCACCTCACTACACGGACACCTCACCGATCAAATACATACACACGGACACTCAACAAATCACCACACAAACACCCCACTCATCATATCACCACCACAGACACCACACTCATCATATCATTACACAAAGACTCCACTCGTTTTATCACCACACAGACACCCTTCATCACATCACCATACAGACACCCCACACATCAAATCACCACACAAAGACCCTACTCATCAAATCACCACACACACACATCCCACTCATCACATCATCACACAGACATCCCACTCATAAAATCACCCTTCATACACACCACTCATCAAATCACCCCATCAGACAACCCACTCATCAAATCACCCATCAGACCCCCACTCATCAATTCACCCCTCAGACAACCCACTTATCAAACATCCTTCAGACCCTACTCATCAAATTACCCTTCAGACACCCCACTCATCACATCACCACACAAATACCCAACTCATCAAATCACCCCTCAGACACACCACTCATCAAGTCACCACTGAGACACCCCACTCATCACATCACCCCTCAGACACCCCACTCATCACATCACCCTTCACACACCCACTCATCAAATTACCCTTCCGACAGACATCCACTGTGTGTGTGTCTTTGTTTTTCTATCTGTCTGTTTGTGCGTGTCTGTCTGTCTCTGTGTGTGTTTGTCTTTGCGTCTATGTGTGTGTCTGTATATTTGTGTGTATGTCTATCTATGTTTGTCTGTGTTTTTCTGTCTGCCTGTGTGTGTGTGTTTGTATCTCTTGGTACGTTTGTCCATATGTCTGTCCGTGTGTCTGTAAGCTCACACGAGCAGTATTACGTACGTATTATATGTGGATGTATGTGCATATGTGTTGACTACTTATATATATATATATATATATATGTGTGTGTGTGTGTGTGTGTGTGTGTGTGTGTGTGTGTGTGTGTCTGTGTGTGTGTGTGTGTGTGTGTGTGTGTGAAATTTAATATTTTAATTTACATTATCATTTATATATAGCGAGGGGATTTAACTTAAGAAAAGTTATTTCAAGGGGCATAACGTTTAATAGCATTGCTATGTATTTTATATATAGATTGTTGCATTGTTTTCAAAGGTTTATAAACTCTTTGTTTGCAGTTATTTACAGGCATATGCGTTATAATAAATAATGATATAATCTTTAAGGCATTTTCAAAGTTTTCATAAAAATAATGCATCTATTTAAATAGTGAAAATTTTCTAACTCATTTGTTTATGTTTAAAGAAGTTATCTACAGTCATGTAGGTGATTAAAAGCAGTTTTCATTAAAAATAATGGATGGTGTGTGGAAGGAGATTCTTAAGTTAATTTAATTTTTTTTATATGAATTTAATGAGACGCTCCCCGCCAGGAGCTGGGCGAAGCCGCGCCGGGTCAGATAGATAGACAGACAGACAGACAGACAGACAGATAGTCGGGAACGGGAGCTTATATGACTACTTCCCCCCCCCCCCCCCGCGTTTCCATCCTGTTTCAGGATATTGCGGTCAACACCAGCATCTTTCAGCTGTATGTTGATTCCTAGGCTAGATTACGCTCATCAGCACGCCACGACTTTCTGAGCGACCGGCTCCATACTCTCATAAGTCACTTTTGCGATTTGAACCACTGCTAATTCTCGTCGCGTCACGTGACGAGAGTATTCGGGGTTAGCGGAGAAAGCTGCTAACCCCTCGGCCATGGATCCGGCCTTTATATGACTACTTATATGAATTAAATGAGATGCTCCCCACCAGAGGCTGGGCGAAGCCGGACCGGGTCAGACAGACAGACAGACAGACAGACAGACAGACAGACAGATAGTCGGAAACGGGAACGGGAGCTTATATGACTACTTATATGAATTAAATTAGATGCTCCCCACCAGGAGCTGGGCGAAGCCGGGCCGGGTCGGACAGACAGACAGACAGACAGACAGACAGACAGACAGACAGACAGACAGATAGATAGATAGATAGATAGATAGATAGATAGATAGATAGATAGATAGATAGATAGATAGATAGATAGATAGATAGATAGATAGATAGATAGATAGATAGATAGATAGATAGATAGATAGATCCCGCCAAGTGTGGGCGAAGCCGGGCTCGGGTCAGCTAGTATATGTGTGTGTGTGTGTGTGTGTGTGTGTGTGTGTGTGTGCGCGCGCGTGCGTGCGTGCGTGATGTGTGTGTGTTGAATTGTGAAATCTTCGACCATTGATTGGACATTGATCGGTTGTTGATCAAGAGTCTCCACCGGACAAACTCAATACTCCATCCCCGTTTTGTTGAAGTCAATCCCAGGTGGACGACCAGACAGTGAGCGGGGAGGATGGGGGGGGGGGGGGGGGGGAGTCACGTTGTTGACGGCCGAGGAAGCGCCAGCCAAGATGGTGGGCTAGCGGACGATGTGCGAGCAGCGGCAGCGCCCCAGGATGTGCACGTGCTCACGGTCTCAGCGCCAGGTCCCAAATTCTCGGCCAGGGTTTGTTATCTGACAGTGGGTACCAGATGTCAGCAGCCGTGACTTCAGCATGGCCGTCGAACACCTCGGTGATCCTGGCAGTTTGTTTCTGTTGGTGGCTAACGGCAACTTTAGTGACTATAACAACTCGGCTAACATTTCGGACTCGGCTAGATTCAGGATGCCCACCTATCTCGTGGTAATGTATGATTGTATTAGAGGCTAAGTGATTATTACGTCACATGCGTGTTGTCGTCATGCAGAAGCCAGTGGTCGCGTGGTTTCAATACAAGCCTTACACATCGTATCACTGAGGTTTAAATCTGAGAGTGCATAACAGTACACTACTCTTCTCTATAACATAACAGTAGACTACTCTTCTCTATAACATAACAGTACACTACTCTTCTCTATAACATAACAGTACACTACTCTTCTCTATAACATAACAGTACACTACTCTTCTCTATAACATAACAGTACACTACTCTTCTCTATAACATAACAGTGCACTACTCTTCTCTATAACATAACAGTGCACTACTCTTCTCTATAACATAACAGTACACTACTCTTCTCTATAACATAACAGTACGCTATTCTTCTCTATAACATAACAGTACACTACTGTTCTCTATAACATAACAGTACACTACTCTTCTCTATAACATAACAGTACACTACTCTTCTCTATAACATAACATTACACTACTCTTCTCTATAACATAACAGTACACTACTCTTCTCTATAACATAACAGTACACTACTCTTCTCTATAACATATCAGTACACTACTCTTCTCTATAACATAACAGTACACTACTCTTCTCTATAACATAATAGTACACTACTCTTCTCTATAACATAACAGTACACTACTCTTCTCTATAACATAACAGTACACTACTCTTCTCTATCCTTGATTCGTGCGGGTACATGGTGCCATCGACATATTATATAGATTAAAATGCACCTGAAGGGACAAACTCAATTCTGTACCTCCTTTGTGTCGGATCGAGTCCCATGTGGACGATCAGACAGTGAGCGGGGAGGGGGGAGTCATGTCGATGAGAGCCGAGGAAGCACAATCCACCGGCATCTGAACAGTTCATCACTGAAGAAACACATGGTCAGTGTGTGTGCGGCTCATAATTGCACCGGTTAATGACCGCAGGTCAGTATTTAGTAGAGATAATTCCAGTTGTTAATGACGGCAGGTCAATATTGAGGGGAGATAATTCCGGTTGTTAATCGCTGCAAGTCAATATTGAGGGCATATAATTCCAGGTGTTAATGACGACAAGTCAGAATTTGGGGTAGATAATAAACAGTGAGAATGATCCCCAAGGTCAGTATCTCTAGTGCTAATGCTCGGATGTCCGCACTTGGGGGTCGATATTTCCAAATGTTTATGGCAGATTTACTTTCTCTTCTTTCTCCTGCTTGTCTTCTTCCTGTCCTCCCCCTCCTCCAATTCTTCCTTCTTCTTCGTCTTCTTCTTCTTCTTCTTCTTCTTCTTCTTCTTCTTCTTCTTCTTCTTCTTCTTCTTCTTCTTCTGCTTCTTCTACTTCTTCCGTCCACCACCCCTGGTGCATGTTCCCACAAGTCACGCCAGTTCTGTTCCACTCATTAATCTTACACGTGGTTAGATTATGTCGCTACAACAGTCTGCGCCCCGAGGTGGTCATTCTGTGGCTACAACAGTCTGCGCCCCGAGGTGGACATTCTGTGGCTATAGCTGTCTGCGCCGTGAATGAAATTATGAATGCATGAATGAAATGATAACTGTGTGAGAGAGTGAGTGAATGCAGCATTGAAAGGATAAACTAAAGAAACATTAAAATAGTGGATGCCTGAATGCAATTAAGAATAATCGAAATGTGAAAGATAATAATAATTGAATGAGTTAATTGATCAGTATATATAATATTGGTGAAGAAATTAGTGAACGGTAGACATGATGAATGAATGCATGAATTGCTGAATGAAAGAACAGATGGAATAATTATTATGTTAAAGAATGAAATAACCAGATAGAAAACTCATGACTGTATGAAGTATCGGGTCAATTAATTAATCAATTATTTGAATTACGAAAACATACACCAAAGATTGTACTATTTATTGCCTGGCATATTTCGCTGCATCTCGTCAGTTACATACTGCAGAAGTCACACAACATAAAGTAAAATAACTACAGTCTGTTCAGAAATGAATGCCTTGTTTAACGATAAATTTTTATGAAAACTGCCTGTTGCATCATTATGAAAGTTTTCCTGCCGTCTTATATTTACCCCCACCAAGGAATATGTCTTTGATAGGTCCAAATGCAACTTAAATGATCGAAAGCGGCGACATTTCTTTGATGATTTGGCGAAAATGTAGTGAATTCACGCTAACAAACTAGTCGTACAGTAAAGCAACGTCATTTCGGGTAACGACACAAGTACAAGGCGTAGCCAGATTCGTATGGAAGTGGGTGCAATTAAAAAAATGTCGCTTAAAAGTCGACAGGGTCGACTGCATTGCACCGGGTTTTTATCCCATATGGCTTAGTCTCTTTCCGCAGCGCGGAAAGCGTCGCACAAAGAACGAACTCCGTAGCTCCAGCGACGACCATCGGGAGTCTCCGAAAAAATGCACTCGTGAATTTAAAGACGCGGCCCGGAATCAAACATACAACCTTCGGAGCCCGAGTCAGACGACTTGACCACTTCACCACGGAGACTCCCTGAAGGGAGTGCAATGTGTAATATTAGTAAAGACAGAGAATTTACTGAGGCATGAGTTAAATAATGTGCAAATTGACAGGAAAGTAGAAGGAATATATTTCTTACCTTATTTTTCATTTCCTTCTTGTTTCTTCAGCTGCTGGTTAATAATGTGTACACAAGTATTCATGTTAGCTTTTTATACTGAGTTCGTGAAAGCTTCCAAATAGCTGTGCGTTAATGTGCGTATGGAGTGACCAGAAATGATACCGCAATTTAGTCATCATGTTTCCATTTTTAAGGATCTGTTCAGCTGTCTGTGTAGTTTGTTCACACGTACACATGAGTGACAGGCCCGCTTTGAGTCTTCGTGAAAGATTGTCTACTCTGCTGTTTACCGTTCAGAGACGGAAAATGATTACCTGTTTTGCACTATGAAAATAGTTGTCAGTGTCTCTGTAGTGGGCTTTCTTCTTAACGACCAAGATGTTGGTCCTCTTTTCATTGAAGTTTATAGATTGATTCGTATGCACGTGTGTTGTCCCCTAATTTGACAACGTGTTTGCTCTCACCTTTCTTGTTATGCCACAATATGTCAGTTTCCGTCGCAATATTACTCTTCTGTTGTATTCAATGCGTTTAGTGTTGTTGTTGTTTTTTTTTTTTTTTTTTTTTTCAATACCAGTTGTTTGTCACCGCTGAGGGCTTGTGGAATTGAAAATTCATCCCTGTGGAATACAAACTGTTGCCACTGACATTGTGCTGATACTGTAATGTTTAGGGCCCGTAATTTGTCTGAATAGTTAAAGCAAAATATCCCAGTAAGTGTGCACGTGGATTATTGTCTGCGATCTGATCAGAACTTAGTCTGTGTCGGACGATTCCATTAGGTTGATGACTGCTCTCGGTTGCATAAAATTCAGTCCATCCTTTCTCCAATAGTCAATAGACCTCTTCCTCTTTCAACACATAGCCCTCACATTTTTTCCAATAACTGTTTTCAATATTTAATAGCGCGGACAGAGTTAGTATTTTGAGGTCAGACAATTTGAATGTAGTATTGTCAGCTGCCACCTGTCCTTTAATTTTAGCCCACACAAGTTCTATAGGGCTTAAATAAGAATGGTACGGTGGAAGTCTCAAGCACCTATGGCCATGCTCTTCTATCAACTTGTGGATTTGATATTTCTTGCTTTTTGCGACTGTTTTACACGGGACAACAACTGTATCTTGAAATATGTTTCTGGAGATGGTATTTTTTCCCATGGGAGCCATATCTTTATTGCTTCCTTTGTGCTCGATGCCGTAGGTATTTTGTCTTCTTGGACAACAACATTGTAATATGGTGCATTGTCCATGATTAAACAAGACGGTCTATCAAGGGATGGAAGCACTGTATTCTCGAGCCAATCTCTAAATACATTACCATTCATCTCATTATGATAATCCCTATTGTCTGTATGCTTTGATACGAACACGAGTCCAGCATTCTGTAGTAAGCCATTATGAGTACTACCAGCATAGGCTATGACCAAACACTGTCCTTTACTACTGGGCACATATCGCTTATCTTTCCATCCATTGATTGCCATTCATTTTCACTTGTATGGTGCGCATTGATCCACGTCTCATCCAAATACACTATGTCATAATTTTCTATGCGAATTTCCCTTATTTCATGTAGGTATCTGCTTCTCATGGCTCCTAAATGCGGTTGCTCGCAAAGGATATTTCTACCTCCCTTGTACTTTCTAAAAGTGAGGCCTAATGGCCTTATAACTTTCCACAAAGTTGTTTTGGATAGCTCTATGTTATTGTTCTTTCTCAACCAAACCCTATGTCTTCTTACAGTCACTGTTTCTTTGGCATCCAGAATTTTTATAATAGCTCGCCTTATGATATCCTTGTCAAAGCTGTCTACAATAGCCTTTCTACTTACCGTTTGCTTATCGCGTGTTGGTTTCATTGAAGATTCTAGCGAAATGACCGTTTACTCTAACCCAATGCGTGCACTGTTCTTTTTTCGGGATTTATAACAGTATGAAACAGTTTTCTGCGATATGCTTCTGACAAAAATATATGTACAACTTCATAGCGATGCTTTGAAGTGTACAAAATTCCACATTCAATCCTATTGAACAATATTAACACATTCAAATATTAGCTATTAATATTATATTAATGGTAAGATTTATTTATATACTCACTTTTCATGAAAGAACACACATTGACTACACCTCTGAACACTCCCATGTAACTGCGCGCCGAACGTGCCAAAACGTGAACCACGAAAAAATTTTAAAAAATAGCGTGGATGTATCTGGGTGAAGGTGTAATACATTTAAAATAATGGACTTAATCTCTGACCCGTAAATTATATACCGCATATAAACAAACATTGAAATCTGATGTACAATCTCCAGAACAAAAATTTTTTTGTTGGGTGGACATAATGTTAAGGTTATATGCTAAATTCATCATTTTCCATCAGATGGTTACTGAGATATGGAATCTTATATTGGGGCAGACAAAAGTAAACAGACTATAGATACACCGTTCAAACTTAGATATACACATGTTCATACAGTAATACCATGATAATTTTAAACTGAATATCATGTCTTTCTATTTGAATAACATTGGCCTATGTAGATGAATCATTATAGCTTCAGCAAACTTTAACAAACGACTATTCTGTGTATGAAACACCACGCGAAAAGCGCTGTCTCCATCAATTACATGACCGATTTCAAAGACATGACGTGCAATGGACGACGTCGGAAGTTTATAATTGTGGTGTGTCAGCCTTCCTATGACCCCTTCGCCTGTGTGTAGTATCGTGTCTATCCAGTTTAGTATGTGTTCAACAAGCCTGTTGTGTAACTGCCACTCTGTTCTGCCGATGTAGGTAGACTCGCACCTGCATGTGAATTTTTAAATGCATTTGGATGTGGCGTACAGAGGGGTAGATTCTTTTACTGCTGAGCTGGGGATATGTGTGGTTCTGTACCTAATAACTGAAGTTGCCGGTCCTGATGGGCCGGTCCTGTAGACGCTACAATACGTCATCCCCACGAAAGTTTTTTTATTCTTTCATATCCTTTTACAGGACATCGCATATACATAACGACGGTAGAAGACCAAGTTTTTAATGTCTGAGGATCTCTTTTCTTCTAAATGTGCCATGAAGATGTCTGCTAGAATAAGACCAAGAGGACTTACCATGGCCACGCCGTCAATTTGGCGATATGACTTATTCAGAAAATTGAATTTTATAATGGCAGTACATAGTTATGCTGGTTTCCCTGGCCGAGGAGTTAGCAGCTTTCTCCGTAACCCCGAATACTCTCGTGGTTGTCGTGAGCGCACGAGAATTGGAAACGGTTCGTGTCGCGCCAGTGACTTATGAGAGTATGGAGCCGGTCGCTAAGAAAGCAATGGCAAACTACTGAGCGTAATCTTGCCAAGAAATCAACAATCAGCTGAAAGATGCTGATGTTGACAGCGATGTCCTGTAAAGGATATAAAAACATTTAGTACACAGTAATAGTAGCATCTCCAGAATAGACCTAGTTTTAGTTGTTTGTCTCTGATGCGTTCACTTATTATTTTCACGGTCTCATCTAATGGAACGTCGGTGAATAGGGAGGCTATATCCATGGAAGCCATGCGTTTATTATTTATGCCCATAGTATCCAATAATGCCACCAGTTCGAATGTATCTCTAAGTATTTTTGGATCAAACGACTGTCGTATTGGCTTTAAAATTTCAGCTAGCCATCTCGCCATCCTGTGTTGTGCAGAGTTAACCATAGACAGGATCGGTCTTAGCGGGATTCCGGGCTTGTGAAGTTTGGGTAGACCGTACATCTGACGAGTTTGGGAGCCACGTGGTGTGAGCTCATTACAGCAGTCGGCCGAACATTATGTGCTGCAACTCTAGTTATTAGGTACAAAACCACACCTATTCCTACCCCAGCAGTAAAAGAATCTACCCCTCTGCACGCCACATCAAATTGCATTTACCAATTCACATACAGGTGCGAGTCTACCTGCATCGGCAGAACAGAGCGACAGTTACACAGCAGGGTTGTTTAACACATACCAAACTGGATTAACAAGATACTACAAACAGGCATGGGATCATGGGAAGGCTGACACACCACAATTATAAACTTCAGGCGTCGTCCTATTGCGCGTCATGTCTTGGAAACCGGTCATGTCATTGATAGAGACTGCGCTTTTGGCGTGGTGTTTCATACACAACGTAGTCGTTTGTTAAAGTTTGCAGAAGCTATAATGAGTCATCTACATAGGCCAATTATGTTCAAACAGAAAGACATGATAGTCAGTTTAAAATTACTATTGTAAACAATTGATATTACTCTGCGAACATGTATCTATTTCAGCTTGGACGATGTATCTATTTATTTTACTCTATGATGTGTGACTTCTGTAGTATGTACCTGACGAGATGCAGTGTAATATGCCAGGCAATAAATCGTACAATCTATGGTTTGTGTCTTCGTTATTCTATTCAAATTCACTACGGGAAAACATTGTTTTGATTTTCTGAAACGTCACCTCCCATTACCAACTGTGAAACGATTAAATGGATTACTCAAAGTAGTCACCAAAGAATTGAGCTTGTATGGCCACTTGAAGTTCACCAAATTCTGTACAGAAACAGTGTACAAGGTGAAAATCGCTGAGAATATTCGCCTCAACAAATCACTGAGCACTGAAAAGATTACGTCAGTACTAGACAACCTCAGAGAAATATGTGAGGAACGTATCCTCGTACGTTACTGCACAATATTGAAATTGAGGCCCTTGCATACGAATTAAATTCTGCATACGCCAAACACATCAATCGCATTGAGTCGTAGGGCCTAGTTGAAATGTTGTTTGACTAAGTCTCTACCAAGTCATCTACTTCTGTTGAGTCTGTCTGGTGGCTAAAACCAACTGCTAGATTTGAACACAAGTATCGCACAACACCCTCTAAACAGGCATTCCGCTGACCAACGAACACCTTACTGCATTAAAAGCATTCAAGGCTAACAAAACCCTGGTATTACTGAAACCAGACAAAGGAAGTGGTGCAGTATTGATGGTCATGTCAGACTACCATTGTAAAATGGAAGAGATATTATCGGATGAATCTAATCAGATTAGATCAAACAGTAAACAAGTTGGAGGACCTGGATTGCAAACATGAGAGAAGAGAGTCCAGTCACTTGTGAATGTGGGACTTATCATTGAAGCCATTGCAAAATGTTCACACACGTGGCTCCCAAACTCCTCAGATGTACTGTCTACCCAAACTTCACAAGCCCGGAATCCCGCTAAGACCTATCCTGTCCATGGTTAACTCTGCACAACACAGGATGGTGAAAATGGTTAGCTGAAATTTTAAAGTCAGTACGACAGTCGTTTGATCCAAACATACTTAGAGATACATTCGAACTGGTGGAATTATTGATACTATGGACATAAATAATAAACACATCGTATCCATGGATATAGCCTCCCTATTCATCAACGTTCCATAAAATGTTTGAATGTTTTTCATATCCTTTACAGGACTTAGCTGTCAACACCAGCATCTTTCAGCTGTATGTTGATCTCTTGGCAAGATTACGCTCAGTAGTTTGCCATAGATTTCTGAGCGGCCGGCTCACATACCCCTAAGTTACCGATGCGATTCGAACCACTGCTGATTCTCACCGTCATTACGGTACATACGAAGAGTATACGAGATTACGGAGAGAAGTCGCTAACCTCTAAGCCACGAAGCCGGCTCCATTAGATGAGACAGTGAAAATAATAAGCGAACGCATTAGAGACAACAACTAAACTAGGCATACCTCAGCTATTCTAGAGAGGCTAGTAAAATTATGTACTGCCAACATACAATTCAACTTTCTAAACAAGTCATATCGCCAAATTGACGGAGTGGCCATGGGAAGCCCACTTGGACCTATTCTAGCGGACATCTTCATGGCACATTTGGAAGAAAATAGATCTTCAGACATCAATAACTTGGCCTTCTACCGTCGTTACGTGGACGATATACTAATTATCACCACAGACGAGCTTTAAGCAACGTCGTTCCAGGCCACAATGAACGGGACACATAAAACAATCTCTCTATCTATGGAACACGAACACAACGAAGCGTAGCCGTTCCTAGATATCCTAATGAGACGTACAGCAGACGGCACAATTCAAAGATCGGTGTACCGCAAAGACACATGGACTGGCCAATACTTAAATTTTCATTCCTTCGCATCTGTCCAGTACAAACGGGGCTTAGTACGGACCCCGTTTGGCCGTGCTAGGAAGATATGCACTCAGGACACACTGACAGATGAAATTGAAACTCTTAAGAATGTCTTACATCTGAATGGATACTCCACAGGATGTATAAAGCGCCACTGCCACAGCCGAAACCAAAACCAGACGTAAATACAGTCCCTAAGCTCAAGTATTTATCCAGCTAACCTTCGAGGCATGAACGTAATGCAACGTCTACAGGACCGGCTCATTACAGCAGTCGCCGAACATTCTGTGCTGCAACTTCCCGCTTATTAGGTACAGAACCACACCATATTCCCACCCCAGCTAGTAAAGAATCTACCCCTCTGTACGCCACATCCAAATGCATTTACCAATTCACATGCAGGTGCGAGTCTACCTACATCGGCAGAACGGAGCGGCAGTTACACAACAGGGTTGTTGAACATATACCAAACTAGATTGACAAGATACTACACACAGGCGATGGGATCATGGGAAGGCTGACACACCACAGTTATAAACTTCCGGCGTCGTCCATTGCACGTCATGTCTTGGAAGCCGGTCATGCAATTGATAGAGACAGCGCTTTTCGCGTGGTGTTTCGTATACAAAACAGTCGTTTGTTAATGTTTGCAGAAGCTATAATGATTCATCAACATAGGCGAATTATGTGCAAACAGAAAGACATGATCTTTTTAAAATTACCATGGTAAATAATTGATATTACTGTGCGGACATGTGCATATTTCAGCTTGGACCATGTATCTATTTATTTTACTCTATGATGTGTGACTTCTGTAGTATGTACCTGACGAGATGCAGCGAAATATGCCAGGCAATAAATCGTACAATCTAAGGTTTGTGACTTCGTTATTCAAATTCACTACGGGAAAACATTGTTTTGATAATCAATTATTGAAAGGTTGAATGGAGCGATGGGTGAATGGGGGAAACAGACAACGGAAAATTCCCCCCCCCCCCCCCCCCCAAATGTGAAATAATGAATTGACCAGTGATTTATATGTCGCTATGTAGCGTCAAACAAATCGCATGTTTTATTAAGTGTTGTTTTAATGATTTACAACCATATTATGCTTCCTTCCTCTGCAGGCGTGGGTGACGATTGTCAACATTGTAGTGTTTCTGATTGGAATTCTGGGTAACCTACTGGTTGTAATGGTAGTGTTGTGTGTAAAAGAGATGAAGACTTCAACTAACTTGTGCCTGATGAACCTCTCGGTAGCGGACCTGCTGGTGCTGGTCATCTGTCAGTCCTCGGCCCTGATCGAGTTCTTCTGCCACGAGAAGTGGCTGCTGGGCGAGGCCATGTGTAAGATCCGTCTGTCCTTCTATGTATGTTTTGTTCCGTTCATGTTGTGATGATCCTGGGATGTTTTTATTTTATCCTGCATTGCTTGTTACTGGGGAAAGTGCAGCGACTTCATTTACAAGTAGACACACGAACCAGGCCGTCCATCAAGACTCAAATGAACATTGTAAATTAATTACAGATATTAGATGCAGACACTCGTTACTTGTTGGACATGTCGACGAGAAATAAATTGGAGGACTGAGTAATAACTGACACATTTGATGGGATAGGAGCAGGTGGACGAAGCGGAGATACACACCTGGACGGCTTGGTCACATGGTATAGTGGGGACGAACACACAGCCCTGAGCCAGGACTGGTGACTATGTGAGATGACCAACCATGGTCGTCCAGGCATGTTGACATGCCTCGTGATGATGATGATGACTAAGTTAGGTGTATATTCTTTACAGGCCGTCGCAGTCAACGCCAGCATTTTTGGCTGATTCTGATTTCTTAACAAGTTACGTTCAGTAGTTTGCCATTGCTTTCTGAACGACAGGCACTCATACCATTGTATGACAACCAATGATACATGATTGATTGATTGATTTAGGAATCGACATCACAGCATTCGGGGCATACCCATAAGCGCTCCGTCCCCATCCTCAGCAGCCAGCGAAGAGTTCCAGCACTAATAGTACCAGTAGCAATCTGATTATATGTCCGTCTCGCCTTTCCTCTGAGCGTTGAGCGTCGGCCAGATCCCCTCGTCACTCCTCGCTGTCTCATTCTTGCCAGACCATGGTAATCCATTTGCTCCTCCGAGGTGTGCACGTGCTCCCACAAGACCGCAACCACGTCTGCCTTGTCATGTATCAATACTCCACCAAGTTCTGCAGAGCCAGCCAATCTGTCCGCCTGTTCATTTCCCAGCACACCGGCATGCCCCGGAGAAAAGATCCAAGCGATGCTTGTCACCCGTGACCTCCAAAACGAAGCAAGCCACTCCGCACGAAGCTCTGCCCGTCCTCACCATCGTCAGCATGCTTTCTGAGTCAGTTACAATCACGATGTGTGTGTGTGTCGTATTCTCCATCCAGCGGAGAGCCGCAGTGACCGCCTCCACTCCATTCTTAAGCTGGATGTTGTGGTATCATATGCCAGGCTCTCCTGCCCCAAACGTCGACCATTGGCTTTGGCTATGAACCCCCAGCCACTTCTTCACCTCTTGACACCGAACCATCTGTGTAGATAATCACATCACCGAGTGAGCATTGTCCTGAATTAGCTTGCTGGATTTCCACTTCCGTGGCCCCTGCTCATGGCCACTCCCTGCACTCCGGCTTAATGTGATTATAACTCTGCACAATGTCTGACTGCTCCGCTGGCACTCTGACCCACTCCTCTCCACGCCTAATGTTCTCCAAGGGGCACACCTGTCTGATCGTATCCTCGCCTGAGCCATCCATGATTTCCCTCTATCAGTCGCTGACCCTTAACTGCGTCCAGCGGCCTCATGCAGTGGGTGGTCTGTGTCTGCAGCTACTCTGAGGTATGCCTTCGACCTTGCATCACCTTGAGCCTACCAGCAACAGTCGGCAGACCAAGGATTGTAACGCATACACACTACTGGGGTGTCTCTAGTGCATCCCAGAATGACCCGCATAGCTTCGTTCTGTATGCGCTCTAACTTCACCAGCTGACTCTCTGAGACAGTGAGCAGTACTAATCCATAATCAATTACTGAGAGGATCAAGTGCTGGTTATAGTGTGGAAAGCATTCTATGCTCTGTGTCACATTTGCAGCCATAGTTTTAAGTGTATTGAGTCCCTTTTGAGATCTTGTCACAACCGTCTCCACATGGTCCTGAAGGATAGGCTCCTGTCAAATGTGATTCCCAGATACCTTCAGTTGTTTCTCTCTGTTGACAGTTCTACCATCTATCGCGAGGCCTTGGACATCAGCTCTCACAATCCTGTTTGTCCAGAGAGCACCACAAAACAGCCGCCTTTTCCGGGTGGATGACAGCACTCATTTCAGTGCACCAGTCAAACACTTTGTCTACTGTCGCCTGTAGCTCCTGGCTGTTTGGGTCCCTATCTCTCCCCTGCCTATATGCAAGAATATCATCTGCAAATGTTAGTATTCTTCCAACCCCTGGTGCTTCTAGGTTTGAAATCTTGCTCGTATACACATTAAAGAGACCGTGAGACTGCAGATCCTTGGCAGCCCGGGGGGGTTTAAAAATATGTGGCTCTGAGGTCCTGAACCCAACGGAGAGCAACCCGACGAATGCAGGACGGGCTATCCAGTTCACCCCAGGGATTGACCCCCTTCTCCATCAGTGTATAAAAATATCATATCAAACTTATTGTACGCATCCTCGAGATCAAGCGCTCCGCATCGTTTCTTGTCTACTCTGGAACCCCCATAAACGTCAAAGGAAAAATGGCTGCATTTGACCAGGTATTTTTTCCGGCCTGTAGCTCCCGGGCCCTCTTGGAAGAAGTTTCCCGCTTTCCAAAAACTCTTGCAGCTGACAGCGACTATCTTCTCTAAACCTTCCCAAATGTTTTTGCGGGGTGATGATTCAAAACCGCTAAGCTTTGATTTATCCTTGAAGGTTTTTGGGGAAAGGGTGAGATAGCTTGCACCCATCCTGGGAAACGATGCTATCCTAATCTTGGTTAAAACATTTGGCAAATCCTCCAGGTCTGCATCGCTCAAACCTTCATGTGGGCCCTACCGACCCCTCGGGCCCTGGTCCGTGTCTTTTGCCTTTTTCAAAAAGTGTTTAACATCTTAACCAATGTTTCAGATGTAAACAAACATTGTTACATTACTTAACAAATTGGATTGTATATGTATTTATAAATATTGCTTATGATTAATCATTGATCGCTGTAGCAGTCTGTGCTTGGTATAGTTTTTGCAACCTTTAAGGCATTTCGAAATCTTTGGCTACAGTCGCATGTACTCTATACTGGCTAAATCCCTGTACTCTATCCTTCTAAATCACCTGTTCTCTATACCTGGCTAAATCACCTGTTCTCTATACCTGGCTAAAATCACATGTACTCTATACCTGGCTACAAACACATGTACTCTAAACCTGGCTACAATCACATGTACTCTATACTTTACTATATTTAAAGTATCTATATCTGGCTAAATCACATGCACGCTATCCTCTACAATCACATGTACTCTATACCTGGCTACAATCACATGTACTCTATACCTGGCTACAATCACATGTACTCTATACCTGGCTACAATCACATGTACGCTATACCTGGCTACAATCACATGTACTCTATACCTGGCTACAATCACATGCACTCTTACCCGGCTACAATCACATGTCCTATACCGGCTACAATCACATTACTCTATACTTGACTATATTCACTGTCTCTATACCTGGTAAACTCCCTGTACTCTTACCTGGCTACAAAACATGTACTCTATACTGGCTACAATACATGTACTCTTACCTGGCTACAATCACCTGCACGCTATACCTGGCTAAAAAATATCTCGCTATACCTGGCTACATCACAGTCTCTATACCTGGCTACAATCACTGTACTCTTTCTTGATTAATTCACATATATCTATACCTGGCTACAATCACATGTACTCTATACCTGGCTACAATCACATGTACTCTACACCTGGCTACAATCACATGTACTCTATACCTGGCTACAATCAGCTGTACTCTATACCTGGCTACAATCACATGTACTCTATACCTGGCTACACTCACCTGTACTCTATACCTAGCTACAGTCACCTGTACTCTATACCTGGCTACAATCACCTGTACTCTATGCCTGGCTACACTCACCTGTACTCTATACCTGGCTACAATCACCTGTACTCTATACCTGGCTACACTCACCTGTACTCTATACCTGGCTACAATCACCTGTACTCTATACCTGGCTACTATCACATGTACTCTATACCTGGCTACAATCACGTGCACGCTATACCTGGCTACAATCACATGTACTCTATACATGGCTACAATCACATGTACTCTATACCTGGCTACAATCACATGTACTCTATGTCTGGCTACAATCACATGCACTCTATACCTGGCTACAATCACATGCACTCTATACCTGGCTACAATCACATGTACTCTATACCTGGCTACAATCACATGTACTCTATACCTGGCTAAATCACCCGTACTCTATACCTGGCTACAATCACATGTACTCTATACCTGGCTACAATCACATGTACTCTATACCTGGCTACAATCACATGTACTCTATACTTGACTATATTCACATGTACTCTATACCTGGCTATGCTCACCTGTACTCTATACCTGGCTACAATCACATGTACTCTATACCTGGCTACAATCACATGTACTCTATACCTGGCTACAATCACCTGCACGCTATACCTGGCTAAAATCACATGCACGCTATACCTGGCTACAATCACCTGTACTCTATACCTGGCTACAATCACCTGTACTCTATACCTGGCTACAATCACATGCACTCTATACCTGGCTACAATCACATGTACTCTATACCTGGCTACAATCACCTGTACTCTATACCTAGCTACACTCACCTGTACTCTATACCTGGCTACAATCACCTGTACTCTATACCTGGCTACTGTCACGTGTACTCTATACCTGGCTACAATCATATGTACTCTATAACAACAGTATCAGCAACAGCAACAACCACGGCTGCACAACAAGAACAGCTAAAACATTAACAGCTACGACAACGACAGCAGCAACAACAACAGTAAAAAACCACATACGAGTATAAGTTAATAAGTAAGTCACAAATGGCTGTAGAAAAATAACTAAAGATGATAACAACTTGAAACCAGTTTATTTTTATACATACATTGTCCCTTTATTTCTCAACATATTTCACCAACATTGGTGCATTTATCCTTAGTTCTCCCAAACCGGCCTGCATAGAACTTGCGTGCTCTGTTTCCGTACACCACTGTTTTCCACTTCACATTCGACTTTGGGCGTCCCCATCGCTGAAATGTCTCCCGCCTAATGTGGATTTCAGTGCTACTGTAGCCCTAATCGATTTGTCCGTAAAGTGGTGCACCTTAGCTGGGTAGAAAACGATACTGAAGGGCGATGTCCCATAAGTAAGTCATACAAGTTCTGTGGCGATGGCAGGATAAATGGAAAACAAGGGCACTGCAATTTCTATGAAGCTAGGTTTGGGAGGACGATAAACTGATGGATAAGTGCATCAATGTTGGTGGAAATTAGTTGAGAAATAAAGGGACAATGTATGTATACAAATTAACTGTTTCAAGTTGTTATCATAGTTAGTTATTTTTCTACAGCCATTTGTGACTTACTTATTAACTTACCCTCGAAAATAACAACAGCCGCATCAATAACAACAACATCGACAACCGCAACAACCACCAGAACAACGCCAACAACAACAATAACATCAATAGACGCGATTAGCGACAAGAGAAACGCTCAGTTTGACGAGAATTAACGACAAGAGAAACGCTCAGTTTGACGAGAATTAACGACAAGAGAAACGCTCAGTTTGACGAGAATTACTCCTGGCCAAGACATGGCCGTTGTCGTGAAGAGTTTATTATAAAAACAACTAAATGAAATTCCTATAATCCCCGCTTTATTATTCTTGTTACCTTGTTGATCGTCGCTGACCGTTGTGAGGATATGCAATTCTATTTCAAGGAATTGCTCAAATATGAAACACTTCAGAGCCGACAAAATCTAGATAAGGCCCCTAGGAACATGGCCAGGGATGTAAGTTTGATGTATGAACCATTCATGGCCTTACGTGCCGCACAAAATGGCTTTAATTTCAGTGTTTGTATCAGCGAGCTGCCAGCATCTACGCGTTTTGTGATGTGAAATCAATGGTATTCGGCTTCTTTCATGCAAACTGGCAATAGAAGATTGTAATCAGGTTTTCATACAACCAGGTTTTCCTCGCATTTTCAGGGAGAATCATTTCTGTGAATGCATGTTTACCTTTTGTGTACTTGCCTGATTGGCGGGTTAGGACATTTTCCGGGACGTTTTGAGAATTCCTTTCTGAATGCAGGCATTGGTGAGCACGCACTCAGGACACACAATTCAAAATATGTAACAATGAAAGCAAACAAATCACAACTACTTGAAAGTCTGGGGTTCAAGCTGTCAGAAAGAAACAAAATTTTGGGTTACAAGCTGTCCAAAAAAAAACGTGAAAATTTTGGTTTTTACGCTGTCCCGAAAAACGTGAATTGGTGTTACAAGCTGTCAGGGCGTGAACTTTGGGGGGGTTAAAAAAGTTCAAACGTGAACTTGGTGTTACAAGCTGTCAGACAAAAATATACTATTCTGTGAAAGTCTGGGGTTTCAAGCTGTCAAAAAGATAATCACATATTACTGTGAACGTCTGGGGTTGCAAGTTGTCGACAAGATAATCACATACTGCTGTGAACGTCTGGTGTTTCAAGCTGTCAGGGCAAGATAATAATCTGCTTGAACTCTGGTGTTACAAGCTGTCAGACAAGATAATCACATACTACTGTGAACGTCTGGTGTTACAAGCTGTCAGACAAGATAATCACATACTACTGTGACCGTCTGGTGTTACAACCTGTTAGAGGCTGTGAACGTCTGGTGTTACAAGCTGTCAGACAAGATAATCACATACTACTGTGAACGTCTGGTGTTACAAGCTGTCAGACAAGATAATCACATACTACTGTGAACGTCTGGTGTTACAAGCTGTCAGACAAGATAATCACATACTGCTGTGAACGTCTGGTGTTACAAGCTGTCAGAGGCTGGGAATAGTTAGATGTTCTGTGTATCCGGGCAGCGGTGGAAACTCTCTTCTACATACAGTATATAACAACATAGAATAACACAAAGTAACACAGCTTTACAGAACATAATTATGGAAAGCAAGGGACGTTGCGGCGACTAGCCATCATCACCAAACAAATACATACACAAAACACAACATATAATCACGGGCAAGAGACTGCAGTGACTACATTAAGGCATAATAATGGAATGAGAAGAACGGAAAGATGAAACAATGAGAACAATTAAGAAAAAAAGAAAAATATTTAATGAAAACATGTGCTAGTTATCTCAGAATCCCAGCTGGGATACTAACATAAATCTCCAATTCCAGTTCCAATTTTCAAAACAAAAATTCCAAATTCGGCCTCGTTCAACCTGCGTTTTTCAGCTGTGGTTATTGTTGAGGTCCGTGGTTTTTGTGGGTTCATTCACCCTAACTCTTGTCTTGTGCTCTCTTGCGAGTAAGTCCTATCTCGGACTGGTTATGTTGGTTTGTGTCTGGGACGTCAGCTGGGGGTTGGTCGGCGGCTATCCTTTGTGCCCGTCTCCTCTTGTGGTTTTCTTTGTTGGTGCAGGTTCCTGGCTCGTCTGGCTTGACCGGTTGCAGTCCTGATAAGGACTTTTTATTTAGTCTTTTTGCCTCTTTTTTTATGTGTTTTTTCTTTAGCAGTTTTTCGATGTTTTCATTTTCTTCCTCGCGCCGGTTTTCTCTTTCGAGTTTGAGTTTCTGTTGCCTTTCAATTTCTTCCTCCGTGGTCAGCCATGGGATGATCTCTCCGCCTTCTATGTAGTACGGCTCGTTATATCTGGGTATTTTACAGGGGTCTGGCGGTGCCTTGGTTTCCCCTTGAATTTCTTGTTTTCTTTTTCTTCCTTGCGCCTAATGAATTCCTTGCGCCTGAGTTCCTCTTTCGTGAGTTCCAATTTTCTGTCTATTTTTGCGATATCCGCCCAATTAAATGATCGGAGTGACGAGGTGTCCTCTATGCCGTCGTTAGGATGCTCCTCTCGGTTTTCTTCGGATGTCTGGAGGGATATTGGCTTCACTGTGAATGTATCGGCGTCGTTTTGGGCTAAAAGCTTTCGCTTGCTGTTAAAGCTCTGTCTCTTGGTTTTCATCTTGCAGTTTCTCTGTGATTTCTTGTATGGCTTATGTTGTTTTGTTTCGGAAAAGTTCCATTTCGGCTTTCTGTAGTTCTCGCTCTGATTTAATGGTTTGTAAGATTTCTTCGTTCTTCTTCTTTATCAGTGTCATATGTTCCACTTCTTGCTTGATGTTTTGCTGGATCTCCTTATTTCCGCCAGTAGTTTTCGTATTGCTGATCGGCGTCGGCGTCAGCAGTGCCTTGACTTGTTTCTTCAACTCGTCTATCTGTTTTTGCAGTTGATCTCTTTCAGCTTGTGATATACCCTGTGGTCTGTCTCGCACCTCTGCATTGCTTCCTTGAATGGTGTCTTCGTGGTAATGGCGAGTTTTAACACGTCTCTGTGTCTTTGGAGGTACGGACAGCCAAGTATCTTGCTCCATGCTTGCCGAGGCAGTTGGCGCACTTTCTCTTGTTGTTGAATGCTCGGAAGTCCGTGTCCTGCTTGGCCAGTGGGCACTCCTTGAAGGCGTGGTGATCGGCGCAGTATCGGCAGATGTCCTTCTTACTGCGACATGTTGTTCTGCTGTGGCCGGCCCTCTGGCATCTGGAAAATTGATTGACTCTTGGGATGAATCTCTCTGGCTGTTGTGATTTCTGGTTGATTGCTACTGTGGTCAGCATCTCGCTGCCCTCTGTCGTCACCACCGCCAAGGTTGTAGGAATTTTGGAGTAGGTGAGGAGCCGCTCCGCCTTCAAGAATCGGATGTGGTGATTCTATTCTCGAGGCTGTTTCAGGATTTCTTCATCAGAGAGCTCCACTTGGATACGCTTGACAACCCACTTGCTTGTCGATGAGTCGGTGTTTTGACTCTGGTGTCTTTCTCCTCTCTCTCTCTCTCTCTCTCTCTCTCTCTCTCTCTCTGCTTCTCCGTAGGTTTGGCTCTTTTATGTGGTGGGCTGTCGATCTTCTCCCTCGTGGTGGCTTCAGTAGTAGCTGTAGTTTCAGGTTCTTTGTTACAGCTTGCCGGCAGGCTCTTCATGTTCTTCTGCTTGTCGGCTCCCACGTTACACATCTTGGCCGCCGCGTGTTTCTTGTTTTTGGACTTTCAACGAGATATTTTCCTCCGTATCAGGCTGCTTGACTTGTTCAGGCGACTTGACTTGCTAGCGCGCGCAGTGCGAATGAACACGCCAGGACAGCAACTAGCATTGCATGGATATTTAAAGGCAAGACAGCAACTATCTTTGTATGGATACCTGTAAGCAGGACAGTATCTGTCATTGTATGGATATTTGTTGGCAGGACAGTATCTGTCATTGTATGGACATCAGCTGGCAGGACAGTATCTGTCATTGTATGGATATCTGCAGGAAGGACAGTATCTGTAATAGTATGGATACCTGCAGGCAGGACAGTATATGTCAAAGTATGGATATCTGCAGGCAGGACAGTATCTGTCATTGTATGGATATCTGTAGGCAGGACAGTATCTGTCATTGTATGGATATCTGCAGGCAGGACAGTATCTGTCATTGTATGGATATTTGTTGGCAGGACAGTATCCGTCATTGTATGGATATCTGCAGGCAGGACAGTATCTGTCATTGTATGGATATTTGTTGGCAGGACAGTATCCGTCATTTTATGGATATCTGCAGGCAGGACAGTATCTGTCATTGTATGGATATCTGCAGGCAGGACAGTATCTGTCATTATATGGATATCTGCAGGCAGGACAGTATCCGTCATTGTATGGATATTTGTTGGCAGGACAGTATTTCTCATTGTATGGATATCTGCAGGCAGGACAGTATCTATCATTGTATCGATATCTGCAGGCAGGACAGTATCTGTCATTGTATGGACATCAGCTGGCAGGACAGTATCTGTCATTGTATGGATATTTGTTGGCAGGACAGTATCCTTAATTGTATGGATATCTGCAGGTAGGACATTATCTGTCATTATATGGATATCTGCAGGCAGGACAGTATCCTTAATTGTATGGATATCTGCAGGCAGGACAGTATCTGTCATTGTATGGATATCTGCAGGCAGGACAGTATCTGTCATAGTATGGATACCTGCAGGCAGGACAGTATATGTCAAAGTATGGATATCTGCAGGCAGGACAGTATCTGTCATTGTATGGATATCTGTAGGCAGGACAGTATCTGTCATTGTATGGATATCTGCAGGCAGGACAGTATCTGTCATTGTATGGATATTTATTGGCAGGACAGTATCCGTCATTGTATGGATATCTGCAGGCAGGACAGTATCTGTCATTGTATGGATATCTGCAGGCAGGACAGTATCTGTCATTATATGGATATCTGCAGGCAGGACAGTATCCGTCATTGTATGGATATTTGTTGGCAGGACAGTATTTCTCATTGTATGGATATCTGCAGGCAGGACAGTATCTGTCACTGTATCGATATCTGCAGGCAGGTCAGTATCTGTCATTGTATGGACATCAGCTGGCAGGACAGTATCTGTCATTGTATGGATATTTGTTGGCAGGACAGTATCCTTAATTGTATGGATATCTGCAGGTAGGACATTATCTGTCATTATATGGATATCTGCAGGCAGGACAGTATCCTTAATTGTATGGATATCTGCAGGCAGGACAGTATTCTTAATTGTATGGATATTTGTTGGCAGGACAGTATCCTTAATTGTATGGATATCTGCAGGCAGGACAGTATCTGTCATTGTATGGATATCTGCAGGCAGGACAGTATCTGTCATTGTATGGATATTTGCAGGCAGGACGGTAACTATCATTTTATGGAAATCTAGAGGCATGGCAGCAACTATTGTATGGACATCTACCAGACAGGACAGCAACTGTCAGTGCTGGACATCTACCAGACAGGACAGCAACTTTCAGTGCATGGACATCTACCAGACAGGACGGCATATGTCAGTGCATGGACATCTACCAGACAGGACAGCAACTGTCAGTGCATGGACATCTACCAGACAGGACAGCAACTGTCAGTACATGGACATCTACCAGACAGGACAGCAACTGTCAGTGCATGGACATCTACCAGACAGGACAGCAACTGTCAGTACACGGACAGCTACCAGACAGGGTAGCTACTGTCATTTCATGGACATCAACCAGACAGGACAGCAACTGTCAGTGAATGGACATCTACCAGACAGGACAGCACCTGTCAGTGCATGGACATCTGACAGACAGGGTAGCTACTGTCAGTACATGGACATCTACCAGACAAGGTAGCTACTCTCATTTCATGGACATCTACCAGACAGGGTAGCTATTGTCATTTCATGGACATCTACCAGACAGGACAGCAACTGTCAGTACATTGACATCTACCAGACAGGGCAGCAACTGGCAGTGCATGGACATCTAGCAGACAGGGTAGCTACTGTCATTTCATGGACATCTACCATACAGGACAGCAACTGTCAGTGCATGGACATCTACCAGACAGGGTAGCTACTGTCATTTCATGGACATCTAACAGACAGGGTAGCTACTGTCAGTGCATGGACATCTACCAGACAGGGTAGCTACTGTCAGTACATGGACATCTACCAGACAGGACAGCAACTGTCAGTACATGGACATCTACCAGACAGGACAGCAACTGTCAGTACATAGACATCTACCAGACAGGACAGCATCTTTCAGTGCATGGACATCTACCAGACAGGACAGCAACTGTCAGTGCATGGACATCTACCAGACAGGACAGCAACTGTCAGTGCATGGACATCTACCAGACAGGACAGCAACTGTCAGTACATGGACATCTACCAGACAGGACAGCAACTGTCAGTGTATGGACATTTACCAGACAGGACAGCAACTGTCAGTGCATGGAAATCTACCAGAAAGAACAGCAACTGTCAGTACATGGACAGCTACCAGACAGGGTAGCTACTGTCATTTCATGGACATCCACCAGACAGGACAGCAACTGTCAGTGCATGGACATCTACCAGACAGGACAGCAACTGTCAGTGCATGGACATCTACCAGACAGGGTAGCTACTGTCAGTACATGGACATCTACCAGACAGGACAGCAACTGTCAGTGCATGGACATCTACCAGACAGGGTAGCTACTGTCAGTGCATGGACATCTACCAGACAGGGTAGCTACTGTCATTTCATGGACATCTACCAGACAGGACAGCAACTGTCAGTGCATGGACATCTACCAGACAGGGTAGCTACTGTCATTTCATGGACATCTACCAGACAGGGTAGCTACTGTCAGTGCATGGACATCTACCAGACAGGGTAGCTACTGTCATTTCATGGACATCTACCAGACAGGGTAGCTACTGTCATTTCATGGACATCTACCAGACAGGGTAACTACTGTCATTTCATGGACATCTACCAGACAGGGTAGCTACTGTCATTTCATGGACATCTACCAGACAGGACAGCAACTGTCAGTACATGGACATCTACCAGAAAGGACAGCAACTGTCAGTACATGGACATCTACCAGAAAGGACAGCAACTGTCAGTGCATGGACATCTAGCAGACAGGGTAGCTACTGTCATTTCATGGACATCTACCAGACTGGACAGCAACTGTTATTTCATGGACATCTACCAGACAGGGTAGCTACTGTCATTTCATGGACATCTACCAGACAGGACAGCAACTGTCATTTCATGGACATCTACCAGACAGGGTAGCTACTGTCAGTACATGGACATCTACCAGACAGGACTGCAACTGTCAGTACATGGACATCTACCAGACAGGACAGCAACTGTCAGTATATGGACATCTACCAGACAGGACAGCAACTGTCAGTGCATGGACATCTACCAGACAGGGTAGCTACTGTCATTTCATGGACATCTACCAGACATGGTAGCTACTGTCATTTCATGGACATCTACCAGACAGGGTAGCTACTGTCAGTACATGGACATCTACCAGACAGGACAGCAACTGTCAGTGCATGGACATCTACCAGACAGGACAGCAACTGTCAGTACATGGACATCTACCCGAAAGGACAGCAACTGTCAGTACATGGACATCTACCAGAAAGGACAGCAACTGTCAGTGCATGGACATCTAGCAGACAGGGTAGCTACTGTCAGTGCATGGACATCTGACAGACAGGAAGCACTGTCAGTGCATGGACATCTACCAGACAGGGTAGCTACTGTCATTTCATGGACATCTACAGACAGGGTAGCTATGTCATTTCATGGACATCTACCAGACAGGACAGCAACTGTCAGTGCACGGACATCTACCAGACAGGGTAGCTACTGTCATTTCATGGACATCTACCAGACAGGGTAGCTACTGTCAGTGCATGGACATCTACCAGACAGGAGCTACTGTCAGTTCATGGACATCTACCAGACAGGGTAGCTACTGTCATTTCATGGACATCTACCAGACAGGGTAGCTACTGTCATTTCATGGACATCTACCAGACAGGGTAGCTACTGTCATTTCATGGACATCTACCAGACAGGACAGCAACTGTCAGTACATGGACATCTACCAGACAGGACAGCAACTGTCAGTGCATGGACATCTACCAGACAGGACAGCAACTGTCAGTGCATGGACATCTACCAGACAGGACAGCAACTGTCAGTGCATGGACATCTACCAGACAGGACAGCAACTGTCAGTACATTGCCATCTACCAGACAGGACAGCAAATGTCAGTGCATGGACATCTACCAGACAGGACAGCAACTGTCAGTACATTGACATCTACCAGACAGGGCAGCAACTGGCAGTGCATGGACATCTAGCAGACAGGGTAGCTACTGTCATTTCATGGACATCTACCAGACAGGAAAGCAACTGTCAGTGCATGGACATCTACCAGACAGGGTAGCTACTGTCATTTCATGGACATCTACCAGACAGGGTAGCTACTGTCATTTCATGGACATCTCCAGACAGGGTAGCTACTGTCATTTCATGGACATCTACCAGACAGGGTAGCTACTGTCATTTCATGGACATCTACCAGAAAGGACAGCAACTGTCAGTGCATGGACATCTACCAGACAGGGTGGCTACTGTCATTTCATGGACATCTACCAGACAGGGTAGCTACTGTCAGTGCATGGACATCTACCAGACAGGGTAGCTACTGTCATTTCATGGACATCTACCAGACAGGGTAGCTACTGTCATTTCATGGACATCTACCAGACAGGGTAGCTACTGTCATTTCATGGACATCTACCAGACAGGGTAGCTACTGTCATTTCATGGACATCTATCAGACAGGACAGCAACTGTCAGTACATGGACATCTACCAGAAAGGACAGCAACTGTCAGTACATGGACATCTACCAGAAAGGACAGCAACTGGCAGTGCATGGACATCTAGCAGACAGGGTAGCTACTGTCATTTCATGGACATCTACCAGACAGGACAGCAACTGTCATTTCATGGACATCTACCAGACAGGGTAGCTACTGTCATTTCATGGACATCTACCAGACAGGACAGCAACTGTTATTTCATGGACATCTACCAGACAGGGTAGCTACTATCATTTCATGGACATCTACCAGACAGGACAGCAACTGTCATTTCATGGACATCTACCAGACAGGGTAGCTACTGTCAGTACATGGACATCTACCAGACAGGACAGCAACTGTCAGTACATGGACATCTACCAGACAGGACAGCAACTGTCAGTATATGGACATCTACCAGACAGGACAGCAACTGTCAGTGCATGGACATCTACCAGACAGGGTAGCTACTGTCATTTCATGGACATCTACCAGACAGGGTAGCTACTGTCATTTCATGGACATCTACCAGACAGGGTAGCTACTGCATTTTATGGACATCTACCAGGGCAGGGTAGCTACTGTCATTTCATGGACATCTACCAGACAGGGTAGCTACTGTCATTTCATGGACATCTACCAGACAGGACAGCAACTGTCATTTCATGGACATCTACCAGAAAGGGTAGCTACTGTCATTTCATGGACATCTACCAGACAGGGTAGCTACTGTCATTTCATGGACATCTACCAGACAGGACAGCAACTGTTATTTCATGGACATCTACCAGACAGGGTAGCTACTATCATTTCATGGACATCTACCAGACAGGACAGCAACTGTCATTTCATGGACATCTACCAGACAGGGTAGCTACTGTCAGTACATGGACATCTACCAGACAGGACAGCAACTGTCAGTACATGGACATCTACCAGACAGGACAGCAACTGTCATTTCATGGACATCTACCAGACAGGACAGCAAAATGTCATTTCATGGACATCTACCAGACAGGGTAGCTACTGTCATTTCATGGATATCTACCAGACAGGACAGCATCTTCATTTCATGGACATCTACCAGATAGGGTAGCTACTGTCATTTCATGGACATCTACCAGACAGGACGGCAACTGTCTGTGCATGGACATCTACCAGACAGGGTAGCTACTGTCAGTGCATGGACATCTACCAGGCAGGGTATCTACTGTCATTTCATGGACATCTACCAGACAGGGTAGCAACTGTCAGTGCATGGACATCTACCAGACAGGACAGCAACTGTCAGTGCATGGACATCTACCCGACAGGACAGCAACGGTCAGTGCATGGACATCTAACAGACAGGACAGCAACTGTCAGTGCATGGACATCTACCAGACAGGACAACAACTGTCATTTCATGGACATCTACCAGACAGGGTAGCTACTGTCATTTCATGGACATCTACCAGACAGGGTAGCTACTGTCATTTCATGGACATCTACCAGACAGGGTAGCTACTATCATTTCATGGACATCTACCAGACAGGACAGCAACTGTCATTTCATGGACATCTACCAGACAGGGTAGCTACTGTCATTTCATGGATATCTACCAGACAGGACAGCATCTGTCATTTCATGGACATCTACCAGATAGGGTAGCTACTGTCATTTCATGGACATCTACCAGACAGGACAGCAACTGTCTGTGCATGGACATCTACCAGACAGGGTAGCTACTGTCAGTGCATGGACATCTACCAGACAGGGTATCTACTGTCATTTCATGGACATCTACCAGACAGGGTAGCAACTGTCAGTGCATGGACATCTACCAGACTGGACAGCAACTGTCAGTGCATGGACATCTACCAGACAGGACAGCAACTGTCAGTGCATGGACATCTACCAGACAGGGTAGCTACTGTCATTTCATGGACATCTACCAGACAGGGTAGCTACTGTCATTTCATGGACATCTACCAGACAGGACAGCAACTGTCAGTGCATGGACATCTACCCGACAGGACAGCAACGGTCAGTGCATGGACATCTACCAGACAGGACAGCAACTGTCAGTGCATGGACATCTACTAGACAGGACAACAACTGTCAGTGCATGGACATCTACCAGACAGGGTAGTTACTGTCATTTCATGGACATCTACCAGACAGGACAGCAACTGTCATTTTATGGACATCTACCAGACAGGGTAGCTACTGTCATTTCATGGACATCTACCAGACAGGGTAGCTACTGTCATTTCATGGACATCTACCAGACAGGGTAGCTACTGTCATTTCATGAACATCTACCAGACAGGACAGCAACTGTCAGTGCATGGACATCTACCAGACAGGGTAGCTACTTTCAGTGCATGGACATCTTTGGTATTCTGTGACTGTTCAATTCTTGACACAAGATACCTCTGTTTGGTTGGCTATATGGGTGGTTGGCTATATGTGTGGTTATCTATATGTGTGGTTGGCTATATGTGTGGTTTGCTATATGTGTGGTTGGCTATATGTGTGGTTGGCTATATGTGTGGTTGGCTATATGTGTAAATGTGTATTGTTGCTGGCTATAAAATATGGGGGAGGGGGAGGGGGGCGTGGGAGTGCACTTACCAGTCCGCTCACTGTATGATTTCGATTTCACTTGTGACTGACTGTGTTTTTATAATTTAATTAGTTAGTTAGTCGTGGTTCCAACATCACGGCAACGGGTCGTCCCCATATTGCTCCGTTCCTGTGCCAGTGAATATCACAGAATGCTCTTCACTGCCCCATGTGAACAATGGAATAGACAGGAGTGTCGGCAAGCCAACAGCCCGCATAGGTACACTGTGTATAATGCCGCCGCCAGAATGCCAACACAAAAGTCCTTCACGAAAAATACAGTTCATCGTCGATGGAAACGGCAGTCACCAGAAAGACTTCATTGACCCGGGTTTTATACCATATGGCTCTTTCTCTTTCTGCAGAGCGACCCACCGAAAGCGCAGCGCAAAGCACGAACTCCGTAGCTACAGCGATAAAATGCACTCGTGAACCGAAAGGCAAACCAGTCAATCCAGCAACAGCCGGCTGTCTTCGTTCCGAACATGCAGTTCACGCGAAAAACAACCGCGGACAGATGCAAAAGCATTCCATGCGAAATTCACAGCTCACAGTGTCGCGCCACGTACTCACTCAGTAGCAGGGCGACGGAACCATAGCCTCCTTAGTCGCCTCTTACGACGTGCATGGTAGGCAACAGTGTTACTATTCTTTGCTCCCCCGTTTGGGCCCCGGCAACACACGGGGTTTATTATTATTTAATTTATCTAGGCTACCAGAGCCATACACTCCCCCCCCCCCCCCCCTTTATTGGAATTGACCCCCCCCCGGAGTGCTAACTGCCCAACCACGTGGCCTAGCACCATATACCCACTACGGCTTCAGTCCTGGATATAATCTGTGGAGTGCGGGAGCGTGGCTCCTAGTTGTCATAGGGGGACACAGTTAGGAGCCTGTTCTATAAAATCAAGTTTATGTCTCACAAGTTGAGGTCTCAGAATTGGTCGAAGTCTCACAAGTTGAAGACTGAAAGTTAAATTATCAGAAATGAAATAGCAAAAGATAAATTATCAGAAATAAAATACCAAGAGTTATATTACCATAAATACAGTATCTCAAGTTAAATTATCAGAAATGAAGTGCTAAAAGCCAAATTATCGGAAATTAAATATCAAAAGTTAAATTATCAGAAGAAAAACATCAAAAGTTGAACTCTCATAAGTGAAAGTTACAAAATCTGAACAGTTGGCAGACGTTTTTATGCTGAATTTCAAACCAAGATTGACATTGAGAGAGTAGAACAAGATTGAATTGAGAGAGTAGAACAAGTTTACATTGAGAGAGTAGAACAAGATTGACTTTGGGGGAGTAGAACAAATTACATTTAGAGAGTAGAACAAGATGACATTGAGAGAGTAGAACAAATTGACATTGAGAGAGTTTTAAAAAATTGAAAATTTTAGAGAGTAGAACAATTTGACATTGGAGAGTAGAACAAAATTGACATTTAGAGAGTAGAACAAAAGTGACATTGAGAGAGTAGAACAAACTGACATTGAGAGAGTAGAACAAATTGACATTGAGAGAGTAGAACAAGATTGACATTAAGAGAGTAGAACAAATTGACATTGAGAGAGTAGAACAAGATTGGCATTGAGAGAGTAGAACAAGATTGACATTGAGAGAGTATAACAAATTGACATTGAGAGAGTAGAACAAATTGACATTGAGAGAGTAGAACAAGATTGACATTTAGAGAGTAGAACAAGATTGACATTGAGAGATAGAACAAGATTGACATTGAGAGAGTAGAAAAAAGATTGACATTGAGAGAGTAGAACAAGATTGACATTGAGAGAGAAAAAAAGACTGACATTGAGAGAGTAGAACAAGATTGACATTGAGAGAGTTTGAAAAAAGATTTACATTGAGAGAGTAGAACAAGATTGACATTGAGAGAGTAGAAAAAGATTGACATTTAGAGAGTAAACAAAAAGACTTTAGAGAGTAGAACAAGATTGACATTGAGAGAGTAGAACAAGATTGACATTGAGAGAGTAGACCCAAAATTTACATTGAGAGAGTAGAAGAAGACTAAAATTGAGAGAGTAGAACAAGATTGACATTGAGAGAGTAGAACAAGGGCTGACATTAGAAGTAAAAAAGACGACATTGAGAGAGTAGAACAAGATTGACATTGAGAGAGTAGAACAAGATTGACATTGAGAGAGTAGAACAAGATTGACATTTAGAGAGTAGAACAAAAGTGACATTGAGAGAGTAGAACAAACTGACATTGAGAGAGTAGAACAAATTGACATTGAGAGAGTAGAACAAGATTGACATTGAGAGAGTAGAACAAGATGACATTGAGAGAGTAGAACAAGATTTACATTGAGAGAGTAGAACAAAATAAGCCAGCCAATGACACGGGGGCTGGTTGGGACGACCCATCGTCAAATAGCAAAGCATTGACGCAAACGTGATATAGGTTATAATAAAGAAACGAAGGGGGTGCTATAACAAACCTGATATATGGTTATAATAAAGAAACGAAGGGGGTGCTATAACAAACGTGATATATGGTTATAATAAAGAAACCACAGGGGGTGCTATAACAAACGTGATATATGGTTATAATAAAGAAACCATAGGGCGGTGCTATAACAAACGTGATATATGGTTATAATAAAGAAACGACAGGGCGGTGGTATAACAAACGTGATATATGGTTATAATAAAGAAACCAAGGGGGGTGCTATAACAAACGTGATATATGGTTATAATAAAGAAACGACAGGGCGGTGCTATAAAAACGTGATATATGGTTATAATAAAGAAACCAAGGGTGGTGCTATAACAAACGTGATATATGGTTATAAAAAAGAAAAACGGGAAAAAAAAGGTTTTCGGTGCTATAAAAACGTGATTTTAAAGGTTATAATAAAAAAACCACAGGGCGGTGCTATAACAAACGTGATATATGGTTATAATAAAGAAACGACAGGGCGTGCTATAACAAACGTGATATATGGTTATAATAAAAAAACGACAGGGCGGTGCTATAACAAACGTGATATATGGTTATAATAAAGAAACGACAGGGTGGTGCTATAACAAACGTGATATATGGTTATAATAAAGAAACGACAGGGCGTGCTATAACAAACGGATATATGGTTATAAAAAAGAAACGACAGGGTTTTGGGGTATAACAAACGTGATATATGGTTATAATAAAGAAACGACAGGGGGTGCTATAACAAAGTGATATATGGTTATAATAAAGAAACGACAGGGGGTTCCGGAAAAGGTTTTTAAAAAAACGTGAAAAAATAATTTGGTTATAATAAGAAACGAAGGGCGGTGCTATAACAAAAGTGATATATGGTTAAAAAAGAAACGGGAAAGGTTTAAAAAAAACGTGATATATGGTTTTAATAAGAAAGGGTTAAAGTTTTAAAAAAAGGGGATATATGGTTATAATAAAAACGTGATATATGGTTTTAAAAAAAGAAACGACAGGGCGGTGCTATAACAAACGTGATATATGGTTATAATAAAGAAACAAAGGGGGTTTTTAAAAACGTGATATATGGTTATAAAAAGAAACGACAGGGGGGGGGATAACAAACGTGATATATGGTTTAAAAAGAAACGAAGGGTGCTATAACAAACGTGATATATGGGTTTTAATAAGAAACGAAGGGCGGGGCTATAACAAAAGTGATATATGGTTAAAAAAGAAACGGAAAGGTTATAAAAAAAACGTGATATATGGTTTTAATAATGAAAAGTGGTATATGGGTTTTAATAAAGAAAGGATTATGGTTTTAAAAAAAGTGATATATGGTATAAAAAGAAACGACAGGGCGGTGCTATAACAAACGTGATATATGGTTATAATAAAGAAACGACAGGGGGGTGCTATAAAAAGGGTGATATATGGTTATAATAAAGAAACGACAGGGGGGGCATAACAAAGGGTGATATAGGGTTTTAAATAAGAAAACGACGGGGGCGGTCCCTAAAACAAATGTGATATTGGTTATAATAAAGTAACGACAGGGGGTGCTATAAAAAACGTGATATATGGTTATAATAAAAAAAACGACAGGGCGGTGCTATAACAAACGTGATATATGGTTAAATAAAGAAACGACAGGGCGGTGCTATAAAAAACGTGATATATGGTTTTTAATAAAGAAACGACAGGGCGGTGCTTAACAAAGTGATTATGGTTATAGTAAAAAAAACGACAGGGCGATGCTATAACAAACGTGATATGGGGTTATAATAAAGAAACGACAGGGCGGTCCCATAAAAAAAGTGATAAAATGGTTATAATAAAAAAACGCCCAGGGCGGTGCTATAACAAACGTGATATATGGTTATAAAAAAGAACGTGAATAGGTTATAATAAAAAAATTTATATATTTTATAATAAAAAAAGGGATAATGGTTAAAAAAAGAAACGACAGGGGGGGTGCTATAACAAACGTGTATAGGGGTTATAAAAAAAGAAACGACAGGGCGGTGCTATAATAAACATGGAATAGGTTTATAATAAAAAAAAAGGGAAAAGGGCGGTGCAAAAAAACGTGAATATGGTTAAATAAAGAAACGACAGGCGGTGCTATAACAAACGTGTATATGGTTATTAAAGTAACGACAGGGCGGTCTATAACAACGGGGATATAGGGGTTATAATAAAGAAACAAAGGGTTTGGTGCTAAAACAAACGTGATATATGGTTGTAACGGGAGGTAGAAAAACAAGGACGGGAAAATGAAATTTCCTATACTTAAGGGGCTCAAAGACAAAAAAAACGCAACACTGATTTTTAAGGGGCCAGAAAAAAAGGACAATAAGGAGAAATAGAAAAAAGAGCACTGTGTATACCTCCTCGGGTTAACAAGAAAAGGGGTAAAATTTTAACAGAAGATTCCAGGAGTTCTTAGGGCGGGGGATGTACTGTTGTACCCCCAGACAGAAGTTTAAACCCCTGCGGGACTGTAACGGGAAACAATGATTTGGGCCACAACAAACTACAGACTAAACAAAAAAAAATTAAGAACAACAAAATTAGGTTTTATTGACAGAACTGCATGGTTTAGGGACAAAAGGCATTTTGACAGGTCACATAACTGACATATACAGAAATGGGAACCTATTTTCCCACAGTAATCACTGCTGCCAACATCGCTAGCACGGGACTAGGTACCCATCTCCACAAACCAACAAGGACATGGCAAAAACCCGAGCCCAACGAAAACAACAACGGTAACAGCAGGTATGGACTCTCTATTTTTAATCATCTCAGGACTCATGGACATTTGGTACATACAGAAATGGGAATCTGAAATCCAAGTTAGAGAAAACTGCTGCCTAGCACTGACCCAGGGGCGGTCTTAAATGACAGTGAGACCTAAATCATGTTCAGTTGAGTCGAAGGGCACCCTCAATCCCCCACAAGACACCCCATCACATAAGTCGACTGGGGCCAGATACAGCGAAAAACCAAACATAACGAGTAACAAAACTATAAACCTAACAGCAGAGATATAGTGGCATAAAAAACGCATAAACAGGTATTACGAAGGGGATGTGAGTGGCCTACGACATTAACCAAGCCGGGGCTCAAGTTTTGCTCTACAACCCCAACCATGGCCGGGGGCACTACCAAGAGTGGGCTTACAAATTGCCAGTTATTTTGATGGGTTTCCTCCCGGGCCTCGTGTGTGGGCCACACAAGCCAGTCATGGTTAAATCAGAGGCATTTGTGACTCCCGGGTCTGGTCCCGTGCTGGGCCTCCCTATTCTATACTAAAAGCGATCTACATCATCGCTCCTTCGGCCAGGGTTTTCGGGTTTTTGGAGAGACCGGGAAACGACACCGCCTCTTTTTAAATCCTCACTTCCGGGAGCGGTTTCCCCATCGTCCCCCAGGGCACGGCAAGGGATGCTGGTATTGGTACATTATCATCACTTTAAATCGCGCCAGACTATTACACATCACCCCCCCTTTTTTCAAACGGTCCCCGTCGAATACTCTAGCCCCTTTAGGGTTTAGACAAACACTAGGGCAAATTTAAGTAAACAATAAATTAAAGGGGGTTTTTCCCATCACGGGACTTAAACCTTCAGATAAAAGGGTTACCGGGTTATATTTTCGGAAGGGGGGCCTTAAAAACAACATCAGTGAAAATTTTAAAAAAAATCACCCCCTGACAAAAGAAATACCATATCTTATGAGTGGCCAAAAGGAATATGCAGCGCAAAAAAATAAACAGCAACCCTGACATAAACATCAACCTTAGCTCCATGATCAATACGTAGGGCCCCAAAAAAAAAAATTTCCCACACAGGCTCCCTTAAATTTACAATCCCACTTGAAACCCAAAAACAACAATCCCGGGAATAACATGATGCTACCACTAACACCTGAAAACCAAGATGTAACATCCCTGCCACGGAAAAAAAAAATAACCCCCATGACAAGCAGGCAAACCCATTTTTGGGTTTTCCCGGTCGGTTCTGGTACCCCGCTTCACCCAAGCCGCATCCACCAGTTCCAGGGGATGAGTCAGTAATTTTTAAAGTTGTCCCCAGGGTACCCAAATAAAAGCGGGGTGGGAAAATACCTGTACAGGGGAAAAAAACAAAGCAAAAAAAACTGCTGGAAGAAAAAGGGGGCTTAGACTCATTTTCTGTGCGTGGGGTTTCCAATTCGAATTAATTTTGGCATGACCAAAAAAATTAACTAGAAATTTAAATTTTTTTTTCCCATAAAGGTGCCCGCAAAATATAAAAAGAATGTTTCTGTCTGATGAGGCTCACTGGATATCTTTTTCCTCCCACTTTAATGTGTCCTTTTAAATTTGTTTTATGCCAGGGGAAATATGGGAAATCGGGTTCATTCACTGCTCGATGATTCTCGCTGATGTATTTCTTCTCACTGAATGTCTATTATGTGTCGCTTCAAATTTTCTATGCCCGGGGGAAAATAGGAAATCACGTTCCTCGACCCGCAACACCAATTGTCCCCCGGGGGACATCAAAACATGGAAAACACGTAGTATTAACTCCCTGCTTCCGCCTAAAAAGGGAAAGGATTTTCTTATCACCCAGGTAACATTGTCACCTGCCCTTTCAAAGGGCCCAGGGGGAAAACTGATGCACAAAAAGGGGAAAAACATCCCCCTCGATGATCTCAGGTGATGGTGCCACCTTTGGGGATTAAATAGGGATGTCCGGCGCTCTGCGGGCGGGGACGCACGGGGGGAAATGGTTTTCTGATGTCCCCTTCCAGACAAAAAAGGGAAAAAGGTACTTCATGGTTTGGCCCAGATGTTGGCATTGCTGAAATCAGTCGAAATGAACAGTCCACAACTTTTCCCCCAAAAAGGGTCAACAGAATTTTTTTTGGGACAAGCACAGCCCCCCTCTATTGAATGTGGGACATTCTGCTCCATGGAGCCCTCCCCATACTGAAACTTTGAGAAAAGCTTGACGGTTTCAGTAGGAATAGTATGCATATTCCAAAAACTTTTTAGTAAAGTTTGGTGACCTTCGTTGTTTTTCACCTTAAAATTTTTACCACGGGCTCGACGGGGGCCGGCTGGGTGGGAAACTTTGGTTCCCTAAACATGGAATAAGGTCACCTTTAAATTTTGACGACTTGAGATGTGGGGTGGGCCCGGAGGGTCTTCTCTCAATGCTGTGCTTTTTGGAGACTTGGGGGAAAAAAACCCGAACCCAGTTAATGTCTTTGGGCCCGGGACCTCTCACACCCCCCAAAAAAGGGAAAAAAAAAAAAAAAAAAGGAACTACCCCCTAAAAGAATCATTGAAGACCGGGAAAAGACACCAACAAGAAATCTAAAGGCCGCCAAACAACCTTTGGGAGGCTCGCCACTTGTAAGGAAGGGAGAATATCAAGGACAAAGGGAAAATGTAATTTCCTAACTTAAGTCTAAAGACAAAGAAGCGCAACAAAAGACTTTTAAAGGGGCCCGAGAAGAAAAAGGGAAAAAAGGGAAAAAGAGAAAGAAACACTGTTATACCTCCTCTGTTAAAAAGAAAAGGGGGTAGAATTTAAAACAAAATTTCCCGGGGTTTTTAGGGCGGGGGATGTACTGTTGTACACCCCCGACAAAAAGAATTTAAATGCGGACGGGAAAAGGATCAATGAGTTTTCACAACAAACTAAAGACAAACAAAACAAATTAAGAACAAAAAAATTAGGTTTTTTTTTTGACAGAACGGGATGGTTTAGGGACAAACAGGGTCTTGACATGTCACATAACTGACATAACAGAAAAGGGAACCTATGTTCCCCCAGTAACACTGCTGCCCAACATCGCCCAGCACATGACTAGGACCCCTCCCCCACAAACCCAAAAAGGACATGGCAACAAAAGAGCCCAACGGAAACAAAACGGTAACACAGGTAGGGCTCTCTATTGTTAACAACTCAGGACTCCCGGACAGTTTACATACAGAAAAGGGAATCTGAAATCCCAAAAGTTAGAGAAATGCTGC
>JACEFZ010027428.1:0-230995 GCA_014155875.1 Cepaea nemoralis | reverse complement strand
TCTCTGTACATGTGTCGGTTATGTTACGGCCCAAAAAGTTACACCTGAGTATTACCATCTGTACAGTGTCGGTCGTGAACATGGCCCACGTGAATCTAGTACACCACGCCTGCTAACATGGACGGTCTGATACATGGCCAAGTTACACATAGTATACCACGCACAATGTGTGTCTCATACAGCCCATGCCCAGTTACACCTAGCATAACACCGTACATTGTGGGGTCTAATACATGGCCCAGTTACACACTAGTATACTCCTCTGTACATCGTGCGGTCTGATAACCATGGCACCAGTTACCTCCTAAGTATACCTCTCTGTACATGTGACGGTCTGATACATGGCGCAGTAAATCTGAGTATACCTCTCTGTAATGTGATGGTCTGATACCACACGGCCCAGTTACCATTCCTAGTATACCTCTCTGTGCATAGTGTCGGTCTGCTACATGGCCCAGTTACAACCATAGTATACCCTCTGCTACATGTGGCGGTCTGAGACATGGACCAGTTACACCACACAGATATACCTCTAGGACATGTGTCGGTCTGAAACATGGCCAGGTAAATCATGTATACCCTATCTACATGTGACGGTCTGGGATACATGCCCAGTTACACCCTAGTATACCCTCTGACACATGAGACGGTCATGGAACAATCGGCCCAGATCATACTAGTAACAGGTCTGTGCATGATGACCGGTCTGCATCATGCACAAGTTGCATCCTTAGAGACACCTCTCTCTGTGCATGTGGCGGTATGAACAGCCCCAGTTACATAACTAGTTATACCACTCTGTGCATGTGTCGGTATGATACATGGCCAGTTACATGCCTAGTATACCTCTCTACATGTGATGTCTGACACACTTTGATGTACATGGCCAGTTACACCCTGTAGTATACCTCCTCTGTACATGTGTCATGGTCTGATACATGGCCAGTTACATCCCTAGTATCACCACTCTGTACATGTGATGGTCTCGATACATGGCCCAGTTACACCCTAGTATACCACTCTGCTACATGTGTGCGTCTGTATCTACAGGGGCCAGTTACACTCCTCGTATACCACTCTGTACATGTGTCGGTCTGATACAGGCCCAGTTACATCTATGTATACCCTCTCTGTGCATGTGACGGTCTGATACATGGCCCAGTTACATCCCTAGTATACCCTCTGTGCATGTGATGGTCTGATACATGGCCCCAGTTACATCACTCGTTATACCCTCTCTTGTACATGTGATGGTCTGATACATGGCCCAGAGTACCTCCTAGTATACCTCTCTGCTACATGTGATGGTCTGATTACATGGCCCACGTTACATCCCTAGTATACCTCTCTGTACATGTGACTGTTCTGATCCATAGGCCCCGTTACATCCCTAGTATACCACCTGTCTGTACATGTGACGGTCTCATACATGGCCCAGTTACACCCTAGTATACCATCTCTGTACCATGTGTGACGGTCTCATTACATGGTCCACAGTTACACCCTTTCGTACTACCTCTCTGTACATGTGTACGTGTCTGATACATGGCCCAGTTACAACCCTATTACTACCATCTCTGTACATGTGACGATCTCATGCATGGCCCGAGTTACACCCTAGTACTACCATCTCTGTACATGTGTCTCGGTCTCATACATGGCCCAGTTACACCCTAGTACTACCATCTCTGCTACATGTGACGGTCTCACTACATGGTCCAGTTACATCTAGTTTTATACCTGCTTGTGCATTGTGGCCGGTTATGATACAGGACCAGTTACATCCTAGTATACTCTCTCTGCTGTTGACGGTACCTGATACATGGGCCAGTTACATACCTAGTATAACTCTCTGTAAAGTATAGTCTGATACATGGGCCCAGTTATCATCCCTAGTATGACATCTACTGTGCCGTGGACGGTCTGATACATGGCCAGTTTACACCCTAGTATACCCTCTCTGTGCCTGTGACGGTCTGGAACATGGCCCAGTTAACGCAGTTATACCTCTCTGTAAATGTCGTTGGTTATGATAACATGGCCCAGTATACCACCCTAATATTACTCACGCGCACAAATGTGACGATCTGATACTATGCCCAGTACCATACTCTAGTATACATCCTCTGTGCCGTGGCGGTCTGAGACATGGCCCAGTTACACTAGTATACCTCTCTGTGCCTGGACGGTTCTGATATGCCAGTTTTACACCCTAGTATACCATCTCTGTACACTGTTGTGACGATCTCATACATGGGCCCCATTTACATCCCCTAGGTATTACCACTCTGTACCCTGTGACGGTCTCATACCATGGCCCACGTTACATCCCTGTATACCTACTACTGTTACATGTGACTCGTCTCGATACATGGCCCCCAGTTACACCCTAGTATACCTACTCTGTAACATGTGACGGTCTGATACATGGCCGCAGTTACATCCCTAGTATACCACTCTGTACATGTGACGGTCTGATTACAGGGCGCAGTTACATCCTAGTATACCTCTCTGTACATGTGTCGGTCTGATCACATGGCCCAGTTACATCCCTAGTATACCTCTCTGTACATGTGTCGGTCTGTATACATGCCAGTTACATCCTAGTCTACCCTCTCGTACATGTGTGGTCTGATACATGGCCCAGTTACACCCTAGTATACCTCTCTGTACATGTGCGGTCTGATACATGGCCCAGTTACACCCTAGTATACCACTCTGTACATGGTGATCGGTCTGATACATGGCCCAGTTACACCCTAGTATACACCTCTCTGTACATGTGATCGGTCTGATACATGGCCCAGTTACACCCTAGTATACACTCTCTGTACATGTGATGGTCTGATACATGGCCCAGTTACATCCTAGTATACCCTCTCTGTACATGTGACGGTCTGATACATGGCCCAGTTACACCCTAGTATACCCTCTCTGTACATGTGATCGGTCTGATACATGGCCCCAGTTACACCCTAGTATACCTCTCTGTACATGTGACGGTCTGATACCTGGCCCAGTTACATCCCTAGTATACCACTCTGTACATGTGACGGTCTGATACATGGCCCAGTTACACCCTAGTATACCTCTCTGTACATGTGACGGTCTGATACATGGCCCAGTTACACCGCTAGTATACCTACTCTGTACATGTGACGGTCTGATACATGGCCCAGTTACACCCTAGTATACACTCTCTGTACATGTGACGGTCTGATACATGCCTCAGATAATACTAGTTAGATACCATCTCCTGATCATGTGACGGTATGATATGGCCTCAGGAAATCCTAGTATACCCATCTGTTGCATGTGACGGTTGATACATGGCCCCCAGTAAACCTAGTATAACACTCTCTGTTTGTAAATGTGATGGTATGACTACATGGCGACATCCCAGTTACATCTAGTATACATCTCTCGTGCGGATTGACGGTCTCATACATCGCCAGTTACATCAAGTATAGATCTCTGTGCCTGTGACGGTCGTGATACATGGCCCAGTTACACCCTAGTATACTCTGTGCAGTGACGTCTGAGACATGCCAAGTTACATCCCTTTAGTATAACCTCTCTCGTGCATGGGACGGTCTGATGACATGGCATAGTTACCCCCCTATTATACCTCTAGTCACAATGTGTTGGTCTCATACATGGCACAGTTACACCTAGTATACCTCTCGTCATGTGTTGGTCTCATTAATGGCCCAGTTACACCCGAGTTACTCTTGTACATGTGTCGGCTCTGATAATAGGCACAAGTTAATCTAGTATACCTCTCTGTGCATGTCGTGGACGATCTAGATACATGGCCCAGTTACATCCTAGATCTACCTCTCTAAGTGCATGTGACGGTCTGATACATGGCCAGCTACATCCTAGCTTATACCATACTCCTGTACATCGTGACGTGTGTGATACATGGCACAGCGTACACCCTAGTATAACCACTCTGTACATGTGACGGTCTGATACATGGCCCAGTTACACCCTAGGTATACCATCTCTGGCACATGGTCGGTCTGATAACATGGCCCAGTACACCTCCATAGCTTATACCACTCTGTGCATGTGTGACGGTCTGATGCCAGCGCCCAGTTACCACCCCTAGTATACACTCTGGCATCCGTGACGGTCTGAGACACGGCCCAGTGACACCCTAGTATCTCTAGGCTGCATGTCGACATGCTGACTGACACCGCCCAGTAGCATCATCTAGTATACCACTCTGTACATGTGACTGGTCTGATACATGGCCCAGTTACATCCTAGTATACCTCTCTGTACATGTGACGGTCTGATACATGGCCCAGTTACATCCCTAGTATACCTCTCTGTACATGTGACGGTCTGATACATGGCCCAGTTACACCCTAGTATACCTCTCTGTACATGTGATGGTCTGATACATGGCCCAGTTACATCCTAGTATACCTCTCTGTACATGTGATGGTCTGATACATGGCCCAGTTACATCCTAGTATACCTCTCTGTACATGTGATGGTCTGATACATGGCCCAGTTACACCCTAGTATACCACTCTGTACATGTGACGGTCTGATACATGGCCCAGTTACACCCTAGTATACCACTCTGTACATGTGTTGGTCTCATACATGGCCCAGTTACACCCTAGTATACCTCTCTGTACATGTGATCGGTCTGATACATGGCCCAGTTACATCCTAGTATACCTCTCTGTACATGTGATCGGTCTGATACATGGCCCAGTTACATCCCTAGTATACCACTCTGTACATGTGTCGCGTCTGATTACATGGCCCCAGTTACACCCTAGTATACCACTCTGTACATGTGACGGTCTGATACATGGCCCAGTTACATCCTAGTTATACATCTCTGTACATGTGATGGTCTGATACATGGCCCAGTTACTCCTAGTATACCTCTCTGTACATGTGATCGGTCTGATTACATGGCCCAGTTACCATCCTAGTATACCTCTTCTGTACATGTGTCTGTCTGATACATGGCCAGTTACACCCTAGTATACCTCTCTGTACATGTGTACGGTCTGATACATGGCCCAGTTACACCTAGTATACCTACTCTTGTAACATTTGTCGGTCTGATCATGCCCAGTTACATCCCTAGACACCACTCTGTACATGTGATCGGTCTGATACATGGCCCAGTTACACCCTAGTTATACCACTCTGTACATTTGTCTGGTCTGATACATGGCCCAGTTACACCCTAGTATACCACTCTGTACATGTGTCGGTCTGATACATGGCCCAGTTACACCCTAGTATACCTCTCTGTACATGTGACGGTCTGATACATGGCCCAGTTACACCCTAGTATACCTCTCTGTACATGTGACGGTCTGATACATGGCCCAGTTACATCCCTAGTATACCTCTCTGTACATGTGACGGATCTGATACATGGCCCAGTTACATCCCTAGTATACCTCTCTGTACATGTGTCGGTCTGATACATGGCCCAGTTACACCCTAGTATACCTCTCTGTACATGTGACGGTCTGATACATGGCCCAGTTACACCCTAGTATACCTCTCTGTACATGTGACGGTCTGATACATGGCCCAGTTACACCCTAGTACACCACTCTGTACATGTGACGGTCTGATGCATGGCCCAGTTACACCCTAGTACACCACTCTGTACATGTGACGGTCTGATACATGGCCCAGTTACACCCTAGTACACCACTCTGTACATGTGTACGGTCTGATACATGGCCCAGTTACACCCTAGTACACCACTCTGTACATGTGACGGTCTGATACATGGCCCAGTTACACCCTAGTATACCTCTCTGTACATGTGACGGTCTGATACATGGCCCAGTTACACCCTAGTATACCACTCTGTACATGTGACGGTCTGATACATGGCCCAGTTACATCCTAGTATACCTCTCTGTACATGTGACGGTCTGATACATGGCCCAGTTACATCCTAGTATACCTCTCTGTACATGTGTCGGTCTGATACATGGCCCAGTTACACCCTAGTATACCTCTCTGTACATGTGTCGGTCTGATACATGGCCCAGTTACACCCTAGTATACCTCTCTGTACATGTGTCGGTCTGATACATGGCCCAGTTACACCCTAGTACACCACTCTGTACATGTGTCGGTCTGATACATGGCCCAGTTACACCCTAGTATACCACTCTGTACATGTGTCGGTCTGATACATGGCCCAGTTACACCCTAGTATACCACTCTGTACATGTGTCGGTCTGATACATGGCCCAGTTACACCCTAGTATACCTCTCTGTACATGTGTCGGTCTGATACATGGCCCAGTTACACCCTAGTATACCACTCTGTACATGTGTTGGTCTGATACATGGCCCAGTTACATCCTAGTATACCTCTCTGTACATGTGATGGTCTGATACATGGCCCAGTTACATCCTAGTATACCTCTCTGTACATGTGTCGGTCTGATACATGGCCCAGTTACATCCTAGTATACCTCTCTGTACATGTGTCGGTCTGATACATGGCCCAGTTACATCCTAGTATACACTCTCTGTACATGTGTCGGTCTGATACATGGCCCAGTTACATCCTAGTATACCACTCTGTACATGTGATCGGTCTGATACATGGCCCAGTTACATCCCTAGTATACCTCTCTGTACATGTGTCGGTCTGATACATGGCCCAGTTACACCCTAGTATACCATCTCTGTACATGTGATCGGTCTGATACATGGCCCAGTTACATCCTAGTATACCACTCTGTACATGTGACGGTCTGATACATGGCCCAGTTACATCCTAGTATACCACTCTGTACATGTGTCGGTCTGATACATGGCCCAGTTACATCCTAGTATACCACTCTGTACATGTGATGGTCTGATACATGGCCCAGTTACATCCTAGTATACCACTCTGTACATGTGATGGTCTGATACATGGCCCAGTTACATCCTAGTATACCACTCTGTACATGTGATGGTCTGATACATGGCCCAGTTACATCCTAGTATACCATCTCTGTACATGTGATCGGTCTGATACATGGCCCAGTTACATCCTAGTATACCACTCTGTACATGTGATGGTCTGATACATGGCCCAGTTACATCCTAGTATACCACTCTGTACATGTGATGGTCTGATACATGGCCCAGTTACATCCTAGTATACCACTCTGTACATGTGATGGTCTGATACATGGCCCAGTTACATCCTAGTATACCTCTCTGTACATGTGACGGTCTGATACATGGCCCAGTTACATCCTAGTATACCACTCTGTACATGTGACGGTCTGATACATGGCCCAGTTACATCCTAGTATACCACTCTGTACATGTGACGGTCTGATACATGGCCCAGTTACATCCTAGTATACCTCTCTGTACATGTGACGGTCTGATACATGGCCCAGTTACATCCTAGTATACCTCTCTGTACATGTGACGGTCTGATACATGGCCCAGTTACACCCTAGTATACCTCTCTGTACATGTGACGGTCTGATACATGGCCCAGTTACATCCTAGTATACCTCTCTGTACATGTGACGGTCTGATACATGGCCCAGTTACACCCTAGATACACCTCTCTGTGCATGTGACGGTCTGATACATGGCCCAGTTACACCCTAGTATACCCCTCTGTACATGTGACGGTCTGATACATGGCCCAGTTACACCCTAGTATACCTACTCTGTGCATGTGACGGTCTGATACATGGCCCAGTTACACCCTAGTATACCACTCTGTGCATGTGATGGTCTGATACATGGCCCAGTTACACCCTAGTATACCTCTCTGTACATGTGACGGTCTGATACATGGCCCAGTTACACCCTAGTATACCCTCTGTAACATGTTCGGTCTGATACATGGGCCAGTTACACCCTAGTATACCATCTCTGTACATGTGTACGGTCTGATACATGGCCCAGTTACACCCTAGTATACCATCTCTGTACATGTGACGGTCTGATACATGGCCCAGTTACACCCTAGTATACCTCTCTGTACATGTGACGGTCTGATACATGGCCCAGTTACACCCTAGTACACCTCTCTGTACATGTGTCGGTCTGATACATGGCCCAGTTACACCCTAGTACACCTCTCTGTACATGTGACGGTCTGATACATGGCCCAGTTACATCCTAGTATACCACTCTGTACATGTGACGGTCTGATACATGGCCCAGTTACACCCTAGTATACCACTCTGTACATGTGATCGGTCTGATACATGGCCCAGTTACACCCTAGTATACCACTCTGTACATGTGACGGTCTGATACATGGCCCAGTTACACCCTAGTATACCTCTCTGTACATGTGACGGTCTGATACATGGCCCAGTTACATCCTAGTATACCTCTCTGTACATGTGACGGTCTGATACATGGCCCAGTTACATCCTAGTATACCTCTCTGTACATGTGACGGTCTGATACATGGCCCAGTTACATCCTAGTATACCTCTCTGTACATGTGTCGGTCTGATACATGGCCCAGTTACACCCTAGTATACCTCTCTGTACATGTGTCGGTCTGATACATGGCCCAGTTACACCCTAGTATACCTCTCTGTACATGTGATCGGTCTGATACATGGCCCAGTTACACCCTAGTATACCTACTCTGTACATGTGTACGGTCTGATACATGGCCCAGTTACACCCTAGTATACCACTCTGTACATGTGTTAGTCTCATACATGGCCCAGTTACATCCTAGTATACCTCTCTGTACATGTGATGGTCTGATACATGGCCCAGTTACATCCTAGTATACCTCTCTGTACATGTGATGGTCTGATACATGGCCCAGTTACATCCTAGTATACCTCTCTGTACATGTGATGGTCTGATACATGGCCCAGTTACATCCTAGTATACCACTCTGTACATGTGTCGGTCTGATACATGGCCCAGTTACATCCTAGTATACCTCTCTGTACATGTGTCGGTCTGATACATGGCCCAGTTACATCCTAGTATACCACTCTGTACATGTGTCGGTCTGATACATGGCCCAGTTACATCCTAGTATACCACTCTGTACATGTGACGGTCTGATACATGGCCCAGTTACATCCTAGTATACCACTCTGTACATGTGATGGTCTGATACATGGCCCAGTTACATCCTAGTATACCACTCTGTACATGTGATGGTCTGATACATGGCCCAGTTACATCCTAGTATACCTCTCTGTACATGTGACGGTCTGATACATGGCCCAGTTACATCCTAGTATACCTCTCTGTACATGTGACGGTCTGATACATGGCCCAGTTACATCCTAGTATACCACTCTGTACATGTGACGGTCTGATACAAGGCCCAGTTACATCCTAGTATACCACTCTGTACATGTGACGGTCTGATACATGGCCCAGTTACATCCTAGTATACCACTCTGTACATGTGTCGGTCTGATACATGGCCCAGTTACATCCTAGTATACCTCTCTGTACATGTGACGGTCTGATACATGGCCCAGTTACATCCTAGTATACCACTCTGTGCATGTGACGGTCTGATACATGGCCCAGTTACATCCTAGTATACCACTCTGTGCATGTGACGGTCTGATACATGGCCCAGTTACATCCTAGTATACCTCTCTGTGCATGTGACGGTCTGATACATGGCCCAGTTACATCCTAGTATACCTCTCTGTGCATGTGACGGTCTGATACATGGCCCAGTTACATCCTAGTATACCTCTCTGTACATGTGATCGGTCTGATACATGGCCCAGTTACATCCTAGTATACCTCTCTGTACATGTGACGGTCTGATACATGGCCCAGTTACATCCTAGTATACCACTCTGTACATGTGACGGTCTGATACATGGCCCAGTTACACCTAGTATACCTCTCTGTACATGTGTCGGTCTGATACATGGCCCAGTTACATCCCTAGTATACCTCTCTGTACATGTGACGGTCTGATACATGGCCCAGTTACACCCTAGTATACCACTCTGTACATGTGACGGTCTGATACATGGCCCAGTTACACCCTAGTATACCTCTCTGTACATGTGACGGTCTGATACATGGCCCAGTTACACCCTAGTATACCTCTCTGTACATGTGACGGTCTGATACATGGCCCAGTTACACCCTAGTATACCTCTCTGTACATGTGTCGGTCTGATACATGGCCCAGTTACACCCTAGTATACCTCTCTGTACATGTGTCGGTCTGATACATGGCCCAGTTACACCCTAGTATACCTCTCTGTACATGTGTCGGTCTGATACATGGCCCAGTTACATCCTAGTATACCTCTCTGTACATGTGACGGTCTGATACATGGCCCAGTTACACCCTAGTATACCTCTCTGTACATGTGACGGTCTGATACATGGCCCAGTTACACCCTAGTATACCACTCTGTACATGTGACGGTCTGATACATGGCCCAGTTACACCCTAGTATACCACTCTGTACATGTGTCGGTCTGATACATGGCCCAGTTACACCCTAGTATACCATCTCTGTACATGTGTCGGTCTGATACATGGCCCAGTTACACCCTAGTATACCACTCTGTACATGTGTCGGTCTGATACATGGCCCAGTTACATCCTAGTATACCACTCTGTACATGTGTCGGTCTGATACATGGCCCAGTTACATCCTAGTATACCACTCTGTACATGTGTCGGTCTGATACATGGCCCAGTTACACCCTAGTATACCTCTCTGTACATGTGACGGTCTGATACATGGCCCAGTTACATCCTAGTATACCTCTCTGTACATGTGACGGTCTGATACATGGCCCAGTTACATCCTAGTATACCTCTCTGTACATGTGATGGTCTGATACATGGCCCAGTTACATCCTAGTATACCTCTCTGTACATGTGACGGTCTGATACATGGCCCAGTTACATCCTAGTATACCTCTCTGTACATGTGACGGTCTGATACATGGCCCAGTTACATCCTAGTATACCTCTCTGTACATGTGTCGGTCTGATACATGGCCCAGTTACATCCTAGTATACCTCTCTGTACATGTGTCGGTCTGATACATGGCCCAGTTACATCCTAGTATACCTCTCTGTACATGTGATGGTCTGATACATGGCCCAGTTACATCCTAGTATACCTCTCTGTACATGTGTCGGTCTGATACATGGCCCAGTTACATCCTAGTATACCACTCTGTACATGTGTCGGTCTGATACATGGCCCAGTTACATCCTAGTATACCACTCTGTACATGTGTCGGTCTGATACATGGCCCAGTTACATCCTAGTATACCTCTCTGTACATGTGTCGGTCTGATACATGGCCCAGTTACACCCTAGTATACCTCTCTGTACATGTGTCGGTCTGATACATGGCCCAGTTACATCCTAGTATACCTCTCTGTACATGTGATGGTCTGATACATGGCCCAGTTACATCCTAGTATACCTCTCTGTACATGTGACGGTCTGATACATGGCCCAGTTACATCCTAGTATACCTCTCTGTACATGTGACGGTCTGATACATGGCCCAGTTACATCCTAGTATACCTCTCTGTACATGTGACGGTCTGATACATGGCCCAGTTACATCCTAGTATACCTCTCTGTACATGTGTCGGTCTGATACATGGCCCAGTTACATCCTAGTATACCTCTCTGTACATGTGTCGGTCTGATACATGGCCCAGTTACATCCTAGTATACCTCTCTGTACATGTGACGGTCTGATACATGGCCCAGTTACATCCTAGTATACCACTCTGTACATGTGTCGGTCTGATACATGGCCCAGTTACATCCTAGTATACCACTCTGTACATGTGTCGGTCTGATACATGGCCCAGTTACATCCTAGTATACCACTCTGTACATGTGACGGTCTGATACATGGCCCAGATACATCCTAGTATACCACTCTGTACATGTGTCGGTCTGATACATGGCCCAGTTACACCCTAAGTATACCACTCTGTACATGTGACGGTCTGATACATGGCCCAGTTACATCCTAGTATACCTCTCTGTAAATGTGATGGTCTGATACATGGCCCAGTTACATCCTAGTATACATCTCTGTGCCTGTGACGGTCTGATACATGGCCCAGTTACATCCTAGTATACATCTCTGTGCCTGTGACGGTCTGATACATGGCCCAGTTACACCCTAGTATACCTCTCTGTGCATGTGACGGTCTGATACATGGCCCAGTTACACCCTAGTATACCTCTCTGTGCATGTGACGGTCTGATACATGGCCCAGTTACACCCTAGTATACCTCTCTGTGCATGTGACGGTCTGATACATGGCCCAGTTACACCCTAGTATACCTCTCTGTACATGTGTTGGTCTCATACATGGCCCAGTTACACCCTAGTATACCTCTCTGTACATGTGTTGGTCTCATACATGGCCCAGTTACACCCTAGTATACCTCTCTGTACATGTGTCGGTCTGATACATGGCCCAGTTACATCCTAGTATACCTCTCTGTACATGTGACGGTCTGATACATGGCCCAGTTACATCCTAGTATACCTCTCTGTACATGTGACGGTCTGATACATGGCCCAGTTACATCCTAGTATACCACTCTGTACATGTGACGGTCTGATACATGGCCCAGTTACACCCTAGTATACCACTCTGTGCATGTGACGGTCTGATACATGGCCCAGTTACACCCTAGTATACCACTCTGTGCATGTGTCGGTCTGATACATGGCCCAGTTACACCCTAGTATACCACTCTGCGCATGTGTCGGTCTGATACATGGCCCAGTTACACCCTAGTATACCACTCTGCGCATGTGACGGTCTGATACATGGCCCAGTTACACCCTAGTATACCACTCTGTGCATGTGACGGTCTCATACACGGCCCAGTTACATCCTAGTATACCTCTCTGTGCATGTGACGGTCTGATACACGGCCCAGTTACATTCTAGTATACCTCTCTGTGCATGTGACGGTCTGATACACGGCCCAGTTACATTCTAGTATACCTCTCTGTGCATGTGACGGTCTGATACATGGCCCAGTTACATTCTAGTATACCTCTCTGCACATGTGACGGTCTGATACATGGCCCAGTTACATCCTAGTATACCTCTCTGCACATGTGACGGTCTGATACATGGCCCAGTTACATCCTAGTACACCTCTCTGCACATGTGTCGGTCTGATACATGGCCCAGATACATCCTAGTACACCTCTCTGCACATGTGTCGGTCTGATACATGGCCCAGTTACATCCTAGTACACCACTCTGCACATGTGTCGGTCTGATACATGGCCCAGTTACATCCTAGTATACCACTCTGTACATGTGTCGGTCTGATACATGGCCCAGATACATCCTAGTATACCACTCTGTACATGTGTCGGTCTGATACATGGCCCAGTTACACCCTAGTATACCTCTCTGTACATGTCTCGGTCTTATACATGGCCCAGTTACACCCTAGTATACCTCTCTGTACATGTGACGGTCTTATACATGGCCCAGTTACACCCTAGTATACCTCTCTGTACATGTGACGGTCTTATACATGGCCCAGTTACATCCTAGTATACCTCTCTGTACATGTGACGGTCTGATACATGGCCCAGTTACATCCTAGTATACCTCTCTGTACATGTGACGGTCTGATACATGGCCCAGTTACATCCTAGTATACCTCTCTGTACATGTGACGGTCTGATACATGGCCCAGTTACATCCTAGTATACCTCTCTGTACATGTGTCGGTCTGATACATGGCCCAGTTACATCCTAGTATACCTCTCTGTACATGTGTCGGTCTGATACATGGCCCAGTTACATCCTAGTATACCTCTCTGTACATGTGTCGGTCTGATACATGGCCCAGTTACATCCTAGTATACCTCTCTGTACATGTGACGGTCTGATACATGGCCCAGTTACATCCTAGTATACCTCTCTGTACATGTGACGGTCTGATACATGGCCCAGTTACATCCTAGTATACCACTCTGTACATGTGTCGGTCTGATACATGGCCCAGTTACATCCTAGTATACCACTCTGTACATGTGTCGGTCTGATGTATGGCCCAGTTACATCCTAGTATACCACTCTGTCCATGTGTCGGTCTGATACATGGCCCAGTTACATCCTAGTATACCTCTCTGTGCATGTGTCGGTCTGATACATGGCCCAGTTACACCCTAGTATACCTCTCTGTGCATGTGTTGGTCTCATACATGGCCCAGTTACACCCTAGTATACCTCTCTGTGCATGTGTCGGTCTGATACATGGCCCAGTTACACCCTAGTACACCACTCTGTGCATGTGACGGTCTGATACATGGCCCAGTTACATCCTAGTATACCTCTCTGTACATGTGACGGTCTGATACATGGCCCAGTTACACCCTAGTATACCACTCTGTACATGTGTCGGTCTGATACATGGCCCAGATACATCCTAGTATACCATTCTGTACATGTGTCGGTCTGATACATGGCCCAGATACATCCTAGTATACCACTCTGTACATGTGTCGGTCTGATACATGGCCCAGTTACATCCTAGTATACCTCTCTGTACATGTGACGGTCTGATACATGGCCCAGTTACATCCTAGTATACCTCTCTGTACATGTGACGGTCTGATACATGGCCCAGTTACATCCTAGTATACCTCTCTGTACATGTGACGGTCTGATACATGGCCCAGTTACATCCTAGTATACCACTCTGTACATGTGACGGTCTGATACATGGCCCAGTTACATCCTAGTATACCTCTCTGTAAATGTGACGGTCTGATACATGGCCCAGTTACATCCTAGTATACCTCTCTGTAAATGTGATGGTCTGATACAGTCTTGCCCGCTTCTCTGATTTCTGAGCTTGGAGAGGGGAAGAGAGCACTGTAATACGCTCCCATTGGAGATGGTACTTTGGTGAAGTTCTCTACACCAATCTATGATAGATGCAGACTGAGATAGCATGACCCTCACTGTATTGAACTTAGGAGTTAGAACTTCTCAGCCTTCCAGGGGATTCATATAGAACCAACCAGCCAATCACAATCATGCTGGCTGATGAAGTATATACCTCTGCTAGTTTGTTCACTCCCTAAACATAAACATGTAATACCTATCTCCGACCTAGTGAGATCTTAACATAAACACATGAACCCATCATCTGCCTAGTGACATCTAATCATAAACTCATTTCCTACCTAGTGACATCTAACCATGAATTCATCACCTGCCTAGTGGCATCTAAACATAAACTCATCACCTACCCAGTGACATCTAAACATAATCTCATCTCCTACCTAGTGACATCTAAACATTAACACATGAACCCATTGCCTACCTAGTGATATCTAAACATAAACTCTCCTACCTAGTGACATCTAACCATGACCCCATTGCCTACCTAGTGACATCTAAATATTAATACATAGACCCATCGCCTACCTAGTAAGATCTAAACATAAACTCATCACCTACCTAGTGACATCTAAACATTAACACATGAACCCATCGCTTACCTACTGACATCTAAACATAAACTCATCCCCTACCTAGTGACATCTAAATATTAATACATGAACCCATCGCCTACCTAGTGACATCTAACCATAAACCCATCGCCTACCTAGTGACACCTAAACACACATAAACTCATCTCCTACCGAGTGACATCTAAGCATAAACCCATCTCCTACCTAGTGACATCTAAACATAAACTCATCACCTACCTAGTGACATCTAACCATAAACTCATCACCTGTCTAATGACATCTAAACATACACATGAACTCATTGCCTAACTAGTGACATCTAAACTTAAACTCATTTCCTACCTAGTGACATCTAAAATACACATAAGCTCATCGCCTACCTAGTGACATCTATACAAACACATAAACTCATCTCATATATAGTGACAATTAACCATAAACTCATCACCTATCTAGTTACATCTAACCATAAACTCATCACCTACCTAGAGACATCTAAACATAAACTCATCGCCTGCCTAATGACATCTATACATACATATAAACTCATCACCTACCTAGTGACATCTAAACATACACTCATCACCTACGTAGTGACATCTAAACAAAGACATAAACTCATCTCCTATCTAGTGACATCTAAACAATAATACATGAACCCATCTCCTACATCTCTCTCTCTCTCTCTCTCTCTCTCTCTCTCTTTCTCTCTCTCTCTCTCTCTCTCTCTCTCTCTCTCTCTCTCTCTCTCTCTCTCTCTCTCTCTCTCTCACACATACGCATGCACGCACGTGCGTGAGAGAGAGTTAGATAGTTGATATTGTCTTGGGATGTGACATTTTGATCCTTCTCAAATACTATTACTAAGCGAAGTAAGTCAGTGGTTAAGGACTTCTTGTCACACAATACAGCACATTGGATTTACAGTGCAAGCCCACATTTTTAGACCATTTGGGGCTTGATAGGTGATATGATAATCTGCCACCATTATTTCTCAGGAAGTTTTCTAGTGCCCATTTCATAGTGGGTTGACTTAGGGCAGTGGAAATAATTCCCACCTTGAAAGAGATTTGAATACATGACTACCGAGCCAGCAGACAAGCAATTTAGTCACTGTGCTCTCACAGCAACACATACAGAAGCGTGTTCTTTATCTTTATTATTGGCCCACTTGTCATGTATTGTCCACAACTATGCATGCAGTTGTTTGAAGCTACAGAATGTATGTCTAATTTAGGTGCATATTTTCATCTGGTTTTCACAGGCCCCAGATTTTATACCTCTGATATTGTTCAGTTTGGGTTACATCAAAAATCCAGAGTCCAGATTAATTCTTTTGGAGGCAATCCCTAACTTGGCTACTCACAAGGTTCGTTTATTTGTGATACTAATAATTAAATCATTGTGTTTGAACATTCTGTCTTGTATCTGTGTTTACATCAGTGTGTCTTCACATTCTGTCTTGTATCTGTGTTTACATCAGTGTATCAGTGTCTTCACATTCTGTCTTGTATCTGTGTTTACATCAGTGTATCAGTGTCTTCACATTCTGTCTTGTATCTGCAAGTGTTTATATCAGTGTATCAGTGTCTTCACATTCTGTCTTGTATCTGTGAGTGTTTACATCAGTGTATCAGTGTCTTCACATTCTGTCTTGTATCTGTGAGTGTTTACATCAGTGTATCAGCATCTTCACATTCTGTCTTGTATCTGCAAGTGTTTATATCAGTGTATCAGTGTCTTCACATTCTGTCTTGTATCTGTGAGTGTTTACATCAGTGTATCAGTGTCTTCACATTCTGTCTTGTATCTGTGAGTGTTTACATCAGTGTATCAGTGTCTTCACATTCTGTCTTGTATCTGTGAGCATTTACATCAGTGTATCAGTGTTTTCACATTCTGTCTTGTGTCTGTGAGCATTTACATCAGTGTATCAGTTGTCAGAGTCTTGCGTAGAGCAAGAATTGTGGCTCGTATCTTGACAAGTGTGATACTAAATATGATTATCAAATAACGTGAGGCGAATAACCGATGATATAATTTGCGCTCTTTATTCGCCACTGCACACATCAGAAACAATACAGGCGTCGCGCAATCACAATCCACAATATCAAATAGATCATAAATACAAGCAATATAATAATACATCAATGCACTCCACTTACAAGTCAAACACACAGGCGTTCCATCTCCAACGGTCATACAGGCTATCGATCAATACATGCACAAACTCTCAGGCCACATTCACACCTCTGTCCAGTACGGCGCCCAAGCCCAGTCTGGCTGGCCTTTTAGCACACGCGTCAGTTGTGCTCGGGTCAGCATGCGTGACCCCCAATGTTCACGCTGTGTTCCAGCTGCCCCCCGACTGCTTAGCATTGCTCAGTGTTGATTGCCTGGCGTTGTCGACGACGCCGCGTTATAGCTGTAGTGTTTATCATAGTTCAGCGTTGCCTTGTCGGGCGTTGGTACAGACAACGCGTTGTAACTCCGGGTTAGACTCTGACACAGTGTCTTCACATTCTGTCTTGTATCTGTGAGTGTTTACATCAGTGTATCAGTGTCTTCACATTCTGTCTTGTATCTGTGAGTGTTTACATCAGTGTATCAGTGTCTTCACATTCTGTCTTGTGTCTGTGAATGTTTACATCAGTGTATCAGTGTCTTCACATTCTGTCTTGTGTCTGTGAGTGTTTACATCAGCGTATCAGTGTTTTCACATTCTGTCTTGTGTCTGTGAGCGTTTACATCAGTGTATCAGTGTTTTCACATTCTGTCTTGTGTCTGTGAGCATTTACATCAGTGTATCAGTGTCTTCACATTCTGTCTTGTGTCTGTGAGTGTTTACATCAGTGTATCAGTGTCTTCACATTCTGTCTTGTATCTGTGAGCGTTTACATCAGTGTATCAGTGTCTTCACATTCTGTCTTGTATCTGTGAGTGTTTATATCAGTGTATCAGTGTCTTCACATTCTGTCTTGTGTCTGTGAATGTTTACATCAGTGTATCAGTGTCTTCACATTCTGTCTTGTGTCTGTGAGTGTTTACATCAGCGTATCAGTGTTTTCACATTCTGTCTTGTGTCTGTGAGCATTTACATCAGTGTATCAGTGTCTTCACATTCTGTCTTGTGTCTGTGAGCGTTTACATCAGTGTATCAGTGTCTTCACATTCTGTCTTGTATCTGTGAGTGTTTACATCAGTGTTTCAGTGTCTTCACATTCTGTCTTGTGTCTGTGAGTGTTTACATCAGCGTATCAGTGTTTTCACATTCTGTCTTGTGTCTGTGAGCATTTACATCAGTGTATCAGTGTCTTCACATTCTGTCTTGTGTCTGTGAGCGTTTACATCAGTGTATCAGTGTTTTCACATTCTGTCTTGTGTCTGTGAGCATTTACATCAGTGTATCAGTGTCTTCACATTCTGTCTTGTGTCTGTGAGTGTTTACATCAGTGTATCAGTGTCTTCACATTCTGTCTTGTGTCTGTGAGTGTTTACATCAGTGTATCAGTGTTCTTCACATTCTGTCTTGTGTCTGTGAGTGTTTACATCAGTGTATCAGTGTCTTCACATTCTGTCTTGTAGTCTGTGAGCTTTACATCAGTGTATCAGTGTCTTCACATTCTGTCTTGTATCTGTGTTTACATCAGTGTATCAGTGTCTTCACATTCTGTCTTGTGTCTGTGAGCATTTACATCAGTGTATCAGTGTCTTCACATTCTGTCTTGTATCTGTGTTTACATCAGTGTATCAGTGTCTTCACATTCTGTCTTGTATCTGTGAGTGTTTACATCAGTGTATCAGCGTCTTCACATTCTGTCTTGTATCTGTGAGTGTTTACATCAGTGTATCAGTGTCTTCACATTCTGTCTTGTATCTGTGAGTGTTTACATCAGTGTATCAGCGTCTTCACATTCTGTCCTGTATCTGTGAGTGTTTACATCAGTGTATCAGTGTCTTCACATTCTGTCTTGTATCTGTGAGTGTTTACATCAGTGTATCAGTGTCTTCACATTCTGTCTTGTGTCTGTGAGTGTTTACATCAGTGTATCAGTGTCTTCACATTCTGTCTTGTATCTGTGTTTACATCAGTGTATCAGTGTCTTCACATTCTGTCTTGTGTCTGTGAGTGTTTACATCAGTGTATCAGTGTCTTCACATTCTGTCTTGTATCTGTGAGTGTTTACATCAGTGTATCAGCGTCTTCACATTCTGTCTTGTATCTGTGAGTGTTTACATCAGTGTATCAGTGTCTTCACATTCTGTCCTGTATCTGTGAGTGTTTACATCAGTGTATCAGTGTCTTCACATTCTGTCTTGTGTCTGTGAGTGTTTACATCAGTGTATCAGTGTCTTCACATTCTGTCTTGTGTCTGTGAGTGTTTACATCAGTGTATCAGTGTCTTCACATTCTGTCTTGTGTCTGTGAGTGTTTACATCAGTGTATCAGTGTCTTCACATTCTGTCCTGTGTCTGTGAGTGTTTACATCAGTGTATCAGTGTCTTCACATTCTGTCTTGTGTCTGTGAGTGTTTACATCAGTGTATCAGTGTCTTCACATTCTGTCTTGTGTCTGTGAGTGTTTACATCAGTGTATCAGTGTCTTCACATTCTGTCCTGTATCTGTGAGTGTTTACATCAGTGTATCAGTGTCTTCACATTCTGTCTCGTATCTGTGAGCATTTACATCAGTGTGTCAGTGTTCCTTCACATTGTCTTGTATTTGTGAATGTTTACATCATTTTCTTGACTGCAGATTCAAGGAAGTTGGTCTTCATTGCTATGTGTAGAGCACTAGCTAGAAATGTACATTGGTATTGATTACTTTTAGCAGGAATTTCATATTGTTCTTTTGTGTATATTGACTGATATAAATAAATACCAGTCAACTAAAGGATCCCTTTCCACCGATTGAAGTGGATTGAGCATATGGTACTAACCCCATATTTTATAGTCCAATCAACACTCAATGAGTGGTGTGGTCAGTGTCATACTGGCCGTCCTTGCTTCCCATAACATGTCCTGATGCCCATTTCAGGCTGGATTGTTATTGTCTCCTTTAATGTGGATAATATTGTTACCTTTGATCTGGATAACATTGTCAACTTTAATGTGTATAACATTGTCAACCTTATGTGGATAACATTGTCACCTTAAATATGGATAACATTGTCACTTTCAATGTGGATAACATTGTCACTTTCAATGGGGATAACATTGTCATCTTTAGTGTGGATAACATTGCCACCTGTAATGTGGATAACATTGTCACCTTTAATGTTGATAACTTTTATGTGGATAACATTGTCATCTTTAATGTGGATAACATTGTCACCTGTTGTGGATGTTCAGTTGTATTTTATCCATCCTGCCATTATCAAAGCACTTGCACTAAATCAAAATCTGCTGACATGATCCATAGACCTCGACAAGTTGGCAATATATTTCACTTGGTGTTGTGCCCTTATCATACAGAAAGATACTTATATCACACCATCCACCTCAATATTTGACCATGTTTCTTTGAGTCTCTTCAATTAGAAATGTTTGCTAACAGCGGTATCAGCACTGTTGTGGGAAGACCATTATACAATGCTCAACATTGTCTAAATATTGGAATGTAACAGTCAATCAATCAATAATAATTGTGTGCTCGTGACAGGCCTTTTCAGTTTATTTATTGAAATGCCAATCTAGTTCATGTGATCAAGATGAGTAGCACAGTGAGAAAAATGTTCAATTATCATCACTGAGTGGCATGTGCTGGGCAGAACTTTGCTCCCATAACAGCTTTAGAAATTTCTCTTTGTGGTAAGCCAGATGTCCAGCCTCTGTTCATATCATCAGTAAATTATCAATAACTTCTTTAACTCATTGATGTTGTAATCTTTCATTTCTTTGCCTTCCTGGTGTACTTCTCTTCATAATTATCTTTTCTAGACTGTCATGTTGTCCTTTTTTTTTTTTTTTTTTTGCATATCCTTTTTTTTTAACTGGACATCGCTGTCAACACCAGCATTTTACTGCTGTTGTTGATGTCTTGGCAAGTTTACGATCAGTAGTTTGTCATTGCTTTCTGAACGACCGGCTCCCATACCAACTTGTTAAAACCCAGCGCAATGCCATCTGCTGCCAAATCGCATGCAGCTGTGTTTCGAATGCGGGTAAGCGGAATTATGAATTGAATCCATAATGCCATAGCCATGGACCCGGCCATGTCTTCTTATGTGTCCAAAATATTTCTGATTTCTTCTTCAGTTAAAAAAAAGCTGACTCTGTAGCGAAGGGGTTATGGATGCAATTAGTTAAATCGAAACACAACTGCGGGTGGTTTGGCAGCTACCGTCTTCCATTGGTTTTCATACAATTGAATGTGTGTTGGTCATTCAGACAGCAGTGGCAAATTACTGAATGTAAACTTGCCAAGAAATCACAAACAGCCAACAAATTATGGGATTAGCTGTGACATCCTGTGAAGGATTTGCAGCTAACTTTTATTCTTCAGTATTGAGGTCTTGTTGGATAGACCTGTTTGTTTTTATTTTCGTCCAATGAATTTTTAGTAAATATTACATAGCCCTAAAAAATTTGTTTTACCCCAATAAGGAATAGTGAAATTAAGGAATAAATTACAGCTTTATCATTCTAAAAACTCAAAGGCCTATCTTTTCTATTGAATACTGATATGCAGCGTTTATATTTTCTATGATGTTCCAGTACTGCGTGTCACCAGTTTTGAAAACCATCCAGGCTTTGGGGAAATCGCAGGACCTCAAGGCTGTCTCCATTCGGCTGCTGGTTTTACTCTGGCAGCGTCAAGACCGCTGCTTTCCCCAGCTTCTTCAGGCTGTCAGTGAACCACATAAGCCCAGTCTTCACACCAAAGATCCCTCGGACACAGATGCTGTCCTGCTGGCTAAAGCTGCTGCCATCCTGGAAATCTGCAAGCACAAGTGAGCATTGTCCAGAGTTTTCGTTAGACAAATATTTTTCTTTTGAAAATGCAGTGGATACTATTTTTAAATGAAAATGGGGCTAGCACCAAATACCCAGTATGCCTCCAGGCATGGGAAAGGGTTCTTGACTTTGACTTATGTTTCTACTTTAAATGTCCTAGTGCAAGGCTGTCCTCTATCTTCTCACTCTGCCTTCCTAATGTCTCTTTCCGTTAATCTTATCAATTGTCAGTATGTTGCAGTATGGAAATATGGTTTAGTCATAAAAGTACCAGATGCTGTCTGATGCACATTAATTCATGATAAGACATACATATCATCATACAATGAAATATGACTCGGACAAAGTTCTTAATTTTGTTAATGTAGTCTCTAACCAACAGTTTATTGGCTCCGTCTTTCCGTATTTTTTTTCATTCTTTTTTTTCCCCTTCTTTCTGTTCATTTCTTTTAGAAGATCATTGGCTCACCAGTCCCATTGAGGAGTCTTATTGGAGAATTCAAAGGATGGAAGAGCAGTCCATGCACACCTACTATAAATAGTCTGTTAGGAATTGGTTTTCAGATGTTAAAAGCCACTTATTTTTGTTGTCCTTGTCCAATGAGGCTAAATGTCCTATTCACAGTGCAGAGGTCAAGAGGAAGTATGACAGTACCACTTTTCTTTGACAAAAATGAGTCACAACTGGATTCAAACCCATCATCACTTTTCTGCAGAAAACTTAATCTCTAAACCATCCCATCAACACTATACTACAGAAAACTGAATCTCTAAACCATCCCATCAACACTTTTCTATAGAAAACTGAATCTTTAAACCATCCCATCAACACTTTTCTACAGAAAACTGAATCTTTAAACCATCCTATAAATTCTTTTCTGCAGAAAATTGAAAGTGATCTTATCTTGTAGAGAGTAACTGATCAACATAAACTTGGAATAGAAATGGTGAGACAACAGTCTTGCTCTGGATAAAGGCATTGGTGCCAAGCAGAGAGTTGTGTGACTTGAAGGCACCCAAGAAGTCTGGTAAACCACCAGCAACTCTGAGAAAGAGGTTTATTAATTTGTCTGAAGTGCAATGATATTATGGTCATGGTTCGCCGTTTCACATACTCTTGGATCAGCTCTGTGTCTTGTCCTGACTAAGCCCTGTAGTCAAGCCATTCAGGTATTTATCTTTTTGCCTTCTCTTGTTATTTTCTCATCAAGTTTGCCAGTTGTCACTAAGTTTTCAAGTTTATTTCTACTCATAATGTCCCCAAAAAAATTGTGACTGTCCACGTCTAATTTCTATAATCAGTTTACAATTTTCATGTTTCTTGGAGGACTGTCTGATTAAATTTTCTGTCCATCCATTGTGTTCTTTGTGTTTTCCTCAGCAACCATGTTTCCGCTGCCATTATATGTTCCTCAGCTAGTCTTCTTATTGTCTATGTTTCACATACATACAACAGTATGGGTATAAAATAAGCATTAACTGGTAAAACGTGATTTGTTCTAGGCCAGAGCTCCATGGTGCTGATCTCCTAGCTCCACTCTCGGAGATACTGCAGGTGGCCAGCAGTGATAGAGACACCGCTGCTTCAGTGCTGGCTCTGGAAGGTCTGTGCTTGTTGTGTCGGGCAGAGGTCATTGATTTAAGTTCACTTTGGGCTGTTCTCGGGGAAAAGCTGAAGCATGAAGCCAGGCCTCTGGTTATCACAAGAATATGTCATCTGTTGTCCTTCGTTCCTGATTTGAGTGTGGAAACTGAGGAATATGAGGTACATTTATCAATTTTCGCTTCCACTTGCATTCCAGTATATGCATAGTGACTTTTTTATAATGTCATAAAATTATTATCCTAATCTAAATATAACACCACTGCAAATATCCAATGAAGCTGTGTGAAATGCTAAGGATTTCACATGTACTAATCATGTAATTAAATCAAGAGGTGACAAACTCCTTTCTTTACACATTTTCCTCAATTCAGGGCACAGACACTTCTTACCTTACAACATTGCTAATTATTGTAGTATTGAAATCTTATTTTTGATCTGGTTTGATCTTTGTCAATTTTTATTTCTCTATTTGTGATCAGGTCTCTCTCTCTCTCTCTCTCTCTCTCTCTCTCTCTCTCTCTCTCTCTCTCTCTCTCTCTCTCTCTCTCTCTCTCTCTTTTCTCTCTCTCCCTCTCTCTCTCCCGCCCCCCCCCTCTCTCTCTCCCCCGCCCCCCCTCTCTCTCTCTCCCCTCCCTCCCTCCCTCCCTCCCTCCCTCTCTCTCCCCCACCCCCCCCCCTCCCCCCCCCCTCTCTCTCTCTCTGTCTCTCTCTCTCTCTCTCTCTCTCTCTCTCTCTCTCTCTCTCTCTCTCTCTCTCTCTCTCTCTCTGGTCACAATAAGCATGAAGTATCAGTCTTTGTCTTTTCTACTCCTCTCTCTCCTAATCCTACTCCTTACCTTCTTTCTCACCGTTTTCACACCATTCTCTCTATTCTTCTATCTACCCCTTATCTCCATCTGTTCTTCTGTCTCTCTCTCCTTCCTCCTCTCTTCTTTCTAATGCTGCCTTTATTAACTACGGTGCATGTATAATGGTAATCAATCACATTGTTCTTTCTGTAATGTAAAACAATGTATTCCCTTAATGAATTTAAAACACAGCAGCCACACAAAATATGTTGCATGATTTATTGCCTGGCATAGTTCACTATATCTCACTGTATTTGTATACATTATTCTGCAAACAATAAACAACTGCACAAATATAGTGAGGTATAAGCAATCAGGCGGTTCCAACCAGTTTTATGCACAAAGAAATAGTTTGTGTTAAATTTGAAATTGCTGTGGGTATAACAGATGCTCCACATTTTAACAATATCTGTGACTGTTTTAATTGTTTCAGCTAAAGTATTATTGATTTTGTATGATATATAACTCTGCAGTATGTATGTAACAAGATGCAGCGAAATATCCATCCATCCATCCATCCATCATGTGCCATGCCGATAAGCGTGGGCGGTCATGTTCTGCCATCTCACTCGATCACCAGAGCGAAATATACCAGGCAATAAATCACGCAACATATTGTTTGTGGCTTCTGTGTTGACATTCTTGTATCTATCTACACTTATTTTCATACACAGGCATTCTTAAACAGATAAAATTAATTCTTAAATTGTTCTTATGTTTGCAGTGCATTTTGGAAAATAATTTCTGCATGTTGTTTTTTGTACATACACACTATTTATTGTAGTGATGGACTGAATTTTGAGTGTGGATCAGCTTTCCCTATTAACAGCATCCCTCGCCATCAGGCGAACCCACTCCAACTTCAGAGGTACTTGTAATTTACGTCCCCAAGTCAAGGAAGACAGGTCAAAATTTTAGTCTAGCTGTCCGGTGTAGGGGTTGAACCCCTTACCTCAGCATCAGCACACCAGATGTTTAAGAACACGCGTTCTTACCCATTCAACCATGGTTACCTGCTTCTGGATTTGTCTTTTATAATTTGTTAAGGAGATGTAGTTTTTTCTTCTCTGTCATATGTTTTTGTCAATTTGTATTTCTCTATTTGTGACCAAGTCACTCTCTGTCTCTGTCTGTCTCTCTATGTCTCTCTCTCTCTCTCTCTCTCTCTCTCTCTCTCTCTCTCTCTCTCTCTCTCTCTCTCTCTCTCTCTCTCTCTCTCTCTCTCTCTCTCTCTCTCTCTCTCTCTCTCTCTCTCTCTCTCTCTCTCTCTCTCTCTCTCCTCCCCTACCCCATTTTTCTTAATTCAGTATTGAGACTACTTATCATTTTTGGTCTTCTTTGACAATGTTATTTTCCTCCTCAGACTTTTGCAGAAGATGCTGTTAGCAGTCTGTGGCTCTACTCAGCCAGTACCAATGTGATGGTCAGCGCTGCAGCTTTTTCAGCTCTGGCCAAGTTTAACCCAGCTCACTTTCATGTCAGCCACTTGCCAAGGAAGGTCAGATATACTTTCAGCTGTATCATGAATATATCAATGACTGGTTCCTTTCTTAGTGGAAACAATGCAATTAAAGTGAAACTATTTACAGACTGTATTAAGAATATGTTTATCTGTAACTTATCTGTAATAAATGCAAGGGCACAGACCTTGTTTTCTACCATCATAACACATTCAGGATGTATATACATATTTAGACACATGTCATCTCTACCAAATGGCTTTTAATTTCAATGTATACGGAGTTGTTCTAACTATCTTACCTCTAGGAATTGTGGATGGTGATGGCAGAGAAGGAACATGACAGTGAAAATATTGGTGGAAACAGAGACACTGCTCTGGCTGCATTCCAGCATTATCAACACCTTTAGGATCTCAGAAGTCTGAGTGGGTTCACCTGATGGTGAGGGACACTAGTAATAGGGAAAGCTAATTCACGTGCACAATTCAGTCCTGTGCTACTAGAAGTAACATACAGGGACTATGCTTGAGTTCAAAGTGAGCTAGTGCAACAACACCCAACAAAAAACACCTTTAGGGATTTGGTTTGAAATGAAGAATTTCAAGAACATCAATTGACATCAATATCTGGAATGTTAGAGTCAAGATTAGTGGTGAGCTAGTTTTGGTCACAAGCATGGGGCAAAGTTAAGGCAGTTGTGTTTTGCATATATAACCTGTACTTCACCTTAGGTGTCAGTGGACTGTATATTGGTTTTACTGAACCCCATGCAAGACTTCTAGCATGTGTCTGCATTGTACACCATGCATAGATGGCTATCATAGGCCTGAACTGGTAGGAGATCTCAGGTTTGGTGGCCTTCAGAGATTCAGTAACCAGAAACCATAATGTGGAAAAGACACTGACACTCATCTGTCCACCCCTAGATCATGGGTAAATGATGTTCATGGAACTTGTGCTCTACAAATCTGACACATGAGGTCTAATATCCAGCGAGTGTGATTCATTTTAAGGGACAATTAGGTTCAATTGTCCATCAAAGAAGAATCCTACTGAGGCCTAGCAATGTTCTATGAAACTGCCTGGGAAGGCTAAGAAGTATAAGAATCTGTGAAGAAGCCAAATGTGTCGGCTGAAAGGCTCAAATATTTCTGCTGTGCTGTAAAACATGCAGAACACCAAGCACATGAGTAGGCTTGTCAATGAACACCAAACTCACACAGTTGGCCACCATGTGGGGACATGTCCAGGATACAATGATAGTCATTTATATTGAACTAAGAATAATGTCAATAATGATAGATCATCTAAAAGTAAAGGTAGTCCTGTGGAAAATACTACCAATGGGATGTCAAGCATTAAGCTTTTCATATTCTGGGCCGCAGTATAATGAGGTGAGGGTGGCCTATTTCCTTACTTGTCATACTTCCTTCCCAAAAATTGTGCATAAAATTCAAAAAAAATTATCTGGTACCAATTTTAATGAGACTGGGTTTACTCCAAAGTGGTGCTGGTTAGAAAAACGAATCCTCCTAGTGCTGGGGATTGAACTTGGTAAGCAAGTGCTGTATGGAAGTAAATTAAACAAAAGACCCATTTATATGCCTTGAGGTATATTTGGGCAAATGGTGCTACCCCCATGTTTATATAGACCAATCAGCACTCAATGGTGGTGGCTTTCACTTCCCAAACCATGTCTTGGTGTCCATTTTATGCAGGTCAATTTTAAAAAACCTCTCTTGATAGGGATTCAAACATATGACCACCAGACTGGCAGGCAAGGATGCTAGCCATTTCACTATCGTAGCTTCCACTGTATAGAAGTAGAAGATAAGTGATGTGCTGCTGCTTTCATAGATCACTAATGGACACATTTTGGACATGTTGTATGTTTGTCACAACAGGTGACGGAAGATCTCTACTACCAGGCAGAAATGGCAGCTAGTCAGCAGCAGGCAGAGGCTGGGGAAAGTGGTAAACCTGTCAGTGTTGATGTGGACCAGATGTTTGCCCAGGTTCCTGGCTACTGCTACACTTTACTTCTAGAACAGTTAACAGATGCAGAAGTAATTACAGGTAATTCGTTCTTACAGGTGATGTGTGTAAAATACAGGTATTAACATGCCTGACAGAGGTTAATGATAGATAATGAAACAGTGGATGTGTCTGTATATTACTGAGGCCCATAAGGGAAGCAGAGAATAGTAACTAGGTTCTGCGCATGTCATAACAGGCAACACAGTAGGTTCTGTGCATGTCATAAGAGGCAACACATGAGACTTAGCTGCACAATGCAACCAAATCATGAACAAGTCTTTTAACATGCGTGGCGTGAATTCTTTGTTCCATTGGGATTGATTGACTGATTGATTTAGGAACCAACATCACAGCATTCAGGGCATTCCCATAAGCGCTCCGTCCCCATCCTCAGCAGCCAGCGAAGAGTTCCAACACTAATAGTACCAGTAGCAATCTGATTATATGTCCGTCTCGCCTTTCCTCTGAGCGTCGATCGTCGGCCAGATCCCCTCATCACCCCTCGCTGTCGCATTCTTGCCAGACCATGGTGATCCATTTGCTCCTCCGAGGTGTACACGTGCTCCCACAAGGCCGCAACCACGTCTTCCTTATCATGCATCAATACTCCACCAAGTTTTGCAGAGCCAGCCAATCTGTCCGCCTGTTCATTCCCCAGCACACCAGCATGCCCCGGAGAAAAGATCCAGACGATGCTTGTCACCTGTGACTTCCGAAGCGAAGCAAGCCACTCTGCATGAAGCTTGCCTGTCCTCACCCTACTCAGCATGCTTTCTGAGTCAGTTACAATCACGATGTGTGTGTGTATCGTATTCTCCATCCAGCGGAAAGCTGCACTGACCGCCTCCACCTCCATTCTTAAGCTAGATGTTGTGGTATCATATGCCAGGCTCTCCTGCACCAAACGGCGACCATTAGCTTTTGCTAAGAACCCCCAGGCAATTCTCCTGCCTCTCAACACCGACCCATCTGTGTATATAATCACATCACCCGGGCGAGAAGATAGTATCTGTGTTGTTATGTTTAGTTAGACTAATTCAAAGTCTCTCTCTCTCTATATATATATATTTATATATATATATATATATATATATATATATATATATATATATATATATATATATATATATATATATATATATATATATATATGGCAAACATAGCAGAATTAATATTGTGGGTGACTAGGATGTGTACCTTGAGATAACATTACAACGGATCAGAATGTGTATGATACTGTTTCTAAAGTGTAGTCTGCTGACCTATAAGGATCCCTGAGAGAATTCTTCAAGGGTTATGTTTGCTTTAGCAAGTCTACATGATGTTTAGATATGTGAATATAGCCCATGTAAACAAAAGCACATTGTGGTGCTCATTACTCTTCAAGAATCACTAGCATATCTTCTTCTTGCTGTTCTTCTAGTATTCTTAAGTAAGAAGTCCTTTTCTTTTTTTGCTGTAAAGGTAGTCCCATGTTAGACACTGTGTTTGTAGAATGAAGTATTAGACCTCCACATACTTTAAGCAATGAAATAATGAGGTGGGCCATTTCCCTTGTCCTTCACCATTCCTTCTCTGACACATCCAGAAATGATCTAGTACCCATTTGATGAGGCTGGGGCGACCATAGAGCCATACTAGTAGGATATAGAATACTTCTGTCACTGCTGGGAATTAAACTTGATCATTGTCTTGGCAGGCAAGTGTGCTAATCGTAATGTCATGGCAACACATGTTTACATGTATGTTGCTGTATTTGCGAGCTCACTGATACTCTCAAACAGGTTGGTGTATAATTTTGTCTCCGTGGGCCTATATTCAGTCAGCAGTTGACAAAATATAGCAGTTTTGAAGGATCTAACCGGCTGTCTGTTCTGTCAGTCCACGTGTGCACAGGGGTGAAGCATCTAATTGTAGTCTGTGTAAGTGATTATTCAATTTGTTGTATCCTGTTTTGATATGGCACAGGATTGGCTGTTTTGCTCAATCAAGATAATAATATTTATCTCACTGGTGGCTGAGAATGAGTGTGTGTGTTCCTGAGATAATGTGATAAATAACTAGAGTGTGTTTTACTGTGGTATCCTGTTAGGTAACCAGAGTCTTGATTTCACCCAAATATCAACATCTGTGTGGCTTAGTGGTAGAGCAGCAGCACGCCTGGCTTAGAGGCATAACAATAGCAGACTTGTATAGAAATGGGGTGAGGTTATAATCCTTTGTCTTCATCAGTCTCCTTGAGTTAGTGCAGTTGTGCAACTGAGATAGAGTGCGGGAGTGAGCAATTGAGTGAGTTAGATTGGTGTCATATGATCTTTAAGTTCATATCCTGTCTGCCATACATTAGTTTAGTTGGAAGTATGCTTATTTGTAAGTATGAGAGTGCTCTTTTATGTCTTTTAGAGTCACTTAGTTTAGCCTAGCCTCTTCTTCCAAAAACTGTGCCTTCCATTGCTGTTCTATTCTTGGTCTTCTTCGTTTGTCTTTCGAGGTAAGTGTGTCACACCTAGTTATGCACTTCAAAGATCAGTGTGTCCGACTTTGGCATGCATTTATGTAAGATTTGCTTCCTCTAAACAGATTCCATCCAAGATAACAGGCTCTATCAACCCATGTTGTTCTTTTTAAACCACAATGATGATTAATATGCTGGTCCACATGGCCAAATGGGTAAGAACGAATGTTCTCAAAAACATCCATTGTGCTGATGCCGAGGTTGGCAGTTCAGCCCCTACACCAGACAGCTGGACTAAGATGTTGACCTGCCGTCCTTGACTTGGGGACGTAAATTACAAGTACCTCTGAAGTCGAAGTGGGTTCGCCTGATGGCGAGGGACACTGCTAACAGGGAAAGCTAATCCACACTCAAAATTCAGTCCATCACTACTATAAATAGTGTGTATGAACTATGCTTGAGTTCAAAGCGAGCAAGCACCCAAAAAAAAAACCACAATGATGATTAATATGATCAAAGTATTTAATTTTCGAAACATGATGCAGTTCAGATTTGAACATTTCAAAATGTTGCTTCTCCTTGATCCATAGTATTCTGAGAATGTTTCTATAATATTTAAGTTCAGTTTTCTTCTTTAATGATTGTGAATTAATACATGATTCGCATACATAAATTAGTTACCAAAGGAAAGATGCATATTCTTAAAACATTTACATTTGTTATTATATTCATATTTATAGTATGTTCATGTAAAAGCAGACTGTACATAAGATGAGTGTTTATACTGAATTCTCCAAGGTTTCCAAAAGTGCATGCATGCAATGATTGCTAAAGAAGTAGCCAATCTTCCTAGAGGGATGTATTATTCTTCTCTGAGGCGACAAGCTGTAGCATCTAACCAAGGGAAAGCAGTAGAAACTATCCCAAGATTCCTCCTTCAGCAATATGGAAGGTGCAAACAGCCAGGCTTGCGTCCAGGGTTGGCAGGTAGGACTGTTGTGTGTGTATAGTGTGTAAAGATATTTGTAACCTCTACAGCCCCTGGAAATTTTTCACTAGATGTCCAGGTTGGAGAAAAGGGGGTGAGATGAGGGGAGTGAAGGAGGATAACCACTATGAAAAAACCTTATATATAAAAATCCATAGAAGAGGAAACCAGATTTGTCTAGTATGTGCTAACTAAATGTGAATAAGTAAGACAACGTATTATGTGAAGGTTAAGATTTGAGGAGAGATAAAATTACATATCATACTATGTTTGGGATTGAATGAGTTAAAACAATACACTTGTCATCTTGTTTCAGAAAATTTGCTGTTTATTAACTTATTTGTGTTAAACGTGCTCACATATCTGTATGTTGTTCTTTTTAACTTCCAGAGTGGGTACGCAACCAAGCAGTTGTCGAGGGCAGACTAGACCAAATGTATTTCATTCTCACTGACTAGACCAGATTTATTTCATTCTCACTGACAAGATCAGATTTATTTCATTTTCACTGACTTGACCAGAGTTATTTCATTCTCACATAATATATCACATTTATTTAATTCTTAGTGAATCTCACAGAATATACCAAGTGTATTTCATTCACACTGAATAGATCAGAGGTATTTCCATCTCTGTGAGTAAACCAGTTTCTTCAGCATTCCGAGCCATTGAGGTTCTTTGCTGCAGATACAAGCCGTCTCCATTCGTCTCTCTGGTTTTCTTATACATAGATTCTAAATGTGTAAAATAGATCAGATAAATGATCTCTTGTAAAGTGTTTGTCCGGACTACAAGTACAGTGTATCTAACAATGTTTTCCTTTGATTTTCCAGCTGGCCTGCTGTTTTCTTATGATCCACCTGTGGAGGTTGGTAGAGATGGACGACCTCGGAAGCATTACACTGTTCGACATGGCAAGACTTTTCTGCAGACGTTCACAACTTTATTAAATGAGGTATGGGTTATGTTACCAGTTTGCTGAGGAAGGAGCGTGTGTCTGCTTTATTGTCATTATTTAAATCTTTCATGTTGAACCTGTTCTGCTATAAGGCAAGGAATCTTGGAATATGAACAAACAGATGTGGACGAACTTGGAGGCAGCAGAGATGTGGTTTCTGACATGAATGTTGCAAATACCTTGAACAGCTAGGCTAACTAACAATGACTGCCTGGAAGAGGCTAAGTGAAGCAGAACATGATTTACAACTATAAGAAAATGATAAATAGTGTTTGCTGGTCCTGTAATGATATGAGAGACATTGGAGATTATAATGAGGGCTGGAAAGACCAGCAGTAGAAGAGACAGGGTCAGACTGAGGGAAATCATGCTTGATGGTCTGAGGCGATGGCATGGAAGAATATCATCCATAGAAGTAACCTATCACTCTGAGATCTGTGGGAAGACATGAATGGCAGAGAATATGATGATGATGAAGGTCACGTCAGGTTATTTAGTCTAAAGAGTGGTATGAAAGAGTTTTAACATGTTCATCACATGGTTGCATATCTTTTACAGGACATCGCAGTAACCCTGATAGTTTTTTGGCTGTTTGTGATTTCTTGGCAAGTTCACGTTCAATAGTTTGCCATTGTCTTCTGAATGACCGGTACTCATACCATTGTATGAAAACCAATGCAAGGAGGTTTGCTGCCAAAAGCCTGCAGCTGTGTCCCATTCCGGGCATATGGGACCCGTGGTTTCATGCACATGTGTTGGATTTTCTATGTTTGCAGTCAACATCTGTTTTTCCGTCCCATGAAGATCTCCGTATTTCTTGACATGATTCATCATTTCTGATCTGATCCTTCCTAGCGACTCGATATAGCCATGTATATAATCTGTTGTAAGATTTAGTCTGTTGGTTTGATCCCTCAGATACATTTCCGGCACACATATTTATCAAACGTAAACACACAAATAAATTTAATTAATTATCTACACCTACCCCATTTTCCGAGTTCGCCGACCTCTATACCTCAACCAGCGCTTGATATTAAACTCTATGTGGTGAAATGCAACCACTGATAATCTTTTCAATTTGGGCTGTCCACACTTTCAAGCCCAGACCTAAATTTTCAACTGGCTGAGGTTGCTGTTGCACGAGGTAATGGACCAGAAGACTGTAGCCAATTTGGCACTTCGACTAACCTGGCCACTTTGCTCGGTTGTCTCCGTTTGACCAAACTACATAAAAACACGTAAGCTAAACTAATATTAAGTTATTGTAAACGGTTTATGGTAACCTGCATACAACTATATACTTTAGTTATACTATCCTGTTTCCTTTTAGCAAGATTAGGTGGGGCAGGCCATGGCTTTCGCCACAGTTCTTTCTAAACCACTGTAACGATTAATATGCCCAAGGTATTTCATTTTCTGAGACATTATTTTTCTGAGCCAGTTTATTCAATATTCAGATCTTGTAAAGTTTCAACATGTTTCTTCTTTAGTGATTGTGAAATGGTCCTGGACTCATATCTATGTGATGCTGTAGGAAAGATAATATCCTCAAAACTGTTATTTCGATTAATATGCCCAAGGTATTTAATTTTCTGAGACATTATTTTTCTGAACTAGTTTATTCAATATTCAGATCTTGTAAAGTTTCAACATGCTTCTTCTTTAGTGATTGTGAAATGGTCCTGGACTCATATCTATGTGATGCTACAGGAAAGATAATATCCTCAAAACTGTTATTTCTTCGCTAGCCTTGCGCCATAGGCTGGTGTTTGCATCTTAGGCTGGTAATGCTGTCTCCTTCTGACTTCTTTTAAAAGCTCCCAGTTCTGATTAATTATGCAGCCAATGTATTCAATGTCACTAACATGGCAATAGACAGAATGCAGGATATTTATTTTAACTGTGAAGATGGCAACTGATCTAATCTTGTTTCTGTCAGAATCTTGATTGTGGAGGTACCTAATGCAGACTGAAAAGAAGGGGTATTGATACAGGACAAGAGATCATCTTAGACTTAGCAGCTTTGACATTGTGAAAAACTCAGAATATCTGATCATAAAGGCACTGTTTGACCATTGTCTTTATTGCTGGTCTCTGTTCAATCTTTGCTGTGAGAGAATATAACAACTGTTTTGTCACTATAACAGGTCCCTGTTCAGCCTTCAGAATGGCATCGAAGCAGTCTTATGCCTCAATGCTGGATCTCTTTTATGGAGAGGTTATTCCTGTCTATGTTGGAGGTAAATTATATTTAATTAAAACTAGACTAAAGTGTTGTTGCTTTTGATTTAATGAAATGTGCTGACATTATCGTTGTGTGTTTTGGGAGGCATGTGGAGCACTTCAGGAGATATCTATGTGCAATCCTTAACCAACACCCAGGAATAGAGGGCCAGTATTTAGGGCTGATGTTACCATATGTTCATGATGGGAGACTAGTATCTAGTGCTGATGTTACCATGTGTTCATGATGGGAGACTAGTATTTAGGGCTGATGTTACTATGTGTTCATGATGGGAGACTAGTATCTAGTGCTGATGTTACCACATGTTCATGATGGGAGACTAGTATTTAGGGCTGATGTTACCACATGTTCATGATGGGAGACTAGTATCTAGTGCTGATGTTACCACATGTTCATGATGGGAGACTAGTATTTAGGGCTGATGTTACTATGTGTTCATGATTGGAGACTAGTATCTAGTGCTGATGTTACTACATGTTCATGATGGGAGACTAGTATTTAGGGCTGATGTTACTATGTGTTCATGATGGGAGACTAGTATCTAGTGCTGATGTTACCACATGTTCATGATGGGAGACTAGTATTTAGTGCTGATGTTACTACATGTTCATGATGGGAGACTAGTATCTAGTGCTGATGTTACCACATGTTCATGATGGGAGACTAGTATTTAGGGCTGATGTTACCACATGTTCATGATGGGAGACTAGTATCTAGTGCTGATGTTACCACATGTTCATGATGGGAGACTAGTATTTAGTGCTGATGTTACTACATGTTCATGATGGGAGACTAGTATTTAGTGCTGATGTTACCACATGTTCATGATGGGAGACTAGTATTTAGTGCTGATGTTACTACATGTTCATGATGGGAGACTAGTATTTAGTGCTGATGTTACTACATGTTCATGATGGGAGACTAGTATTTAGTGCTGATGTTACTACATGTTCATGATGGGAGACTAGTATTTAGTGCTGATGTTACTACATGTTCATGATGGGAGACTAGTATCTAGTGCTGATGTTACCACATGTTCATGATGGGAGACTAGTATCTAGTGCTGATGTTACCACATGTTCATGATGGGAGACTAGTATTTAGTGCTGATGTTACTACATGTTCATGATGGGAGACTAGTATTTAGGGCTGATGTTACTATGTGTTCATGATGGGAGACTAGTATCTAGTGCTGATGTTACTATGTGTTCATGATGGGAGACTAGTATTTAGGGCTGATGTTACCATGTGTTCATGATGGGAGACTAGTACTTAGGGCTGATGTTACTATGTGTTCATGATGGGAGACTAGTACTTAGGGCTGATGTTACCACATGTTCATGATGGGAGACTAGTATTTAGGGCTGATGTTACCACATGTAGTATTTAGTGCAGATGTTACCACATGTTCATGATGGGAGACTAGTATTTAGGGCTGATGTTACTATGTGTTCATGATGGGAGACTAGTACTTAGGGCTGATGTTACCACATGTTCATGATGGGAGACTAGTATTTAGGGCTGATGTTACCATGTGTTCATGATGGGAGACTAGTATTTAGGGCTGATGTTACTATGTGTTCATGATGGGAGACTAGTACTTAGGGCTGATGTTACCACATGTTCATGATGGGAGACTAGTATTTAGGGCTGATGTTACCATGTGTTCATGATGGGAGACTAGTATTTAGGGCTGATGTTACCATGTGTTCATGATGGGAGACTAGTACTTAGGGCTGATGTTACCATGTGTTCATGATGGGAGACTAGTACTTAGGATTGATGTTACCAAATGTTCATGGTGGGAGGCCGGTATTTAGGGCTGTCATTTAGGGTTTCTTTTCTGTTTGTTCAATTCAATTACCCTTCTTGCATTTAATGATGATTTTATGTATAAATTCATTCTTGTAGATTTAATTACCTCAGTACCACTTGATTACCAGACCCATGCATGGTTAATTTTATGTAAAAATTAAGTTAGTAAATAATTACGAAGATCGTGTGCAAGAACACAATGAACAGACACTTTTCAGATATTTCACATGGTTGGTTTCCAACTTTTTGGTTTTTCTGGATATTGGGTAGATAAATATCCCCCCACCCACACACTGCACAGAGTGAGAGATATCTGCATTTGTATATATCTCTGTGTGTGCGTGCATGTATATATATATATATATATATATATATATATATATATATATATATATATATATATATATATATATATATATATATATATATATATATATATATATTTATATATATATATATATATATATATATATATATATATATATATATATATATATATATATATATATATGTGTGTGTGTGTGTACATTAATGTGGTTATATCATGGTATGTTTCTAGAGTCGCAGAGCAGAGCTTGAGCTTCAGGAAGCACAAGAACATGCTGTTTCAGCCACACAGACAGAGGATAAGAAATCACAAGCATGGCTCGTGTATGTTATATTTTCATGTAGTAACAAAGTTGTCTGTTATGAAAACAGGTCTGTTTTTACTGAGTGATTGTGACTATGTTTCTCATTTCAAACCATCTTACCTGTGTAGCAGCATTGTTTCCTTAGAAATCAGTCTAAATTAATATATTTGTATATACCTGGTGAGAAAGAGTAGACTTAATGATTACTAAAACAGATGAAGTTGGTTAAACAATGGTAAAACTGTGGAAATGTAAACAACTGGAAAACTCAAAGTGTAGGGTAGCAAACTGCACTTACAAACAATAGAAGATCTTGTGGTCACAAGCCTTCATCAGTAAACAACAACATAAAAATACAACAAATGATATAGTTACTGTAGTTTCATTTCCATTGTTCTTATGTGTTGTATTCTTATTTAGCATTCTTATTTTGATAATGCTGTAATATGTTTAAAAATGTATTTGGTTTTATTCATTCAAAATTTAACATTATTATTTGTTATTTTTATAGAGTAAGAGACTCAATTGTAGAAGTCATCAAAGCAGTTTCACTGTAAGTTGATGTGTAATGTTGAAAAAACAATATTGGTGGTACTTTATTTCGTGTGTGATATTTATTTCACTGGCATGGCATTGTCACAACACATTCATTATGTATTATTATATATTACATACATGCTTCAGGTTGAGAAGGTACCAATTTTTTTATTACAGCACAGGGCTAGCAGCTTTCCTTATCTTCTACGCCTTATGTGACTAAAATACTTCCAGCTTATCTGTATTTCTTTAGTCTCAATCAATTATTACTTGTACTGAGTCTCACTCGTGTAGTCATACTGGCACCTTGCCATCTTGAGCGACAATAGTTTTTTAACATTGTGCCTTAAAAAAGGCATAATAATTACAGACTGGGTGGAAGAAATCATTGATGATTCAACGGGCAAGACAGCGTTTACCTGCAAAACGTTGTGGAATGTAATGAGCATGACAAGGCATGTAGAGTGCCCTGGTCATCCATTGCACCTGTATTCGTCTCCAGTCGTCTCGACTTGTCTTGCCGCCACTGGACTCAGATGGACGCAGGCGAGAGAGGAGGTCGACGAATTGCGCAACTCTTCCTCAATCCATCCACCATGTGCCATGCCGGAAAGCATGGGTGTCATGACTCGCCATTTCACTCGATCACTAGAGTCGTGGATAAGCTCAATGTTCTTGTCTCGACCATGTCATGTGGCCAAGCTATCCAGGTATTTACTTCTCAGTCTCCCCCTTGATCTGTTCCCTTCGATCTTGCCAGTTATCACCAAGTTCTCCAATTCATTTCTTCTCATAACATGCCCCAAAAATTTTGACTAGTCTATGTTTAATTTCTCTAATCAATCTACGATTTTTATTTGTTTCTTGTATGACCTGGTCATTGGTTTTTCGGTTTGTCCATGGTATTCTTTGCATTCTCCTCAGAAACCACATTTCCACAGCCATCAGATGTTTTTCAGCCTGACTGCTCATTGTCCACGCTTCACATCCATACAAAAGTGCAGGCTCTGTAGCACCTAAAAACTCTTTTTCTCGTTTCAGTTGACATCTTTTTGTTGGTCAATATGTTATTCATCTTGCTAAAGGCTACTTTCGCCATGGCGATTCTTGTTTTAATCTCTTCAAGGCATCTCCCATCAGATTTATGACTGTTCCAAGATAATTGTACCGATTCACTTGTTGAAGTATATTAATCACTTTAATCCAACTCATTGTACAAGTCATTCTTCATCCAACTTCATATTTTGCCAGATCACAGGCTCCCTAAACACATTTTTTTATGGCGAGCTGCGTTGTGATGAATGCTCCCAAGGCAGCCAGAGGAAGTGCTTTAAAGACACTGAAGATCTCACTAAAAGCTTTTGGAATTCATCATGACACTTGGGAGACTGCTGCCAAAGGCCAGAATTCGTGGCGTACATCATTACACAAGGGTGCAGTCACTTGTGAAGCAAACAGGACTGCAAGAGCTATGAAGAAAAGGCTGGACAGAAAAACCACTGCAGGAGATCCTCCTCCTGGAACGTCAAGCATTCTTTGCCCACATTGTCAAAGAACATTTTGGGCCAAAATAGGCCTTATCAGCCATCTCAGAACTCATGGCTCCATACTTTCAACCCCACTGGATGAAATGAATGGTCATCATCATTCTTGATGGACAAACAACACAATAACTACAGCCCATGGCAGAGACTAGGGATGGAGTTACACCTCTCCATAGCACATAGCCTGGGATGAATTATAGAGACCATGTGTTGCCCATGCAGCATGATCCCTCTCTCTGCCTGCCTAGTTTACTCCAGAGAAAAGTTACGTGTAGTCATAAAATAAATAATATGAGGGCACTTTACAAATTGCATCATAATTACATTAACATTTTAGCAGTAAATATGTTAAGCTACATAATATTGTGTGATGTTTGTTAACATGATGGTTATTATTATTGTTATCATATATAAATACTTAAACAGTAAATGTATGTTTAGTTTAATCGATGGATCAACGTTGCGGCATACGAGTGTAACCCATAAGTGCTCCATTCTATTCCTATCTGAAGCCTGAGTCCTGAGAAACTCAGCTCAGTGCATGAACTCCATAGCACCGGCGAGGATCCTGAAATATTTTGGGTAGATTTTTAACTCAAAATTTTACCGGGGCAGCACTGTTAGTCTACTCTTTTTTGATTTCCAACTGCTAAGGGATATTTTACGTGTGCAAAAATACATTAAATGTATATCACTGACTAACAGAGGCCTCAACTCCTTATAAATGTCCAGGAATTGAAATTTAAGAATAGATCACGGAATCACACATTTAATGAGGCAGAGCACGATCAGTAGTACCTTGACACTGGGGTAGTGCCCTACTGCACCATGGCTTACCCAGGCATGATACACCATTGCTCATTCTGACCTACTTGTTGCTTTAAATATATCCTGCCTTGTTACTTTAACTCCCTCAATCCAAGCCAGTTATTACTTTAAGTATTTCTGACCTAGTGCCATCCTTTGAAAAGAGCTACAACCTGGGGCAGAAGGATTTAATGTGATTACACATTCTGTTTTTGTACAAACAATATATTTTCTGATATTGTCATGTATTTTTTGTGTGATTTTGTTTTTCATTGAAAAGGAAACAAGGAACACGACATTTGATTATCTTTGCTTTCATGGGTGCTCTTTAAACATTTCAGAGGAACTCCCACTGCTCAGGCAAACTGTGTCCTTGCCTTGGCTGGGCTAGCATTATGTGTACACAGATTTGCTGCAGATCTTGATTCAGAGAAAATTGAAGAAACCAATCGCAGCTCAGAGCACATGGGACATGTTCATTGGTTGACAGTAACAGCAGACACCATCTTTTCTCTGATTGATGTTGAGTACAAGCCAAAGGGTGGACTCCATGGTCTTTGTCAGCAGGTATAATTCATATTATTTATTTTAAATAGAGTAAACCACAAATAGCACCCATGTGTTACCGGGTCGCATTAGAAAAGCAAAGAATAGTAACACTGTAAGCCACCATGCATGTCATAAGAAGAAACTAAGAAGGATTGGCATAGGACTGGCTATCCCGTTCTATAGAAGACTGTTGCTGAAATCTCCAACTAACCATGAACAAATCTAAAGGAAAGAAAAATAACTTGCCCAACCAAGATGAAAGGAGACTATTCTTCTGGAAGTATAACATGATGAAGAGAATGCCGTAGGGAATCTGGATTGCTGATGTACTCTTATCACCTACGAACATTTTCACAATTGGCACATGGAATGTTAGAACTGTATGTGAATTAGGAAAGACAGCACAAGTGGTAGGGGAAATGACATATTATAAGATTAGCATTTTGAGATTAAATAAAACAAGATGGAGTGAAGCAGGCTAAAAGCTTCTAAAGACAGGTAAGACAGAACTGTTCTCAATCCATACAAAAGCAAATGCACTTTGGAATGGCCCTAATACTTTGTAAATAGACAGAGAAAACACTAATAGAGTTCATAGTTGTAAGTTATAGAATAACAGCAACATCTCGACCCACCAAGCGTGTGTGTGATTCAGTGTTACACACCAAACAAATGACAAGGATTAATAATTTTAAGAGGCATTTACAAGACACTTTAAATTATTGTGGGTAATCAAAAAATGGCAGTATAAAAATGTTAATCAGTAATCTGGAAGCCAGAATAGGATCTAATGACATCAGTTATGAAGAGACCATGCAAAAACATGGACTTGGCTAATGAACAGGAATGGAGAATTGTTCATTAATGTTTGTGCGGCAAATCAAAATGTAACAGAAGAAAGTGTTTTTTTTCACATTAAAGAAAGCAATGTGGGAATCTCAGACCACAATACATAAAATCCAATTGATCATTTCTGTATAAACAAGTTCATCTCAGATCATGTCTTCATGACGTAAAGGTGCAAGCCCTTTTCAGGGTTTAGATGACCTGACTGCCAGCCTAGACAACCTGAGCGCCAACACGTTGGGGTTACATTCTTCAGATTCAGATCACCATCAGCTAATAAATAAAATTAAGTTGAAACTTGATAGTTACATAACATCAGTTTGAAAATTATAGAGGTATAACTTTATTGTCAATTTGTGAGAAAATAAATATTAAGCATCATCATTCTGGAGAGATTAAGTGTTGTCGCTGAGAAACAATTAAGGGATGAACTGGCCAGCTTCCAACCAAACAGATTCTGCCCTGACCAAATAGCCACATTACATATAATAATAGAGCTAATGTATGTAGAGCATGTATGTAGATAATGTTCTAAATTATCTCATGTTTTGTTCACACCCACAGACATCCACGCTGGACCGATCACCAGCCAGCACTTTATGTAGTGGCACAGCCAGGCTTGCAGCTAGCCAGCTGGTACCTGTGTTTACTGCTGTGGACACGGACAGAATTCAGTACCTGCTAACGTCTTTTGCTGCAGCCTTGCCTAAGGGGGGCAAAGCCTTGGACTCACCAGTACTGGCTTTCTGCAATGGATTGGCTTTAGGCATGTTACTGGGACAGGCTATTTGAAGATCACTACTCAGAGATGACAGGAAGTAAAGTATGTCATTTTAACATGTTTCATTATTATTATTTTTATACACACATATGTATTTAGGTGTGTGTTTAAAGGCAAGAGAATCAATGTCATTGTCCTGAGTTTTATCCCAAACAGCTCGGTCTCTTTCCACAAAGTGGCCTGCCGAAAGCATCACAGAGCATGGACTCTGTGGCTCCAATGACAACTCCCAGGGGTTTCCCAACAAATTTCACTTATGAACTGAATGATGGAGTTCTCAAACAAAGACACGAACCTTAGGAGCATGAGGCAGGCAGCTTGACCAGGGGTCCCCATATAGTTAGTTAGTCGACAGATCATTCTCATTGCACATCAAACCATTCAGTCCATAAGTGCTCGGATCCCCTCCCTAGCAAATCCTGCAGTGTGTAGCAGCTCATGACACCAGTTCTGTGTTGGTTTGTTACTCTTCTTTGGCTTCCTGCATTGTGTTCTTGTTTGGCCACACCTCTTTTAAATTGCTGTTCTCGCAGCCTGACCATGGTTGTAGATTCCCAGTCATCGCTTGGTTCTCGTAAACGACTTACTTCTCGTAGAGCATTCAGAATGTCTGCCTGGTCCATGGCTTGTCCGCCATCCACAGTAGCCCTACCTGCAAGCCTGTCAGCCTGCTCATTCTCTTGTACACCCGCGTGCCCTGGTAAGAAGATAAAATTAACCTTTGCCAACTGAGACCGCTCCAGAGACAGTAGCCACTCTCTTCGGACCCACCCCATCTCTATCCTCCTGAGCATACTCATTGAGTCACTAAGGACACATGCCCAATTGAATGTCCCCATATAACTGTGTGTGTGTGAACAACTACATCTACATACTTACACACACATAAATATTCTCCCTGTACACCAATTTATAATGATTTAATTTATGGTACTTCACACTTATGGCATTTTCCAATTGCTGTCTTACCTTACAGTTGAGATGCTTGACCCAAAGTTATGGCACATTTATGAAAAGATGCCACTGCTCACATTGAGCTCTGACCAGCCTTCACTGTCATTAGTTTATTTATATATATATAGGAACCTGCTGTGACTGTGTGAAATGTTAGGACCATCATATTTTGTAGGTCTAAATACACAGAGAAATAAGAGGCTAGTTTTTTTCCTCCTGTAGCAAATGTTGAAAGCTGACATTTACCTCTTGTCCAACTGCCTTCATACCATAATATCCTAACCAATGCACAACACACCCGCTTTTAATTATATATTTCTAGTTAATCTTTAGCTGGCAACAATAAAACTATTTTTGCTAAAGATTTGGAGCATGGCTGGTTACTTGTTTGTTTTTTCAGGGTATGTTGGCTGTCTGGAAGTCCCTGACAGCTCTTGAGGATGTCAGTCTGACAGCAGAAGTAGAGAACAGATCTGGCTGTGTTCTGGGTTTGGGTTTGGCTCTGTGTGGAATGTTAACTGAGGGAAAGACAGAATCCAGAGTACATGTTTCCAGTGTTCTAGAGAAGCTGCAGAACTTGTGGGTGGATACACCTGTCAATGACCATGTATACCAGGTAATTTGCTCATCTCTATGTTTGTTTAATTTCTCATACATTTGTAATGTGGTTTCTAAGAAGAATTCTGCCAAATACCTTAGATTGCCAGAGTAACTGACAACAAGGTTCTGAATAGGCTAATGACAATAGAATATTAAATGCAAGAACTGAGATATTCAATGTTTTTGATCAGGTGATGAAATCTGATGACTGGAAAGAGCAACAAAAGAAGCAGATGCAGAAAGTGTCATGGAGGAATATCATCAATAAAATTGATTCAGAAACCAAGAATCGAGATCTGTAGAAATGCATGAACGCCTAATTCAATTGGCAGGGCACATGACGATGATGACATGCTTGCATAAGATAAAGAAAAGAAGATTAGAACTCAAAAGAAACCGGATTCATATTCAGTTATGAATTGTCTGTATGCATAACCTGATAAGGTCACACTTAGATCTATGGGTAGTACATTGGATACATAGCCTTCTCAAACAAGGGTGAAAACAAAGCACCTGCATGCACATTGTACATCACACATTGCAGATATTAAAAGTTCTTCAGAAATTGAAAATCATAAAGAGTAAGGTTGAATAACCACTGATGGCTAATTTTCAGAATTAGGAAAGAAATCTACCCGCAGCACAGTATTCACGGTATGTGTGCCTTTGGTGCCTGGTGTCTTGGGGGTCTTTCTACCCCTATTCCCCCCCCCCCCCAACCACCAAGCTTTGAAATTGCCCTCAGTTTAGTTGGGGCTGGTGCTCCTATGACTTCCAAGGTGAAAGGAAATGTTGGTCAGGCATGTGTATGTCTTCTACTTGAGCTCTTTCTGGCCTTATCAAAATTTACTTTACGGTAATAACTGTCAGTGTTAGAAATAACTGTGGGACAACAACAGCAGACATCATTATTATCATGTGCCTTGCCTAATGGTATAGATGGCATGTATATCCATAAATCTCAATCCTTGGTGTTCGGGATAAATTCTGTTGATACTGATGATATATATGCCTCAGACTCAGTCCATCCAGCACCATTTCTCTTGCCTCTGCATCTGTTCCCACAGATCTTGCCAGTTGTCACAATATTCTCCAATGCCTCTCTTCTCATTACTTGACCAAAGAATACTGTTTGTCTCTTTCTTATAGTTGCATATAGTGTTTTAGTTTCATTAGCCTTTTCCAGGCATTCATTGTTAGTTTCTCTGGCAGTCCAAATTATTTGCAATATTTATCTCAGAAATTAAATCTCCATTGCTTCCAAGCTTTTTCTAATTTGTTCATTCACATTCTATAATTCACTGCCATACAGTAAAACAGGCTCTATTTACCATTTCACCACTCTCATTTTTTACATTCAGTGTTGGTGATTTACTGCATAAGTTACTTTTCATTTTCAGAAATGCAGTTTGTGGTTGACCTATTCTGCTCTTAATCTCTTTCATGCATCTTCCATCTGATGTTATAATTGCCCCTAGGAAATTAAATTTATTAGCTTAGTTAAGCGTGATGTTCTTTTGTTATTGCACATTTTTATATTGTTCTTTAATATAACCATTGTTTCTGTTCTCTTGATATTCAAGGAAGTCCTTTTTTTTTACACTCACTGTTACTACAATATTCAACAGTTTTGTAGATCTTTTGGATATTCTGCCATCAGTACTGTGTCAACATTGGATGTCCCATGTTAGTTCATGGTTAATACATTTAGGTGTTTCTCTGTCATTGTAGCAGTTCCCTGTTCTGTTTTAAAAAAAATAAATAATTTTCAATATTTAGTAAATTTTAATGCGGACTACCTGAAAATTAAATGTATATTAAACTAATAATGTATGTATTCTTTGATTTGACTCAGTAAGTTTACAAGCAGTTACAGTTCAGCTGAAGCTTGTCTGGGAGATTAACTTTGTCTCTCGCAAGCAACACATCTAGTGTGAATTTCTGTTTAGAAATTGTACAAATCAATATGCCATATGTGATTATATTTCATGCATTTAATCAGAGCGTATAAAGACATCTGACAACATATTTGTGTTTTACAGGGTATATATTTTACAAGGACTGAGATCTGTGACGAGACATGAATGCCTATGCATGTGTAGGGCACATGATGATGATGATGTATATTTGGCCATTGTGAGAGTAATAGACTGGGAATGTAGTTTCTGTCATTATTGCTGCCACTGGGTTGCTGCTGTGACGTGACCTTCAGGGACTGAAAGAGTTAATTGCTCTTGGAATGTGTACAGCTGATGCAGAGGTTGATGAATCAAACCAGCTAAGGCATTTGGCATGATATGTGGGGGATAATGAGCATGATATGTGAAGGGTAGTGGGCAGGATCACAGTGGGGACTACAGGGGCACATTTATTATCACTATACTATAAATTAAAATTAGCATTCCTGTATCTGCTTACACAGGTGAGGGAGGGGGGGAGGAAGCGTTGAGAGAGATAGAGCATATATGGGAGTTCTGATGAAGATCAAGCATATATGGATGTTGTGATGTAGACCAAGCACATATGGGTATTGTGACATAAACTAATCATATATGGGTGTTGTGACATAAACCAAGCATATATGAGTGTTGTGACATAAACTAAGCACATATGGGTGTTGTGACATAAACCAAGCATATATGAGTGTTGTGACATAAACCAATCATATATGAGTGTTGTGACATAAACCAATCATATATGCGTGTTGTGACATAAACCAAGCATATATGAGTGTTGTGACATAAACTAAGCACATATGGGTGTTGTGACATAAACCAAGCACATATGAGTGTTGTGACATAAACCAAACACATATGGGTGTTGTGACACAGATCAAACACATATGGGTATTGTGACATAAACCAAGCATATATGGGTGTTGTGACATAGACCAAGCATATATAGATGTTGTGACATAGATCAAGCACATATGGGTGTTCTGATGAAGACTAAGAACATATGGGTGTTATGACGTATATCAAGTGCCTATGAGAGTTCTAGAATGCAAGGATGTGGATTCTCATGAATAAATCACTCAGTACATCTTGATTTGATGCCAGAAATATCATCATCAGACATGTTTCATGATTTAGCCCCTGTGTGTTGCTGTAACAAGTATAGCCGGCTGCCTGTATGCAAGCAATGCATCCACTGTGGAGACTATCTTACCTGTTGTCAACAGACTACAGCAGCGCCATCAAGAAAACCCACAGGTAAAGATAAGAATTGCATGTTTAAGAAAAATGTGCCTCCTAGTTTTATTTTTGGACCTCATATATCATTTAAGAAGATCTCATTTTACAGCAATAGTAGTTTAACTCTTGAAGGATAGAAGGCCAGAATTTGTGGCTGATAACAAACTGTTTGTTTTATTTCTTCCTTATTGTTGTTTTATAATATCCCTGATTCAACCGTGTATAGCATAAATTACATTTTGAAAAGAAAACTAATAAATCACTGACTTTGAAACTTAAAAGTGTATGATATTAAGTAGCAAGTGGAAACAGCACCAGTTTAAAACAATATTTTTAAAATCAGCAAATCAGATGGTTTCGCCATATAACAAGATTTTCACAACAAGACAGTGCTCCACAAACATCTCTAGCACTTTGACACAATAGAAACCGATTAGGAAATCAACTCGCAAACAATGGATTCTTGGAACATCCCATTGATGTGAATACTAACATCTAAGAGGCTCTCACCAGATTTTTCTTGTTAACTTGACACTGAAACTTAAAATAAGGGCGAAGAAGAAGAAGAACATGAAAAAAAAAAGAACACAGAGAAAATCCAATATGAGAAAACTTTCAGATGCAGTAAGAGATAAGTTTTTGAAGGCAAGAGAAGACTGTGACTTTAAACAAAGAAGCTATAAACAATTGGTTACACAATTTGTTGCATGGTAATGACTGCAATTACCCTGGGGATAACAACTGCTCCACATTGAAACAGTATCAGTGACTATTTGTGTGGAGTATTTCAGCCAAAATATGGTTCATTTATTCACTTCATGTGATGTATAACTGCAATATGCACATGATAAGATGCAGAAAAATATGTCAGGCAACACATTGTGCAACCTATTGTTCATGGCTTCTTTCTGTAACAGCTCTCTGACTGTCAAAATCAGGCATATTAAAATATTGGACCACTCATTAACTCATTACCTACCAAATTAAGTAGCATGCTGTAGCATTTTCTACTAGAGGTGTGTATATAATTTCAGGTGTAGTTTGCCAATTTTCAGCACAGATTTTCTTTTCATATTTGAAAAATTGTAATGCTTATTTTTCATATTTTTTCTTTCGCCATGAATTTTGGCACTGTCAATGACATTTGGTAGTGATTGAGTTAAGAAACCAGATATTGATTGCAAAATAGCATACTATCTATCTTCAGTTATCTAGTAAACTTCAGTGAACTTGCTGAGTAAATCACACAGCATCCGTGGGATATATTTTGTGATATATAGATTTATATATGATATTGAAAATAAATTGTTTGTTTAGATTTAAAGTGAATCACTAATGTGTGTTATTTTTGGTTAGATCACTGGCATCTGCCTGGCCCTGGGACTTTTGACTTTCTCACTGCATAAACAAGGCTTAAAGTCAGTGTCTCAACTGAGACAAGAGCTTGTCAAACAGTGGCTTCAAGACGTTATCAATCAGGTTTGGTTGTATTTCTGTGCAAACATCTACAGTTGCGACTATATTTCACAGATATTGTGTTATCAATTTGATTGTATTTCTGTACACATTTCTACAAATTTTGGTGATGATCCTACATTTCTGTCAAGAAAATTTGGTAGGTTTGTATGTTTAAAAACATCTACAATTGAGACTATGCTTAGAAGATCCATCCCATCGGTCAATGGTTTGAATCTGCATTGGGCGAATTTTGAAAGTTGACCTGGCTCCCTGGGTGACCGAGGCTATAATGGGTACCAGAAGATGTTTTGAGAAGTAAAGACAGCCAGTGTGAAACTGATCACATCACCCATGGAGTGCCGATTGATCTATAAAATATGAGCCTAGACCCATATGCCAAATGTGCCTTTTATGATGAAACTACAATACTGCCAGTCAGGGTTGGTTGTATTTCTATACAAACATCAATAGTTGTGACTATACAGGGTCCTTATTTTTTTAAATAGTCAACATAAAAAGGTACAAATCGCTTGATGTGAAGATTGATGCACAAAAGAAGTAGCTTGTCATAGAGTGAAGTAATGTTTGTGTTCAAATCCTCATCCAGGCAGGGATTTGTTTAATTGACCTGGGCTCCCAAGTCAGACCAGCATCACCGGGAAGGTTAACCCGGTCAACAAATGCCCGCAGAAGTCGGATGTGTCGGCCTAACGGCGCAAGAACGCAGCTCTGCTGTAAACAGGCACAACGCAATCACATCCAAAAAAAAACTCCGGATGAACGAAGAAGAAGAAGAAGACCAGCATCAAATGGGTAGCAGGAAGTTTTCTGGGAAGTATAGGCAGCTGGCCTGATATTGACCACATAGGCATCAATTTATGTGTGGTCTATACAAATATTGAGCTAGCACCATATACCCAGTATGCCTGAAGGCAAGAAAATAGGCCCTTTACCTTTGTTTTACATTATTCTTTGGCAGTACCAGTGTCAGAAAATTACCAGATACTGTCAGGTTTCAGGGACATTGCACATGTATTCATTGCATGTATTTCTCTATGAAGTATTGTAGTTATAAACGCTGAAACAGTTTATTCAGCCTTGTTATCTTTATGTTATATCTGTGTTGTCATCTCAGGATGTTGCCCAAGTAGAACGAGTTGCCAAGTTGACTGGTCTGTTGTCGATGGTAGGATCGGAGCAGACTTTGATTCCTGTGAGTCAATATATCTTAGTTTGTCAATCTCTTTTGGCTGTACTTTAGACTTTTCATCTTCAGTGATTATATTTTAGACTTTTCATCTCTAGTGGCTACATTTTAGACTTTTCATCTCTAGTGGCTATATTGTAGACTTTGCATCTCCAACAAAGAAAACTTTAGACATTGACAGCTACAGGTATTACAAGATCACTCATCAAAACCATAAAGAACAGATGAAATTGATGGAGGAATATCACCAGAAATGTGGGCGCATTAAAGATGTTGATAGGGAACTGCACTGATAATGAATGTCATGAGCACAGTCGGACAAGGGTGTGATGCCTGGGCTCATCAACTGCTAAATGAGGAAAAGACTGGCCAACTATTCCTCCGTGCATTCAGGCTTATACAATGTGATGGCTCTATCATACCGCAGACTTGTATCAGAAAACTGCTTCCGGACAAATTATTATTAACTATTAATATCAACAGAAAAGCTGGAATAAAGGAATTTGTTTTATGAGGGGGGAAATACTAGGCAAGAGAGGTCAAGAAAGACAGAGTAACATGCATATGGATATTTGAAACTGCTGGACAGTAGAAATAATATATAAGCTACTTGAAGTTATGCCTGTGTGATAGTGGGGCCCACAAGGGATGCAGAGAATTGTAATATTGTAAGTAACCACACATGTCACAAGAGGCCTCTAAGGCATGGATATAACTTCACCAGTCCATAGAAAACTTAGAAAAATAAAGAAACACAACTCGGCCAGTCAAGATGAAAAGACCTATTCTCCTAGAAGAAGTGTAATGCGATGAACAGAAAGCTGTAACGAGTCTGTATCATCAACTTATTGTTTGTTTGTTTTTTTCACCCAGAAAAATCTCCTGAATTAACACTTGACACCTAGTCTGTTAGAACTATGTACGATTTGAAAAATACAGCACAAGTGATGGAAGAAATAAAATATTTTGGAAACATCTTAAAAACAGTTCTTGACAGGATGGTCTGTGAGAGCTAAGTGAAGGGATTATCATTAAACATTAGTAAAACTGAAACAAATTAAATACAGAGTCTTCATGGCAAAGTGGTCAAGCCGTTTAACTCGGGCTCCGAAGGTTGTGGGTTCGATTCCGGGCCGCGTCCTTCGGTTCACAAATTAAATTTTTCGGAGACTCCTGTGGGTCGTCGCTAGAGCTACGGAGTTCGTGCTTTGTGCGACGCTTTCCGTGCTGCGGAAAGAGACCGAGCCATATGGGATAAAACCCGGTGCAATGAAGTCGACCCTGTCGACTTTTAAGCGACTTTTTTTTTCTTCTTCAAATTAAATACAATCAAGTGTTTAACAACCAATATTATACTCAGCAGCCCATGCAACGTAAAGACAACTTTTCCTCGTAATATATAAGGTGACACAAGTAGTTTAAATTTGTTGTCCTGTGAAATTGTATGCACAGGTTTCCAAGCTAAAATGTTTTATATCCCCCATTTCTCTATGTTGTCTTATATGTTTTGTATTCCTTCAAGTTTCCTATTGTATGATTGTAGCCTATACTAAGATGGAGTTAAAATATTTTGTGATTGTACATATAATGATACTCACAAGCAGCCACCTGAAGCAGTAGAAGAAGATATGGAGGGAGGAGAAAAGAGCCAGAGTTCTACATTATCTTTTTACTTTGTTTGTATATTATAGATCCAGGGCAGTTCTGTGATGGCAGGAAGTGACCTGAATGTGTCAGAAGTCGTCACTACAGTCATGAAGGTCGTGGTTGACAGCAGTGAGCTGGGGCTACAGAGCATTGGTGCCTGGCTGCTGGGACATCTGTATTTGTCTGCTTGTGCTGTTGCAGAAAACAGGTCTGCCAGTAAGTAATTGTGCTTAGACAGACTTCATGGGTGCAATACTACCATTAGCGAGTGCTTGGCGTAATGGTTAGGGAGCTGCTTTGACAATGGCATGAGTGCAGTTGGACAAGGGTTCGATACCTGCACTCACTGCTTGCTCAATCTCAATCTCAATCTCAATCATGCCTGCACTCACTGCTTCCTCAGTGTCAAGTAGCATGACCTTTGCAGAACATCGCTGTCATCACAGTGTGCTGAAAACCTCTCTGTCTCTTGCCATTTCTCCTGCCTCACGCGCCCTCATGCCCATGATGACTGCCATGTCCTATGTCTATCTCTGGCCACCTCTCCCACCCTCATGCCCTTGGTGTCTGCCATGTCCTGTGTTCATATGTTGGCTGGTCGACCCCAGCCTCTTCTACCAGTAACCATGCCTTCCATCACTGCTCCCTTCTAGGCACTGTGACATTTCATATGGCCAAAATATTTTAGTTTCTGTGATATGATAATATTTATGAGCCAGATTTCTTTGATGTTCAGGTCTTGTAAAATTTCAATATTTATCTTTTCTGTCCGTGACATTCTAAGAATATTTCTGCACCACATGAGCATAAAAGCCCCAATTTCTTCTTTAATGATTGTGAAAAGGTCCATGACTGACTTCCACACTTCCACTGGGAAGATGCATTTTCTCAACAATTTCACTATAGCTTGTTTGCTGCTGTTGTGCCATAGGTTCTTACGCTGCTCGCTGTGGGAGGAAAAGACTGGCCACATATTCTTCATGTACTCATACCTAAAAATGTGATGATCCTAACACTGCATAAACCCACAGCAGGCTCCTGCTATGTAACTTACAGATTAAAAAGTAAATACCATGTGTAGTGATTCACATTGACTGTGTTTCTTCTTCCCAAGTCTTCTTGTAGTTTGCATTACTTGGCCAGATTTTATGGATACAACAATGCCTAACAGTAGCTTTCTGAGTCCTCTTTGTTTCCATTTTCTGTTTGTCCTGAGAAGAATGTTAGTTGTATTGTGCTTGTTTCCTCAAGTTTTTGTTGTCTTTATTTTGCGCAGACATAAAATTAAGATAGAGATGTGTAGTTGTATATGTGAATGTTGCTTGGAGTTTGGCCCTGCCGAAGAAAGGTGGCAACCTGTATGTTCTCCTGCTGTTCATACATTATTCTTCTTTTTCTTCTTCTCTATCTTCTTCCCCCTCCTTGTCTTCTTTATTTCTTCTTTATTCGTCCTTCTCCTCATCCTTCATAATAGTAATACCCTAACCTACTATGCATGTCATAAGAGGTGAGTTGGCATGGGACTGGCTACCGTAGCTCATAGAAAACTCTAGCTGCAGGCTCCAGCCAACCATGAACACTCTACAATCTACAGAAAAGGAAAGCAAACTAGCTTAGCCAGTCAAGATACAAGGAGGCTCTTCTCCTACTGGGTGTTAAACAGCAGAATGAGATGAGCTATAGCAGTGTGCTATCTGATCAATTGTTCTTATGTTTATCAGTTTCTAGAAATCATTATTCAAGAATACTTAAATTAAGTTTTAAAACTATATGATCCCTGAGAAGTTGTTCTTATGTTTATCAGTTTCTAGAAATCATTATTCATGAGTACTTAGTTACAGTTTTAAAACTATATGGTCCCTGAGAAGTTGTTCTTATGTTTATCAGTTTCTATAAATCATTATTCAAGAGTACTTAATTACAGTTTTAAAACTATATGGTCCCTGAGAAGTTGTTCTGTTTGTCTGTTTCTCTAACGTGCTGTTAATTCATGCTTCGATTCAGTTCCAGCCAACTATTCCCACCTGCCTGAAGCTAGCATCCTGAGAGCTGCTGTAGATTTTCTGCTGGAAGCTGGGAGACTCGGTGAGTGGAGATGAATTATCTTTGTGTCAACAGTTGAATAGGGTGGTTACTTTATGGAGATAATACAGTGAAAGTTGTCATTAACAACACGCGCTTTTGTGTGACTTGTTCCTGTTAAGGTACAAAGTAGGTGTTATTTATAAATGCAATGAAAGAAAACATCAGTGGAAAACATGTTGTTATACAATAATGATGTTATACAATATATATATATATATATATATATATATATATATATATATATATATATATATATATATATATATGGGCTGTGGATGCACATATGTGCACACACAAGTGCATTCACACACACACTTCTTTTCACACATACTGTTTCTTGTTGGTGTGCAGAAACTGTCTCTAAGATCAATCCTTGTAAAACCTTGTGTTCTCTGAATAATGCCAATAAGACCTACCCAAAATTACACTGAGTGTATATAGCATTGACTAACATAACGTTTTACAATACATCGGTGTAACATTCTTCTTCTGCGTTCATCCGGAGTTTCTTTTTTTCGGATGTGATGCGTTGTGCCTGTTCTTTCGCCATTAGGCCGACACATCCGACTTCTGCGGGCATTTGTTGACCGGGTTAACCTTCCCGGGGGTGTACCATTCTATCATAGTCTTTCAAATATGTAGCAGCTCTATAATATTATTCCTTCAGAGAAATGGTTTAATCTTGGGGCATACTACAACATTCAGAATACTATACCCATGAACACTGTACACCTTACAATGCCAGGCATCAAAGACAGAAGAACTCTGAAAACTACCACTCTTATGAAAATTATAGCCAATACTCCAGTTTACAGTGAATTGCTTGGGCATGTCAAGACGAGAGGGTGGTCCAGGAATAAAAAAGACATTGGCGCAAGCAGTAAGACAAGTGAAAAACAAAAAATTATATCCACCTCCTTACTGTGATACTTCATAGCAAAAGCAGTGACACTACACAAGAAGAATAAGATCACCAGAAAGGAATAGAGAAACTATTATATGGAAAAAATATTAGGCAAAAGAGGCTGAGGAAAAAAGAAAAGGATGTTGGTGGAAAGCTGAAACAGCTCGACAATAAATAATAGTATAAGTAACTCCAATTTCATTTAAATAATAGAAGACAGAACAAACAATGAATAAATTTTACTTTCAAAGAGTTAAGAAGTGGTCATGCGGGCCTGTCTAATATTCTGTCTTTCTTATCGCTATCCTTTCATATATTCATTCATACATCTCTTATCACGTTAATCTTAAGCAACAAAAGTAGTGTAGGCATTATACATGTATAGTAAATTCCAGCAAATGGTGGCTACATAACTAATTAATACAAACTATTATTAAGGGGGCGGAGTGATCTCAAGGTATGGTATCTGCCTTGAGTTCTAGAGGTCCCGAGATCAAGCCCCGGTGAGGGCCAGGATTTTTTCACATGGACTTCTTGTAACAAAATTTGCCCTGGCTTCTGGGTAGTGAGATCAGATGCCTGTATGTATTGTTGCGCACGTAAAAAAATATCTTGGCAGTTGGAAATCGAAAAAGAGTAGCCTAACGGCGCTGCCTGGGCAAAATTTTAAGATTAAAAATCTACCCTAAGTATTTCAGGATCCTCGCCGGTGCTACAGAATTTGTGCACTGAGCTGAGATTCTCCAGATTTAGGCTTGAGTTAGGAGTAGAACAGAGCACTTATGGTTTACACCTGTGTGCCGTGGTGTTGATCTGTCGACTAAACTAAACTAATTATTAAGGTAATTGTACTAAGACTATGGGAAATATACCACACAAGAAGTGCTTAGTATACTAGGATTTTTTAAGGAGACATGTAGTCTATACTGAGATGGTGTTCAAATAGTTGATCATTGAATGAATGTACACTGATGATCACCAAAGTCTACCTCACACCAGCCACCTGAAGTAGTCATGAAGGGAGGGGGAAAAAAAGAGAATTGATGTGATCTAAGAAAAGAAGAGCATCAAAACTGTTATGGATAGTTTCATGTGTGATGATCCTTCGGTGCTTCTAATCATTGCTTTTAATTCATATATCAAACATTTATTTTTGAAATATTTTAAAACTTTTGACTACAGGTTTCTGGTAGTTTTGTTCCTTTTGAAGAATTGATATTGTCTAGTAACATGTGGATTCATGTGTGCTCAATAACAGGCCCAGATTCAGTACATCCCAGAATCGTTGCTGCTGCTCTAGAAAGTTTGAAGCTCAAGGCCATACTACCTCCTCTCAATTGGGCTGCACTTCTGTCTCCCTTTATGAGAGTCAGTTTCGGTATGTGGTTTTGTTAGTATGTGTGTACGTTAAGGTATAGAGAGCATGTTAAAGAAGAGTTATTCTTGAATTTAATAAAGGTTCGAGATCTGTGGAGAGCCATGAACGTCTACGCCAGCCGGCACGGCACTTGATGATGATGATGATGATACTTATACATTGCACTTGTTATTTTTTATCTGCTTATAATTTAGAATGTATTACTAAAAGATGCTTAGGAAGGGAAGTAAACTGATTCCAGTGAATCAAAAGGTGAGGAAAAGACACAACTGAGTAAAGCAGACATTCATAAAATTTGATAACTATACCATTAGACAGTCCTCTTCTGGAACCCACAGGGCAGATGAAATAGGGGGAGACCTAAAAGCACACAGATGGGAGAGAAATAGAGACAGAGATGGATAATATGGGGAGAATATGGATGGAACTGCAGGAGATAGAAAAAGATAGACAGGTTTGCTGTGAGATAGTTCTCCAATGGGAGATATAGGGCATAAGAGGAAGAGTTCAAAATGTGAAGATGTGACCTCAGCACTTGGTGGCATTGTTGTTACTCATGTAACTCATGTGGTACTCATGTGGCTTTTTTCATAAAAATGATAAATCCTTTTTAGGATACTTGAGTTTAGTTTTAAGTGTTTCTCCAAGAAGGAGGGAAGTATGAAGGAACAAATCTGAAGTGTTTCTAACCGATGTGTTAGTGGAATGATTATCAATCAACCCTATGCAGCATGTGCTGGAGGAGGGGGGGTGTTTGCCTAAGGTGCAGCAATGTTCATTCTACATCAACTATTGAACTATCAGGAAAGTCTCTTGGAATCAGCGACTGGCAAGAGAAGGTCAACCAGGGAGACGGCTTGTATCTGCAGCAAAGAACCTCAATGGCTCAGAATGCTGAAGAAGAAGAAGAAGAGGCTGCATCTAGCCCATAGTCATACAGGTGAGGAAGCAATACAATCCTACTACCAACCACTGGGAACTACTGTGTTGGTAAAGAAGTGCACTAAGGACTGTGCTACCATTATTCAGGTGGTTTCCCCTTGATCAATTCATCGTAAATCATCGCAAATTTGTCTTCTCAACAAGAGAGAGAGAGAGTGCACAGACATCAATTTGTCATCATAAATCATGTCACATTTGTCTTCTCAACAGGGGAGAAGGTGAAGGCTTTGAGTCTTCAGATTGCAGCATCTCAGATGGCATCATCACCCAGTGCTACCATGTTCATGTCGTCTTGGTTAACTCCCCCACTTTTTACTTCATTGCAGGTAATTTCTTACATACATGCGTTCTTTCTTTCTTCCTTCTATTTTCTTTGATACTCCTCTTGCATCCTAAGTTGTAAAGGAAAGTAAAACTTTGAGATCTTGTATATTTGATGTAAATGAATAAACATTATGTTGATTTGCTAGACCAAGACCAACTTGCTTTCATGTACAGTTGTTGCATTCATTGTACTTTCTTCAATGATAGTCACCTGGGTCTGTTAACCTGATGCTAACAATTGTTTTATTTCTCTACATCTAGTTAACATTAGTTTATGTTATCCTGGTTGTTCATCAGGTTTAATCTCTGTGTTGTTTTTAAAGGAACAGATGGTAAACACCTGAAGAATCAATGCCAGGTAGATTTTCTAAGCAATTTTTATGTTCAATAGTTTGCCATTGTTTTCTGAATGAGAAATCAATATTTAAGTTCAGCTGAACGGAGTGTTGAACGAACCCACTACCTCACCGTCTTGTCTATGTCTGCCAGTTCCTCTTCTACCACTGCTTTCTCCAGTTTGTTACGTTTCATTATTTTATATTTTGATGTATTGCACCAATGCCATGTGCAGTTGCTGTGACACTGACAATGGCGTGAGCACAGTCAGTAAGGGTTTCAATGTCAGCTCTCATCGTTTGCAGTGAGAGAAAAAGACTGACCACCTATTTCTTAGTGCACTCAGGCCTGCAATTTGTGATAGTCTTAACACGTTAAATACCCACAGTAAGGTTTCATTGTACGATACCATGACTTGGTGTTGAACTAGTGGCTGTAGCCATAGAAGGCACACCTCCTGGTAGCTCAGCTGTCATGAAGCTCTTCCACAGTAAAGTACAAAGTAAGGGACTCATTGTTACACTCCTTGAGGCACACTGGGCATGTCGTGCTAGGATCATGTTTCTAAAGACCAATCGGTACTGGAGGGGTCATGTGGTCAGTGTCATGCCGGCTGCCTTTACTCTTCGAGACATCTCCTAATACCTATTTCCAGATCAATTTTATATATCCGTCTCAATGTGGATGTGAACCCACAGCCAACAGACAAGCATGCTGGCCACTGCACTAACATGTCTCCCATTATTCCACAGGCATCCCATCAATTTTTCCCACTCTTCCACAGGCATCGCATCAATTTTCCCCACTCTTCCACAGGTATCCCATCAATTTTTCCCACTCCTCCACAGGCATCCCATCAGTTTGTTTTTAGATGACAATAAGTATCTGCGAGGAAATGCATTTTCTTGATAAAGATGCCCTTGAGATTTTGATTGATACATCTTAGTTGAGATGTGTAACCTTGCTGCCACTTTTAACTTCCATCTCTTAGAGAGAGACTCAAGTGGTGTTGCATCAGTGCATGCCGGACATCATCAGGACAACAACACCGACTGTATTGAAGTCATACTTGGAGCACAGCTGCCTGCCAGCCTTCACTCAAGGAAGTGATACATCTGTGCAGCTGTCTATCCTACAAGGTCTGCGTGGTGCCCTGGCTGTTGCTGACCCTCCAGCAGGGGTTACTCTGTTGCTGTTGGAGATGACCAGGCAGTTGTATCATGTGCTATCTGATGACTTCAATGTAAGAATGTTATTTTGTGTGTTTGATATGACTTAGGTAACCCCTAATAAAGTCAGGTTTGTTTATGGAAATAAATTAGCATGGGAATAGATAATAACACATTAAGCCGTTATGGATATTGTTGTGGCGGTAAGAAGTGGATGGCATACTCATCTACTAAGTCACTCTCTCTCTTTCTCTCCTCCCCTCTCTCATCCTTTTCTTTTGGCCTCTCCATTCTCCCTCTCTCTCACTATATAAATGTATGTACACTTAAATATATGTATACAGGCATGCAAACATACATCACAGACAGAGAAAGAAAATCTAGACTGAGAAAATGCAGAGTACAAGATCAGATGGTTATTATTGAAAAAAATGAAGGACAGCATGAAAATAAATCTGAAAAAACAAAATATCTACATAGACAAGATGCAGTCATATAATGTTTGCACCAAAGAAGTTCATAGACTTGGGAAATGGAGGATGTGCTGGTGGTGGTGGTGGTGTGACAGTGAGTATGCATGTGTAAAATAGCAGTACATTTTGCTTTGTTCTGCCAATAAAATCCTAATCCTATTTTGAATTTTGTATAAAAGCTCATGCCAAAGAAATTATTATTTTGTTATTTTAACCATATATAAGTAATGCTAGTAGAGCACTTGTTACTATTACAAACGTTATCCACAGATTCCAATTCTTCACTCAATGGCGGAATGTCTTGCACAAGTTCCTGATGATGTCATGGACTCTATAATTGTAGCAGATTTTGCTGATGCTTCAACACAGGTCAAAGGGTCATTTGTGCGCTGCCACCTGGTTGCTACTGGGAGACAACCTCTGTCACTACTCAACTACATGATAGATGCGTCATTTAACACAGATTATTGGTACTGTCTTGTTCTGCATGTCTTTACAAGTGTCACAGGTATATGTATGTATGTGTGGGGTGTATGTGTATGGTGTGTGTGAGAGAAGTAATATACATTTCTATGTCTGTGCATGTTTGCATGTATCCTATCCTAATTTTTTAAAAATTAATCTCGTTCAGTTTGCTTGTATATCATCATCACCCGGGAAGGTTAATCCGGTCAACAAACACCCGCAGAAGTTGGATATGTCGGCCTAAAGTCGCACTGTAAACGGGCACAATGCAAGCACATCCACACAAAACAGACTCCGAATGAATGCAGAAAAAGAATAAGAAGTATATCATCATCATGTGGCCAAGTAGATTAAAATAATGTGGTCAAAGTCATTTAATTGTATTTTTCTATAAGAGGTTCATCCATAATGGTAATTGTAGTTTATACATTTCCAACATGTTTCCTACCACATTTTCAGACTCTGGATGAGTTACTTTTTAATTTGATGTTTCCTTGTGTGCAAAAATTATCACCGTTGGTGACTTGTGATAGTTAATTCTTCTTTCTTCTGTCAACCCTTATGTCACATTGGGGCATTGGCCCTCAGCGAGCTCACTCCAGTCTGTCTTATCCTTGCCTATCTCATGCAGCTCACTCCAGCCAGTCGTATCCTTGCCTATCTCATGCAGCTCACTCCAGTCTGTCTTATCCTTGCCTATCTCATGCAGCTCACTCCAGTCTGTCTTATCCTTGCCTATCTCATGCAGCTCACTCCAGTCTGTCTTATCCTTGCCTATCTCATGCAGCTCACTCCAGCCTGTCTTATCCTTGCCTATCTCAAGCAGCTCACTCCAGCCTGTCTTATCCTTGCCTATCTCAAGCAGCTCACTCCAGCCTGTCTTATCCTTGCCTATCTCATACAGCTCACTCCAGTCTGTCTTATCCTTGCCTATCTCAAGCAGCTCACTCCAGCCTGTCTTATCCTTGCCTATCTCAAGCAGCTCACTCCAGCCTGTCTTATCCTTGCCTATCTCAAGCAGTTCACTCCAGCCTGTCTTATCCTTGCCTATCTCAAGCAGCTCACTCCAGCCTGTCTTATCCTTGCCTATCTCATGCAGCTCACTCCAGCCTGTCTTATCCTTGCCTATCTCAAGCAGCTCACTCCAGCCTGTCTTATCCTTGCCTATCTCAAGCAGCTCACTCCAGCCTGTCTTATCCTTGCCTATCTCATGCAGCTCACTCCAGCCTGTCTTATCCTTACCTATCTCATGCAGCTCACTCCAGCCTGTCTTATCCTTGCCTATCTCATGCAGCTCAGTCCATGTCCTTGCTATATTATTCATATTATTCATTTCTATCACTACTTCACTTTTCCATAAGTTTTTATATCTCTATTTCATTTGCTTTGTGCATTCCAGACAATGACCTTTCTAGTTATACTATGCTCAGATTTTCTCAGTGTCCAGCGCCAGCGTCCTTTCTTCACTGCTTGGTTCACTGGTATATGTTTAGTTCTCAAGCAAGAGCTCCGCATTGATGATTCTGTCATTACCATTTTAGTCCTTATTTTTGTGCAGGCACCAGTCAATGAATGTTTCTTGTTTATTTATAATCGTTTTAGCTGTTTTTCACATTTCTGATCCATTCCATATTAATAATTTAACATTATAATTGAATATTCTATTCATTAGTTAATTTATAATAGACAGGTAATTAAGGACCACTCTTGTCACTAGAATGTTTAAGTATGGTAGTATCTGTCCCTACAACGCTATCTGGCATACAACCGTTTCTTCTACCTTCTATACAGGCGACAGGATGTTGGGATGTTGCTCCTGGTCCACTGTTTGGCTAGTTTTTCCAAGACTAAGGGGGAATTATCTGAACTTCTGGTGCGCCAGCAATGGCTTCTGGAGTTACTGGGTCACACACACAGTCTGGTTACTGGAGCAATGCCATTGGCAACATCAGCTGCAGCTAAACCCAAGGTATGTATCCAGGCAGTGTTTAGATTTTTTATTTCTTTTGGTCATGTTTCTCAATGTAGTTTTATTCTTGTTCATATTGTTTAAAAGCATGTTTTAATACACACACCTTCCTTCCATTCATCCGTCCATTCAAGCAGATGGACAGTCTAGTCATTCGCAAGAATTATCATTCAGAACATTTAATATTTATATTGGTATATTCTGAGAAAGGCATTGGAGAACATTGTGACAACTGGAAAGATCGAGGGGAAGATAGGCAGAGGCTGACCAAGAGAAAAGATGGATGAATTGCGACGGTGGCATGGAGGAATATCAATGGTAGAGTTGATCCAGAAAACTAAAGCCCGAGATCTGTGGGGAGTCATGAAGCCTATGCCAGTTGGCAGGGCACTTGATGATGATGATGTTCTGATATGCCAGAAGATGTATAAATAGTCCCTAACTACTTTACTTACTCATGTAATTCTAGCTGTAAGACCTGTCATACATCTTGAGGGTGGTGGGGGGTTATATGATATCAGCAAATTCTTATACTATAAGATATATTTTCAAGCACAAATAGCATTATTCAGAGATTTCATTTCACTTTGAAAAACTGTTTCTCCTGTAGTAATAAACTACAAATATCTATAAGTCAATAGTGTAATGACATATATTTTTTATTGAACATGTGCATCATGTGTATATATTATATTTTGAAATAGTCATCTGCAAACCATATTTTAATGTGCGTCTCTTGGGTGCATATCTAGAACATGAAAAGGACATGTATGAAATGTAAGGACATTTGTTACATCAGGTAGTTCATCGATATGATCATATTGTCTTTTATCTCTGTAGCACACAGTAACAGACCCATTTACTGCTGTGAATGTACAAGTTTTGTCTCAAATGATACAACAACAACGCCTCTGTGTACGTCTAATGCACAAAATTTGAAGTTTTAATTCTGACTGCTAACCAGGAACATTTATATTCAAGCGCATATGCTGTTCTTAAAAATATAAAGTTGTATTTTGTTTCAAACATTATTCCAAATACAATATGCCTGCTAAGAATGAGCTGTTACTCTTTAAAATGAATCATTAGTGTTATGTGATGTTATAACCATGTGGTTGGTGAACTGGACAAGAGCACATACAAGGTAAACATCTCCCAAACACTTCACTAAGGTAAATAGAGAGAGAGAGAGAATAGGAAGAAGAAAGAAAACATGAAAAAAGATACTAGCATCTAGAGAGATACACAATAAATTAAAAATGCAAATAGCCATATGTTATGTATATATCCATGTACAACTGCTAAATGGTAGACATATGTGGACAATGATCAACCAATTAGAACATCAAATTTAGACCCTAGCAATATGGATAAACAGAATATGTAATTTTTATGGAAATAAAAACAAGCACTTGTAGAAAAGATCTAGAAATAAAAAATAGAGCTGATTGAAGAAATTGAAAAGAGACTAGACAAATATTTTACCACATTAACAATCAAGAAAAAAAAAGGCAGGCAACAATACAACAGCGAAGATAATAAGAGATGCACATACAGCAGTCTGTGTACGCATACAACAAAAGTAAAAGACAAACATTGTTGGAAATGCATTGCAGTCAACCTTTGTTGCGGAGAGAGAACTTGATTAAGTGATTTAAAGAGTTATTAATTGATTTAATATTTATTACACCTCTCTTAGGTAATCAGTTGCGCAATCAGTGTGGTAACGTGTGCCATTTTGACCCTGACCTACCCTGCCAATGCTGAGCTTGACCTTTGGGGACTCTGTTCTCATTTATTTGTGAGCAGACCTGAGAGCCCTGTTGACACATCCTCTTTGGTGGTGCCCAGTGTGCAGATACTGTATGCAGACATTGCCAAGTACCTTCCTCTAGCTGTGGATATGTTGTTTAGAAAGCCATGGAATGTTGTCTTACCAAAGGTTTGCTGAATATATAATTTCTCTCATAATTTAACTGAACATGCATTATTTTTAACTCTTTCTGTCTCAGACAGCTGTTGTATTAACTCACTATATCCTAACTATAGCTGAAAATACAAAAGATCTATGACAGCTGTTGGGAATTTTAGTAATAGATGGTGTTAAACAAAGGACTTTCATTCAATATCAAGAAAACATAATCAATGGTTATGTCAATGAAAGCGATAACACCAACTATGTCATATGTAACACTAGAAGAAATATTGGAATTTAATTTAAAATATGCAGATCTATGTATGTGAAAATTGTAGTGTTTATGTGTGCATACATGATGCATGCATGTCTGTGAACATGTAAGCACATATGAGAGACAGAGAGCAAATTTGACACTGAAAAATGTCCAAATGAAATGCTTGTTTTCAATCATAAAATAAAAATAGCCATATTATATTTTCTTGTATAGATATTATTTGTACAAATTTCAGCTGTACAATTTCATTTCTTACTAGAACTGAGCTGAAATCTGTAAGGAACTATAAATGAACATGGCTATGACAACTGTTGGACATGTTAGTAATAGAGAGTGCAAACAAAGGACTTTCCTTCAATATCAAGAAAACAGAAGCAATGGTTTTGTCAATGAAAATGATAACACCAACATGTGATATGTAACACTAGAAGGAAAAATGTTTCCACAAGTTGGTTAATTTAAATACTTAGGGGAAATCATAGCATCAGAGGGGAGATGTGTGATAGAAATTAAGAACAGACTAGGTCAACCAAAAGCTGCTTTTAAGAAAAGGAAGAGTATCTTATGCAATAAGTCACTAACATTGAATGTCAGAAAGAGAGTACTGAAATATTATATAGAACCTGTTTTGTTTTATGGCAGTGAATCATGGAATGTAAATGAACCAATTAGGAAAAGCTTGGAAGCAATCGAGATACATGGACTCAGCTGAAACATGGGCCTGTTGTCTCCCATTTATTACTTTCTCCCATTTATTACTTTAACTCCTACTGTGACACCCAGATGTTAAATGAACCTATTCTCTCCCATTTATTATGTTAACCCCTACTGTCCCATCCAGATATTAATGAACCAATTCTGCCTCATTTATTACTTTAACTCCTACTGTCCCAACCAGATGCTACATAAACCTATTCTCTCCATTTATTACTTTAACTAACCCCTACTGTTCCACCCAGATGTTACATGAACCTGTTCTGTCCTATTTATTATTTTAACTCCTACGATTAAATTTCATTACTTAAACTCCTCCATATTCAGACGTGCTTAATTTAAGTAAAAACCACCTGGGGCAACAAGAGTTAATAATGCATTAATTTAGTAATGCAGTAAAATATGATACATTAGCTAGCTCATTGTTTCTTCTTACACATCAGGTATTTCAATTTGATTAATTGTTTTTGTCAAATAAAAGTTGTATTTTCTGTTTTAAATCATTACAGATATTTAACTGGTTGATGACATTGCTGGAACTGAGCGACATTAGTCCCAAAGACACACGTGCACTATATGGTAAATCCATGTTTGCTATCATTCATGTATTTTGACAGTGTATCTGCTACAAGTGCATACACAAATTTATCATAAAATAAAAATAACCATTTTAGATGTTCTTGTATATTATTAATCATACAAATTCCAGCTGTACAACTTCATTTCTTATTAGAGCTGAGCTGAAATGTAATGAATCAGAAGATATATTTGTAAACGTAAACTTTATCTGTAATTTAATTGGTCCCTCTTCTACCTACTAGAGCAGCTGTAGTTATAATTTGAGGGGATCTTTTTCAGTCTACAATCAAACATATGAAAGCTTGTCAGACAGTCAGAAGCAAAGAGGTTTTCAGTATTTGGATCATATCATTTGGTATACTACAAGGCCATCGATAAATTAGCAAATCTCTTTATAAGTATCTCTTTCTAAGTTACCACCAAAGATCAAAATATTTCATCTGAACATTTTTTTTAAAATGACAATAATGTGCACAGACAAAACTACAGTTCCAGCAACATGATCAACCAAAAATAACAATCAACAATGAAGAAATTGAGAATATCACAAAATTAGAGTGTATTGTCTTCATATTTAACAGCAGTGGAAACTTTTCAAAAGAAGTCAGAAGGAGACTGGCTATAGCAAAGCAAAGGTTACACAGCATTTACAAGCTGATGGCACAACATCTCAAACAAAGGTTACACAGAACTTACAAGCTGATGGCACAAGACCTCAAACAAGTACAAGTAGACATGTTGAGAACATGCATCTTTCCTGTAGCAACATACTCATGTGAATCATGCACCATTTGCAATCATTCCAGAAGTAAATCCAGCCTTTTGAACTTCAGTGTTACAAAATTTCTACAATATTCAGGAGGAAACGGAAGACACACTCTTACATTCCACAAGATCTACATATCAAAGACAATTGGCTCACACACAGCATGTCTTGGAAACTGAAATACTTTGTCCCTATTTTTAAGAAACATGGCAGTGATTTAGAAAGAACAGTAATGGAAGACGCATTTCCTGGAAGAAGAGGCAGTCGCTGACCAACAAAATAATGGTCACAGAACATTAAAAACACCCTGGGTAGAAAGCAGAAAAATGCATGAGGCAGGGGAACATATGAGAGATCAAGGGTCTTCCTGGTGGGTTGTAGTGAGAGCAGCTTACCTCAAATAACTTGATACATGATGATAAGTTACCACCAATGATTATCACAACAAAAATCTCATACTTACTCCTTTTAGCATGTTATGACACTTTACTTGTGTGTTTCCTTTTAGCATGTTACAACACTTTACTTGTGTGTTTCCTTTTTAGCATGTTACAACACTTTACTTGTGTGTTTCCTTTTAGCATGTTACAACACTTTACTTGTGTGTGTCCTTTTATCTTGTTACAACACTTTACTTGTGTGTTTCCTTTTAGCATGTTACAACACTTTACTTGTGTATTTCCTTTTTAGCATGTTATAACACTTTACTTTGTGTTTCCTTTTAGCATGTTACAACACTTTACTTGTGTGTTTCCTTTTTAGCATGTTATAACACTTTACTTTGTGTTTCCTTTTTAGCATGTTATAACACTTTACTTTGTGTTTCCCTTTGATTCAGCTGCTTTGATGGTTCTGAGGCATGGCCAAGAAATGAGACAGGCTTCAGTGTGGACAAAAGCTGCTCTACTGTGTGAATTTTAATACTAGCAATTGATGATATTATGATTCATTTTGTTTGATCAACAAATGACATCCATCACTGACGCTGTTTGGTTATTGAAAGCTGTGTAGCTATTGTTAATGTTATATTGATGTCAGTTGTGAACATTGTGGGATCGATCAGAACTTCAGTATGGGCAAAAACTATTCTGAACTTGATTGTAAACAGTTCTCATTGTGTTCAGTTAATTGATTATGTTCCTCACTGATGATTTTTGTTTATTAAAAGCTGTGTCATTATTGTTGGTGATATGTAGATGTTGTTATCATTAGTTTAGTGTATTTAAAACTAAGCAGTTATTGTCATTGAGATGTGGATTTTGTTTAGAGAACATGCACTTTCCTGTAGCCACATACTATGTGAGTCATTTCACAATTGTTTGAGAAAGATTTAAATTGAAAATTTGAAGTTATATGCTACAGAAAAGTTCTTAGAATTTTGTAAACCAAAAAAACTAAATACACTGACATTCTACAAGATGTGAACATTGAAGAAAACTGGCTCCTCAAGAGCATTATTTCTCAGAAACTGAAATAATTCCACCCAATTAAATGTCAAGGTGACTTGGAAAGAACAATGATGGAGGGCATGGTTCCTCAAAGAAGAGGCATGTATTGATCAATATGAAGATGGACACAGGACTTTACAGATAATGTGAGCACAAGGCAGGAGAAATGGCCAGATGTAGACACTTGGTGGTGGGCCATGATGAGAGCGCTGTTCTGGAAAGGACCTGCTATATACAGATTGTTAGTGTCATGAAAACTAAGTGGTTATTGTCAATGATGTGTAAATTTTTGTTAAGTGGTTATCAATATGTTATTACCCTATCCTCCCTTACAACAACAAAATGTTTCAATAACATGTAATGGATGGATAGTTCTAGCAACCTTATAATGTAACAGTCCTGAGTATGTAACAAGGACTTACATAGAAGATGGAACACATAAGACATAAGTACAAGTTATTAAGAAAACTTCTGAGCAGAAATAACAAAGATATATAAACTTCACAACATTAATAAAGAAAGGGTAATAAGAATTTTTAAAAACCCATATTGGAATTTAGAAGTGAGATTTCATAACTACATTAACCTAAGTGTGGTTCCCGAGTTATTACCTGTTTTTGGCATACTAATAATATTTCAATATTTCAACCTGAAAAAAGGCATTATTTCTGGAAAAAAAATCATTGGTATACAACAACAAGAAATCTAGGAAATGTTTCTAGGTGAGGAAAAAAAGATGTTTCTAAGTGATAAAAAAAATTACGAAGTTGTCCTTCCATGTGTTCCCCCACAACTTGGCCAGGGGTAACTGGCACATAACGATGGAAATTTCTGACAAGTTGTTTGCATAGTGTTGCAATGTACAAATGGAAGGTTGTCTCCCTTTTTCCAGGAACTGCTGGCACTAATTCTCCATGTATGATGTAGCTATTGAAAGTGCAGAATATGACTGTCAGCGCCACCGGTTGTGATGTCACAGCTTTTTTTGGCAGGAGAGTGACCTCAACATGTTAGCCATGTCTAGATGTAAGCTGGATGCTTATTGGTCGGCTGGTTGCTGATTAACTGTGAGATGTAAATAGGAAACACGTAGAAACCGGTATCCGGCTCGATGGGTCTCTGAAACACAGTACGTCAAGCCGGTATACCGGCGTGTCGGGTTCAAAGGGTTAAGATTTCAAGTAAAAATTAATCCACTATCGGATATATAACAGATGTTATATCCAATAATGGGAGCCGTGGTAGCGCAGCGATTTGCATGCTGTCCTGGTTGTCATAGATTCAAATCCCCATGATATATTTTAATTGACCCGGGCTTTCAGGTCAACCCAACCTAAAATGGGCACCTGGAAATGTCCTGGGAAGTCAAGATGGCCGATGTTATATTGACCACATCACCGCCAAGTGCCAGTTGGTTTATAAAAATATGGGGTTAGCTCCATACACCCAATGAAGCGTGTACGAAGATCCTTCCATGGATTCCAATAGTAAGCCACAGATTGGCTTTGACTGCCTTTATTGATTTAGTGTTGGTTAAGGATCACTTTCATTGCACACAGATGTCTCCATAAGTGTCCCAGTCTCCAGCCATATATCACATACACACACAGATATCTCCATAAGTGTCCCAGTCTCCAGCCATATGTCACACAAATCACTTCCATCACACACAGAAATATCCAATAGTGTCCCAGTCTCCAGCCATATATCACACACAAATCACTTCTATCACACACAGATATCTCCATAAGTGTCCCAGTCTCCAGCCATATATCACATACACACACAGATATCTCCATAAGTGCCCCAGTCTCCAGCCATATGTCACACACAAATCACTTCCATCACACACAGATATCTCCATAAGTGTCCCAGTTTTCAGCCATATCACACATACACAGATATCTCCATAAGTGTCCTAGTCTCCAGCCATATATCACACACAAATCACTTCCATCGCACACAGATATATCCAATAGTGTCCCAGTTTCCAGCCATATCACACACACACACAGATATCTCCATTAGTGTCCCAGTCTCCAGCCATATATCACACACAAGAGAATCTCAGCACAGTGCACAATTTATGAACCTAGTGGTAAAGAATAGGCACTGGACATGACATAAATTCAGAAAACCTGAGAAAAGAAAAACTAGAAAGATCGTTGTCCGGGAACAGAAATGAAAAATACAGAAAAGATGGAGCTGCATGGGATAACTAAGGATATGAAGGCTTGGATTGAGTTGGTTAAGGGCCATGTCCCCAATGGGGATAAAAGGTGAAATAAGAAGAATTCTAGCAAGATCTTGTCTCGTGCCATGCCAAGTAAATCATCAAGAGTTGGCTACTTACTTTAGTCTTAACATGCATTTCCTGGACACAATTGACGGTGATCTGGCCATGTAAGTCAGCACGCAATGATTTTCTTGCTATGAATGCATTTTGTGTGTAACAGCACCAATAAACTTTCCTCCTCCAACATTTTGTTTTTTTTAAATAATTATTTAATGTACAATACTGTTAGATGTGTCACTGTACGCTGTACTGTGGTCATCTCAAATCCAATTAGAATTGTTCATCCTTTTGCAGCACAGACTTGGGGCTCATACATGGAAAGATGTCTTTTATCTTTATTTCTTAGTGAGGTTTCTCTTATCTGTAGGTCTTAGCATTAAATTTATCTTATCCTAATGCCTTAGAACGAGATTTATCTTTATGTCTGAAATTTAGATTGATCTTATCTTTATGTCTTAGAGTGAGGTTTCTTTTATTTTAATTTCTATACTAGTCAGTTTGCTTGAGTAAGTTTAGTAAGAGAGCAACCTAAATCTCATGTAAAGTCATTTTACTGCCCTGAGTTGAATTTCTTGTTATGGTTGTTACACAGCCATCATGGGACTACTGTTACTACTTCAAGTTGTTTCACTGCTCTTGTTCTCACTTATTCTTCTCTCGTTCACTTGAAATATGTCTATAACTGCAATGTTGTCTCTTGTATGAATTTAACTGTCTTTGTTTAGTTCACTCAGCGGTCCATAGAGTTTATCATCCACTGTTGTCTTTCTAGGCCAGAAGGTTTGCCTAGATATGTTGTATTTTGGGCAGTCTTGGAGTATGTGCTCTGCTGTCTGCGACGCCAATCCACACGTGCACATGGCTGATTCATCAATCTTGAATTTTGCATACATGTGGTTGCGTAATCTATTGTGTCCTGTTCTGAGGCGCAGAATAATGACTTGTTCTGGTCTGTCCATAATGTGGTAGTCATCTTGAGCAGGTTTTGGTGGCTTTCTGACTGATTTGATCATTCTTTCTTTTGGTGGTATGTAACGGGCACATAAGGCTGTTCTTCTTTTGCTCCTTCCTTAGCCAATCGATCAGCTCTGTCGTTTCCAGGTATTCCACAGTGGGATGATATCCACTGTATGGTGACCTTATGCTGACTGCAAGTTCAGAAAGTAGTGTCCTTAGTTCTGGCAATTTCCCAGACAGGAGCGCCTCGAGTATTCATTTTACATCTGTCAATAGCACCACAGTTTATATACCATGGCTGGTATTTAGTAATTTCTCTATTGCTATCTTGATTGCCTCAATTTCAGCATCGTAGTTATGGCAGTACTTTCCTGTTGGTACTCTGGCCAGGTCCCTAGTATTATTTGGGATTTCAATGTACACTCCCACTCGAACAGCATTTTGTGCTGACCCATCTGTGTAGACTCGGATCCAGAGGTCCTGTGGGTATTCTTCTTCAAGGAAGCTGAGAGTGGCTGTTCTGCGCTATACACTGTTCTGTTCTTCCTTGTCAAATATTCTTCTCACTTTTGTCTGGATTTGTTGGCATTCTGGCAGCGGCATTATGCACAGTGTACCTGTTGGATTGCCGAAGACTTCCTGTCTATTCCACTTTTCACATTGTACAGTGGGGAGCATTTTGTGTGATATTCACTGGCACAGGAACGGAGCATAATGGGGACGACCCGTTGCCATGAAGTTGGAACCTCAACTAACTAACTAACTAACTTGTCTGAATTTGTAGTGATAGTCTATGGTCATCTTTCCATGGAGAGAGAGTTAATAGAGTGGTGCTGCACTTGTCAGTGTTTATGCTGAAATACCATCTATTTGCCCATGCAACAAATGTATCTACAGCTCTTTGTAGCGATCTGGTGGCCACTGATACATGTTCATTTGTGCTCCGTAGAACCAGGTCATCAGCGTACATTGCCACTTTAATTCCATGCGGTAGAATTAGCAAGAAGATCATTGATGAAGATTAGAAAAAGTGTGGGAGGACCAGACTCCGCCCTGAGGAACACTGTGATGCAGTAGTACTTTCTTGCTCTTGAGTCCGTCTATCTGTACTCGTCTATCTGTACTCTTCTGTTGTGCAAGTATGCTTTCACCCATTTGTACATTCTTCCATTCACATTATAGTTTCTCAGTTTCTTCATCAGACCTTCTTTCCAGGCTTTGTCAAAGGGTTTATTCAGATCTATCCATGCAGCAAGCACCAGCTTCTCTTGGAATGCATCCTCAATTTCTTGAGAGATGTAGGTTGTCTGATCTTCCGTAGAGTAGCACTGCCTAAAGCCAGCCTGCTATGGCACAAGGATGTTTTCACTTTCAATGTACCACTGCAGTAGGTGATTGATGATGCGCTCCATTGTTTTGCAGAGATAGCTGGTTAGGCTAATTGGTCTGTAGCTGGAGGCAATGGAACTATTTTTCCCTGATTTTGGGAGGGGTATCATGATTATCAGCCTATTAAGAGAGGTGTGAGACAGGGATGTATAATGTCTCCAGATCTTGTTTCCCTATACAGTGAAAATATTTTCAGGAATGTAGAAGATATAAATGGAATCATCATTGGAGGACGAAACATCAATAACATTAGATATGCAGATGATACAGTATTGATTGCAGACCATGAGCAGGATCTGCAACAATTAGTAGATGTGGTTGTTACACACAGTGAACAACTGGGGTTAGAATTAAATTGTAAAAAGACACAAGATTATGGTCGTCACTCAGAAGAAAGAAATACCACAATGTAATATACAAGTAAATGGGACTATTCTTCAACAAGTGAATTGGTACAAATATCTCGGAACAGTCATAACATCTGATGGGAGATGCCTTGAAGAGATTAGAACAAGAATCACCATGGTGAAAGTAGCCTTTTGCAAGATGAAAAACATTCTGACCAATAAAAAGATGTCAATTGAAACGAGAAAAAGAGTGTTGAGGTGCTACATAGAGCCTGTACTTTTGTATGGATATGAAACTTGGACAATGAGCACTCAAGCTGAAAAACATCTGATGGCTGTAGAAATGTAGTTTCTGAGAAGAATGCAAAGAATACCATGGACAGACAGAAAAACCAATGACCAAGTACTACAGGAACCAAATGAAAATCGTAAATTGATTAGAGAAATTAGACATAGACAGTCAAAATTGTTTGGACATGTTATGAGAAGAAATAAATTGGAGAACTTGGTGACAACTGGCAAGATCGAAGGGAACAGACCAAGGGGAAGACAGAGAAGTAAATACCTGGATGGCTTGGCCACATGGCATGGTCGAGACAGGAACACTGAGCTGATCCACGACTGGTGATCGAGTGAAATGGCGAGTCATGACCGCTCACGCTTTCCGGCATGGTACATGATGGATGAATGGATCATGATTGCTCCTCTCCAGCCTTTGGCCTTTGTTCCTAGGTTCCTGATCATTTCATTGGAGATACCATCAGCTCTGATCTTATCTCATATTCACTGGTCAAATCAATGGTGACGTGTAGACAAGCAGTTCGTTAGTCTTTTTTTTTTATGTGTGAGTGAGTGAGATATTAGAGAGTCGTTGTGCTTATCGCCGTGGCCAATGTCGAACATGAATGGTGGGTAATCCACTTAGTTATTTCACAGCCTATTTTATGTCCACTAGCAAGAAAGTAAATATGAACGATTGGTTGAAAATCCCCCGGTAGATTTCTGTAAACTCTCAAGTCTGATGGACGTGTCAAGTTAGAAATGTGAATTATGAAATAAAGAATCAACACCATTGCATTCAAAACATTCCCACGCCTGCTCCGCGCCTCCTCAATACCCAACAAAGATATTACATAATGATGGTATCTGTGGCAGTCTATTTGAACACTCACTTGCGTTTTCCTCCACGTGTTGTCTTCGCGGCCCTTTGCTATATAGTCTGTTTACTTTTGTCTGCCCCAATATACAATTCCATATCTCAGTAACCAACTGAGGGAAAATGATGAGATTTAGCATATAACCTTATCATTATGTCCATCCAACCAAAAAAAAAATATTGTTCTGGAGATTGCACAGCAGATATCAATGTTTGTTTATATAATTGGTTATATAATATATGCTATATATAATTTCAGAGATTAAGTCCACATTTTACAATGTATTACACCTTCACCCAGACACATCCGCGCTTTTATCAAAATTTCCTCGTCATACACGGACAGCGCGCAGTTAAATGGAAGTGTTCAGAGATGTCGTTGTAATGTGGGTCCTTTCGTGAAACGTGATTATTTTATGAATCTTACCATTTATCGCAAACATCGGAATGTGTGAATATTGTTGAATGGGATTGATTGTGAAATTTTGTACACTTCAAAGTATCGCTATGAAGTTGTACACATATTTTTGTCAAGAAGCTGATCGCAGGAAACTGTTTCATACTGTTAAAAATCCTGAAAAAAGAACAGTGCATGCATTGAGTTTTAGTAAACGGTCATTTCTTAGATGGGTGCAAGAATCTGGAATGAAACGAACACGCGATAAGCAAACAGTAGGTAGAAAGGCAATTGTAGACAAGGATGCCATAAGGCGAGCTATTAATATATAAAAATGCTGGATGCCAAAGAAACAGTGACTGTAAGAAAACTTAGGGTTTGGTTGAGAAAGAAAAATAACATAGAGCTATCCAAAACAACTTTGTGGAAAATTATAAGGACATTAGGCTTCACTTTTAGAAAGTACAAGGGAGGTAGAAATATCAACCGCATTTAGGAGTCATAAGAAGCAGATACCTACGTGAAATCAGGGAAATGTGCAAAGAAAATTATGACAGTGTATTTGGATGAGTCGTGGATCAATGCGCACCACACAAGTGAAAAGGAATGGCAATCAGTGGATGCAAAGGTAAAGCGATGTGTGCCCAGTAGCAAAGAACAGCGTTTGGTCATAGCATATGCTGGTAGTACTCATAAAGGCTTACTACAGAATGCTGAAACGTGTTCATATCAAAGCATACAGACAATAGGGATTATCATAATGAGATGAATGGTAATGTATTTAGAGATTGGCTCGAGAATACAGTAATTCCATTCCTGGATAGACCATTTTGTCTAATCATGGACAATGCATCATATCACAATGTTGTTGCCCAAGAATGCAAAATACCTACTGCATCGAGCACAAAGGAAGCAATAAAGGTATTGCTACGAAGGGAAAATATACTATTTCCAGAAACATATTTCAAGCTACAATTGTTGTCCCTTGTAAAACAGGCGCAAAAAAGCAAGAAATATCAAATCGACAAGTTGATAGAAGAGCATGGCCATAGGTGCTTGAGACTTCCGCCGTACCATTCTCATTTAAACCCTATAGAACTTGTGTGGGCTAAAATTAAAGTACAGGTGGCAGCTGAAAATATTATATTCAAATTGTCTGACGTCAAGATACTAACCCAGTCCGCGATATTAAATATTGATAAAAGTTACTGGAAAAATGTGAGGACCATGTGTTGAATTTTATGCAACCGAGAGCAGTCATCAACCTACTGGAATCGTGCGACACAGATTAAGGTCTGGGCAGATCGCAGACCTTAATCTACGTGCACACTTACTGGGATATTTTGCTCCAAATATTCAGACGAATTGCAGGCCCTAAATATTACAGCATCAGCACAATGTCAATGGCAACAGTTTGTATTCCACAGTGATGAATTTTCAATTCCGCAAGCCCTCAGTGGTGACAAACAACTGGTATTGAAAAAAAAAAAAAAAAACTAAACGCATTGAATACCAACAGAAGAGTAATATTGCGGTGGAAACTGACATAGTGTGGCATTCCAAGAAACGTGAGAACAAACACGTTGTCAAATGAGGGGACAACACACGAACATACGAATCAATCTATAAACTTCAATGAAAAGAGGGCCAACAGCTTGGCCGTTAAGAAGGAAGCCCACTACAGAGACATTGACAACTATTTTCATAGTGCAAAACAGGTATTAATCATGTTCCGTCTCTGAACGGTAAACAGCAGAGTAGACAATCTTTCACAAATCAAAGCGGGTCTGTCACCCATTTGTACGTGTGAACAAACTACACAGACAGCTGAACAGATTCTTAAAAGTTGACACATGATGACTAAATTGCGGTATCATTTCTGGTCACTCCATACGCACATTAACGCACAGCTATTTGGAAGCTTTCACGAACTCAATATAAAAAGCTAAATGCATCCTAGTAACATGACTCCTTGTGTACACATTATTAACCAGCAGCTGAAGAAACAAGAAGGAAATGATAAATAAGGTAAGAAATATGTTCCTTCTACTTTCCTGTCAATTTACACATTATTTACCCCATGCCTCTGTAAATTCTGTCTTTACTAATATTACTCATGTAACATTGCATCCCTCTCGGGAGTCTCCGTGATGAAGTGGTCAAGCCGTCTGATTCGGGCTTCGAAGGTTGTGTGTTCAATTCTGGGCCGCGTCCTTCATTTCACGAGTGCATTTTTTCGGAGATTCCCGAGGGTCGTCGCTGCAGCTACGGAGTTCGTGCTTTGTGCGACGCTTTCCGCGCTTCGGAAAGAAACTGAGCCATATGGGATAAAAGCCCGGTGCAATGCAGTCGAACCTGTCGACTTTTAAGCGACTTTGTTTTTATTGCACCCACTCCCATACGAAATCTGGCTACGCCTTGTACTTGTGTCTTTACCCGAAATGACGTGCTTTACTGTGAAGCTAATTTGTTAGCATGAATTCACTACATTTTCGCCAAAACATCAAAGAAATGACGCCGCTTTCGATTGTATAAATTGCCTTTGGACCTATCCAAGACATATTCCTTGAGTGGGGGTAAATATATGACGGCAGACAAACTTTCCAAATGATGCAACAGACAGTTTTCATAAAACTTGATCGTGAATGAAGGCATTATTTTCTGAACAGACTATAGAAGTGAGACTGACGCAGAGACTTTCAGCTCGGCGAGCACCGAAGCACCATCTCAGCGGGGACTGTTGCACAGCTCTTATTCGCCTCTACTGCCCACTACAAGCTCAGAAACCAGCAGGCTGTACAAGAATGGTAATGGGACTTCATATCTGTAGAGAGACCGCGATCCTTGAATGTTAGACTGGGGATTCAGTATGTGGGTAGACTATATTCAACGAAGGGGTTCTCCAAGCTCTTGAAAAGTGTGATAGCTGGTCTGTTCTCAAGACCTCAGCAGCTTAAATGTGTGGCGACTTGCTACCTAGTGTTGCCAACTCCCTTTGATGAAAAAGCACCAAAATCGACCCCAACAAAGCACCAAAAATGTTTGGAAAGCACCAAAAAAAAAAAAAAAAAAGCACCAGCTGTTTTTATTACAAATGTAACAAGGTAGCACATTATAATTTATTATTATCACTTCATTTTACAATGAAGTTTATTCCAGATCTCCCAAATCCCAATCAGAACTACCCTCAGGCCAAAAAAAAAGCACTAAATTACAATAATATTTTTTGGGGAAAGCACTAAAACAAGCACTGGCGGTATTCATTCAAAATGTAATAAAGTAGCACATTATAATTTTATTATTATCACTGAATATTAGAATGAAATTTATTCCAGATCTGCCAAATCCCAGTCAGACAACTCCTCTTCAGTTTCTGTAGCTATTTCCTGCTGTGTTTGCTCATGCGATGATGATGATGATGATGATGATGATGATGATGATGATGATGATGATGATGATGATGATGATGATGATTAAAAGAGACGTGTATATGCCTCCTGTGATCCAATTTTTTGTAGAATATCCTTAGGTAGTTTTTAATCATGACATCATTTGCTATATCTTTTAATTCTATATCTAATAGTAATAGTCAAAACAGCTGTCAAACTCTTGATGCTCAGTCTGTTCCGCAATTTTGATTTTACAACTCCCATCTGACTGAAAATACGCTCCACGCCCGCATTAGAATGAGATAAAATGAGCACAGTTAATGCTAAATCTGTAAGATCTTGGAAAGGATTTTCACCGGTGGCATCCTTGTATGAGGCTATTTCTGCCCACAGTCCAAGTGTGTCAGAGGTCTGTGTCCACTGCATATGATGAAGTTTTCTCCACTGGAAATCGATGCGGGTGAGAGTAGCTGCATCTTCTACAAACATTTTAGCAAGATGATTGAAGATCCAATATACAGGGCGTCATTGGCTGCAGACATCCACTTCCAATAAGGCATGACATGGACTGCAACACTCGAACGTTATCGGGGAAACGTAAAAGCAGCTCTATTAAAAACTGGATGCACCTTCCACGAATTTCTCATCAGGAACCTGGTAGCTTGCTGTTGAGTATTTCTTTCTCAAACTCATAACCTAGATTGGGATTAGGATCTAAATAATCTTGAATAGCATCACTTTCTGTTATTTTATTCCCAGGAATAGCAGTCTTTGAGCTGATAGAATCAGTAAGTTGGACAAGATAGCTGAGTAGTTTTGTTGGATCCTGTATATCTGCTTAGAATTTCTTATTCACACTTTGAACTTCTCCGAGAATATGCTTGAGAAATATGAGATACACATAGTTTTTCATGTCGCTAAACATAGAATTTAGAAGTTCTGCTGTATAACAGCGCTCGTTGACTCTTGCTATATCAAAATGAGCTCAGAGCTCGACCCACTGCTGCAATATTCTGACAATGGCAGATTGAATGGACATCCATCGTGTCTGGCTTAATTGAACAACCTTCAGCGGATGTTGTCCATCATTTATTGAAGCAAAAAGCTCCCTGTACTTTGCTTGACGAAGACTTGAGTGAGAAAATCAATCATTTGTTTCTCTAATCATGAACTCTATGTTCCTGGGCAGACAAGCAGCTGCAGCCTGTGACACTGCCGGCTGAAGGGAATGGCATACACACCTAACTAGTACCAGATGAGGAACTTCGGATTTTAATTTTGTATATATACTCCATTGTTTACATCTATCATGACAGATGCATTGTCAGTGCCGAGTGCAATTAGTCTTTGCAACTCAAGTCCATTCTTATTTAAACAATCTTTTAACGCATTGCATATTGCCTGCGCGTTGCAGTCACTCACTTCAACTAAATCGTATTAAAGGGAGTTAAATTACGTGAATATTGCGCGGTAATGTACTAAGACTGTTTTACTCCCTCGATTCAGTTCAAATTTGGCTTTTTAGTGTTACCAAAATGATTGTTAAAGTAATTTTACCCACCCCAAAAGAAGCACCAAAAAATATTGTGAAGCACTACATTCGCGCGGCCGCGCTAAATGCAAATGTTGGCACTAAATGACTTGAAAAAGCACTAAATTTGGTGCGAGAAGCGTCAAAATAGGCAACACTGCTTGCTACATCTCGGGATACCCGGGTTCGATCCCTCGGTAAGGTGTGGGATTTTTTTGTGTCGGGGGCAAAAAGAAAATTCTAACCTGCACAGTTCGCGGCGACTGCACTAGACAGGCGGGCCTTAATTCCTAAGGCTCAAAGATCCCCTCTGCCATACACCGCAAGGTACTATATTGGCAGTAAATGACAGTTTTGAAATGACAGTTCCCCCAATGTTGATTCCTTCCATATCTTCTATATTTCTGAAAAAATGTTCACTGTACAGGGAAAACACAATATGAATATAAATATAAATATAGAATAGACTAGTAGACAATATTATTATTAGCACTTGAACATTTTTCTGTAGTATGCACCTCAGCGAGGCACATCAAAATATGCCAAGCACTACTTTATTTGTGTCTTCATCATACAAATTCACAAACGGAAAACAATGTTTTGAAATGTCTATTAGCTTATTAGGAAAATGCAAAGGATACCATGGACGGACAGAAAAACCAATGAGCAAGTCCTTCAAGAGACAAATGAAGATCGTAAACTGATTAGAGTCATTAGACGTAGACAGTCAAAATTTTTGGGCATGTTATGAGAAGAAATGAATTGGAGAACTTGGTGACAACTGGCAAGATCGAAGGGAAGACTAAGGGGAAGACCGAGAAGTAAATACCTGGATGGCTTGGCCTCGTGGCATGGTCGAGACAGAAACACAGAGCTGATCCACGACTCTGGTGATCGAGTGAGATGGCAGAACATGACCGCCCACGCTTACCGGCATGGCACATGATGGATGGATGGATTAGTTCGGTTTAGTGAAAAACAAATACAAAAATTCTAAAATAGACACAGCAAGCACAACACTAAATCACGTGACCGTGACGTCAGAAAAATGTAGACATGGCAGCTGGAGGAGACTGGGCAAGTTTACCCAGTGTTGTCCTGAAAGATATTTTTTCGAATCTTTCTCCCAGCAACAGAATCAGGGCATCTTCAGTGTGTCACAGATGGAGAAGCTTCCTTTTTCTGCCTCAGTTCTGGCCAGTGATAACGTTCAACTTAAGCAGCTACAAAAGCCGTCAGAGGTCCAGATTTCTCAGTTCCAAATGCGCAAAATTTGTGAAAGAAGCGACGATTGAGTTCGACTCCACTCGCAGTTCACAGATCTGGGACTGCACACGTCTGCTGGGACAACTTTCGAGCAATGGCCAGTTGGAATGTATTACACTGCGACCTTCCAGTTGTTATTTAGATAATGGGGATAACAGTTTAGAAAGGTAAGTGTGAGAGTCTGGGAAGAAAGTTGTGTTGTTAGATAATCAGAGCCTCGTTTTTAATCAGCTGTTATCTTCTCCATTTAAGTAACAGTTTAAGAAGGAGAATTATATATATGATTGTAAACGTGGAAGGTGGAAAGTTGTTGATACGAGAATTAATCAGCGTTGAAATATTTATTAATACGAGTGTAATTATTATTATTAATAATAATTTAAGAACATCCTGGATTTGAGTCTTTGGCTATATAAGTGCAAACCCCTTAGCCTTACATCTTAAGTCTTAAGCCGATCTCGGATGTGGCGAATTTCTGTTGTGAAGAACACTATTGTATTGTGTTGTGCGTTATAAATACATTACTTATATGCTTGGACTCTTATAAGAGAAATTCTGATAAGAAGGACTATTTCTTGGGTCCAAGGCGGATTCGCCTTATCAAGTCTGCACTGTGTTTGCATTTGGATTAGCATATTATTGGGAATTTGTTCGGTGCCAATGGACCAATATATATATATATATATATATATATATATATATATATATATATATATATATATATATATATATATATATGGTTGTCATGGGTCTGAATTTGCACTGAGGCATTTTAAAAAATTGACTTGGGCTGCCAGGTTGATGCCTAACTGTCTTAGAATGTAAAATTAGCCAGCATTGACCCCTGGAGTGCTAACTGGTCTGTAAAAATTTGGATCTAGCACCATATGCCCAGAGTTACTTAAAGCATGTAAAACAGATGCTTTTCTCTCTCTCTCTCTCTGTCTCTCTCTCTGTCTCTCTCTCTCTCTCTCTCTCTCTCTCTCTCTGTCTCTCTCTCTCTCTCACACACACACACACACTTTCATTGAAATGGGTGTTTACAACCCTTCTGTTTTTTGTTTTAAAATTTAAAGTAATTGAATTGTATTATTATGTCATCCACAGCTTCCTTGAGGCCCTGCAGATTGTGGTCAAAAGGAACAGACGTCTCCTCCACTTGTCTTTAGGCTGTACTGAGATCATTCTCAATAACTGCCAGGAGGTGTTGCACTTGTTGGTGAAATATCACGCAACACATTTACAGTCTCTGCATCTTTCTAGCGTTAAAGAAAATTCCAACTCCTATGATCTTCCATTCATTAAAGTTGACAGCATCTCATGTTTCACAAATCTTCGCTCCTTGAGTTTGGACTATGACTTTATCACTCCAAATTTCATGTCAAGTTTGAACAGTCGCGTGTGCACTGCTCCTCCTTTGCAGTATCTCATCATCCATGTTCACCGAGTCAATCAGTGGCAGATCACAGACAACATGTGGAAGCAGGTCGCTCTGACAAACCCTGGGCTGGAGCTGACCTTGAACCTCGTCCACTCACCTGAAGGTCTTCAGTCTCTCTTATACATTCTCAGGCCCTCTATGCCGCTGACCAACATTCGGCAGTATTTCTGTGAGGATATCAGTGTTGCCTCAGCTGAACTTCATGAGCTGTCACTATCGTAGCACACTCCGTTCCCTGACTATTGTAGAGGCAATTGACCAGCAACCCATCAGCTACAACACCTTTGATGCAGAAGATCCATTTGTCATGCTGGCTTGGCGCTGCACACGACTTGAATCTTTGAAAATTAATTGGTACGTGTTAAAAATCATCGAGTACAAACATTTGATCATTTTAATACCCTTGAAGGGAGATAAGATTGTAGCAGCAAGAGATAACTCTTGTTGCCTTGCATCATGGAGTGAAAGGATATCAGAACATGAGTTGGTTTAACCTTTTAGAGATCAGGAGCTGTGGAGATGCATGATTACTCATGTCAGTTAGCAAAACATTTGCTAAGACACGAACTGTAATGACACAGCAGTGTACTGTACTGGTGTGCTATCACAGCATTCCAGGTTTCATTACTAGCTCAATTGAGGTTTTGTTTCCTAATTTATAATTACAATAATGCCCTGGTGTCAAGCAGACTTTAGAACATAAAATGTCTCTGTGAATTGAGTAGGTGATGAGGAAGGTAGCTGTCAACCTAATGATGCCATGACTATAGCTCTTGTGAAGTCCTACAACTTCACATTTTTACAAATGTAATTTCCATGGACTTTTACTTTTATTAATAATTATGAATGCCTAGAAGAGAGAAAGTAAAATTTAAAAGAAATTTATATGTTATAAACTCAGAAATTAATACTGAATAGATTGTAGGATATAAAGAAACTCAGGAACCATCGAGGGTCACAGTCTCTGATTAATGCCAGGGCCTGCAACAGTTAGTAAATGAAGCAAGTATGGAAGACTGATGACAGTCAGCTACAAAGATTGGAGCGAATCATATAGAGAAGTTTTTGGCAAAAGAGAATGTAAACATAAAGCATTGATAATGCTAGATACACTTTAAGAAAAAAAAGGGAGGGAAAAGCAACAAAAAAAAAACAACAACAATAAAGATGATTTAAACAATAGCAATCCCAGAACTACAAAAGCCAGGCTCCAAGAAAAATATACAGAATGTTAATAAAGTTGAGAAGTGGATAAAGGCTTAGAGTAAGTTGGTTGAAGGTCTGTGTTCCAGTGTTGAATAAAGGGATGAAAGAAGAGGAGGCAGAGAATTGACATTTTAATGATGTAATTAAAGCTTTGAATGTGTGCAAGACACACCATTAGTTATACATAATTTAATGTAGCCCTTCTGTCAGCCTTTTTGCCTAAGCGATACAGCAAACAATGTTCTCTGCTATATATTTTTCACTTTCTTGTTTAGCCAAGGGCATAGAAGTCTGATTATTTACCATAATGCTCAAACATGCTGTAATGATTTGATAACAGAGTCACTACATTGTTTCATGGTGATGCCCAAACACTTGGACATGACATTATGGTGTACATCCACCATAGGGACATCTATGTAACTCTTCTAATACTTTAGTTAATGATGATAACTGTATAGGTTTACTGAAATTGAGATAATCATGTGGATATTAAAAAGCCCTATACTTGTCATTTGGACTTAAATGCTGAGATCTCAATCAGAAAGCATTGGCAAACTACTGAACATAAAATTACCTAGAAAATTAACCTGGGGTTGATAGCAGCGTCCTGCAAAGGACAAACAACATTGTTGTATTACAAAGTGTGTATGTTTGTGCCTGCATGTCTGTAACCACATCTGCACATACACTATCAGGTTGGTCATTGTAAACTGGTGTTGAAGTAATGTGATCATGTGACTGTCCCAGTCCTCACCAATTCTCTACAGCTCAGCCTAGGTCTGAACCTAAATGTCCTTGCATGCATTCATTCATTCATTCATTTCTCATGTCTGGCAGAAGAAGACACAGAAAGTGTGCAAGAGCATGTGGCAAGCTTAACCAGCTGAGCAAGAATTTATAATATAAGAAACATCAACTTCATCAAAATATCAGATGACAAGAGATTGCAGAGTCATGATTGCCAAACCTGAAGAAGAAGAATATACACAATATATACATAATATAAATGATTATTTGCAGTTTTGTTGTCAGTTGTGCATCCGTCGGTCAGCAAAAGGAAAGAACTAAATATGTATCTTTGTGTGTTCTTGATGCTAGGTGTATCAATAGACCAGAAAGACTTGGTAGCCATTGCACGCCTGAGAAGTGGCCTGAATCAGTTAGTGATACCTTCATGTTGTGTATTTTGGAGTGAAGAGGATGAGGATTACTATAATGAGGATGAGGCACTCACAGACCTGCAGTTGAAGGTTAGTGCTTCTGTCATCATGTGAAATAAACTCCTTGAGTATTTGTGTTTGACATTATCAGATGAAATATGCTTCTTGAAAATCTGTGGTTTTGTCAAGTTCTATCCTTTGTGTTGTCATGTGAAATATATTCCTTGGTATTATCTGTCTTTCATGTTGTAATGTGAAGTATTTTTTTTTTTTGGCATATCCTTTACAGGACATCGCTGTCAACACCAGCATCTTTCATCTGTATGTTGATTTCTTGGCAAGATTATGCTCAGTAGTTTGCCATTGCTTTCTGACCGGCCGGCTCACATACTCCGAAAGTTACTGATGCGATTCGAACCATTGCTGATTCTCACCGTCATCACGTTACCGGAGAGTATACGAGATTACGGAGAAAAGTCATAACCTCTAAGCCACGAAGCCGGCAATACATCTTGTTAATTGTCTGTTTTTAGTGTTATGTGTGGTATCTTTCTTGTTATTGCCTGTCTTAAGGAATATCCTGGATGTATTCAGTGTACTGGGATTCTGATTAGTGAGTGTAGTTTTATTTGATCTTAAACGAGATGTAACATTGTGCAGGAAGGGAATGATAAATATTGGTAACATAGTTTAGAACATATGCTATTTGTGTGAGTAGTATGACAAGGGATATAATGTGAGGAATGCATAGTGGTTTTTAAGGTAACAATAAATACAGTAATTAAATTTGTGTCAGTGAGGTATAGAAACATGCTATTTTATAGTGCTTTATAGGAGTTGTGGCAGACTTAAGGGACAACTGGGTCAGTAAAGTCAGAGTGGAAAAGTATTACACATATGCTAAAGAGACCATCACCACTCTCTCTCAGCATTCAAGGTCACTTAAATGTGCCTCCTACACCCCCTGTCAAGCATTCTCATAGTGCGCGAATACAGGCTTCTTCCAGTCTATCATTTGATGTTGTCTACCCACATGTAATGTTGCCTTTCTTTAACATGCTTACTCCCCAATTTTTTTCATCTATCTTATCCTTTAACAAAGAGCAGTGTCTTTTTAAAAGGTTGAAGTACCTTCATTGTTTGTCTTTGATCTCGTTCAGTATTAATATTTCAGTCCCAGTTTTTGTAATACTTCTTTGTTTTCTGTTCTGATCCTGTCATGATATCCTTGCTGTTTGTCTGTATAACTTCACTTTGAAAGCTTACATGTTACCCTCACATTGTTTATTTGTTGTCCATGTTTCAGCACCATACGATAGTTCAGAGTCAATATAACACTTGATCACTCCTGATGTTAATTTGTAACTTAGCTGTTTAGATGTGAAAAACTGTTTCATATTGTAATATCTAACTTTGGCCATTCTGAACTCTTTCTGTCCCAACCAGTGCATCATGTGTGATAGGCTATATTGTGTGTGTTTACCTATCAGTGTGTCTTTGCACTTCTGACTTTTATTCAAAGCATACTAACAAAATCTGGCAAAGCATGTGTTTTATACAAGGTGTTCCAATCTCCCCTAATAGATCACACAAGACGCCATTGTGAACATAAAACTCGCTATCATTATTGCCTCTAGGCATCAGCTGCAGCATTCTGGAACTGAAAGACTCAATGATGGAGTGAATTTCTACCTTGTGCCTGTTTTGAATGTATTTTTTCAGCACATGGACAAATAATTATTACAACTTGTAGAACTGTCAAAGATGGACAGTATACCAATTTCAGTTGTCATTATCATCATTATGTAGCAGATTCTTTGCAGAACGTTGCTGCCGTCAATGCCTACTGGAAAGACACTTGATCCTTTGTCAGTTTCCCTGCCATAAGGTCTTTAATGTCCTGTGTCCATCTACATGAGCATCGACCCTTGCCTTCATGTTTTTACAGGAATCATGTCTTTCATTCTTTTTAAACCACTGTGATGTTTCATATGGCCAAAGTATTTCTGTTTCTAAGACGTGCTGTTTGTGATTCAGATCTTGTAGTATTTCAGTAGGTTTCTTCATCTTGATCCACTGTATTCTAAGAATTTTTCTTTAAGTAGTGAAGTCCTGATTTTCTTCTTTAGTGATTGCGAAATTGTTCATGAGTCATCTGTTTGTTGCCACAAGAAAAATTCAAAATATGACTGTAATGTGTTTGCTGGTTTGTTGCCCTTGACTCCTAGTACTGTGTAAACATCGCAATGTTACAGCCAGTTTCCTTCCGATTTATGTTTGAACTGTATCCATTATTGAAAAATGTTGGAGTTCACAGTTTGTGCCATGTCCAGTTTCTTCATCATTTATTGTCATTAATGCCATTATAGAGTTCACAGTTTGTGCCATGTCCAGTTTCTTCATCATTTATTGTCACTAATGCCATTATAGAGTTCACAGTTTGTGCCATGTCCAGTTTCTTCATCATTTATTGTCATTAATGCCATTATAGAGTTCACAGTTTGTGCCATGTCCAGTTTCTTCATTATTTATTGTCATTAATGCCATTATAGAGTTCACAGTTTGTGCCATGTCCAGTTTCTTCATCATTTATTGTCATTAATGCCATTATAGAGCAAACTTGTTTCACTCATTTTATCAGTATACTCTCTTGAAGTCAATTTTGAAATCAATAAAATTTTATTCTTGCATGCTTACATTACAGTTTACTTATCCATGTCTGCTGTGCATTGTAGCAGATATCACTCACATAAATCTTGCAACAAGTTACATTGTGCTGTCCACGTTAAAAAAGCCTGTCTTTGTTTGTGACTGACATTTTGTTCTCATATATTCTGCTTTAGAATGAAATTTAGGATCATGAAAATAAGTGAAACCACATGTGTCTGTTGACAGGTGTCTGAAAGTCTGGGCAGAAGTTGGCATTTATTGCCAGAATCATGTGTTCCTCCAGCAGTTTTCTATGGAGACGCTGACGCTGACAATGCTTACATGCCAGAGCTCCTTGGAGATCAGGCCTGGAAAGCAGCTTCTGAAGAACCATTTCATAGAACCAAAAATGTGAAACAAAATGCTTGAGAAATTTTCATCCAGAGCTTAATATTTATGTTGAGGGTGTTGAGGAAAGAAATTTATTTCAACACAGTTGAACAAAGCAAATAGAAAACCCTTTTAGGGTTAAACTGTATGGTTCATAATCTGTAATATAATACAGAAGGTCACGATTTATAACAAGTTTAATAAACATTGTGTAGCTCAAGAATGCTGCAGTGACAATATTAAGAATCTTATCTATGTGCCATAGTTTATAATAGTTGCCATATACAGTCTTGCTTTGGGCACTATAGACTTAATGGAACAACTATGTACATGTACACAGCATTGAGTTGACAACATATTTTTCTTTGCCTACATTTGAAGCTCAGCTATAATGTTGGAGTTTATGATGTAGTTGTCTTTCATAAGCAGACAGAATATGTTTGGTGATTTTATTGTTGAACTATAATCACGGAAAAATATCTGTGTTTCTGCACCATTATTCTTGTGTGTTAGGAAAGTTTCACTTGTGGAATTTAAATGTGAATCTCATCTGTTTGTGTAATTACCTCTTTAAAGTCGTAATAAGTGCTTTCTGTTTTTTGCTTTCAATAATATTTGTTTAGATTACCTAAAGATGGCTGATATCTTCATTGTCTTGCTACAAGACAGCAGCATTGCGTGTTCCAGATTTTATCAAGTTCAGTTATAGTAAATCATTTAAGACTGTTAATTTGTGTCAATGCTCTTTTGGTTTAGTTTCTGGATGATTTTGATAGACTCAAGAAAAAAGAGCATTGTTAATCAGTGGAAGAGATTTTACATTAAAGTACGCTGAACCATTTATTGATAATTATTGAAATGGCAAAATATACAAGTATGCTGGAACTAGTAGCAAGCTAGTGACTCGATGAGTATGCTCAGGAGGATGGAGATGGGATGGGTCCGAAGAGAGTGGCTGCTGTCTCTGGAGCAGTCTCAGCCGACAAAGGTTAGTTTCATCTTCGTGCCAGGTATTGCAGGTGTACAAGGGAATTAGCAGGCTGACAGGCTTGCAGGCAGGGCTACTGTGGAAGGCGAACAAGCCATGGACCAGGCTGATATTCTGAATGCTCTACGAGAAGTAAGTCGTTTCGAGAACTAAGTGATGACTGGGAATCTACAACCATGGTCAGGCTGTGAGAACAGCAAGTTAAAAGAGATGTGGCCAAACAAGAACACTACGCAGGAAGCCAAAGAAGAGTAATAAACCAACACAGAACTGGTGTTGTGAGCCGTTGCACGCTGCGGAATTTGCTGAGGAGGGGATCCTAGCACTTATGGACTGAATGGTTCGATGTGCAATGAGGATGATCTGTCGACTAACTAACTAACTAGTAGCAAGCTAGAAATAGACTATCCAAGAACTATTAGCATGCTTGAAATAGATTGTCTGCCAGTATGACTTCTTTCTGTCTCAGAAGCTTTCACTGAAGATAGCAAAGGGTAAATGACTTCCATGAACAAGCATGTGTGCATTACCTTTAAAGAAGCTAAATATGCAGTGCAAGTCATCACCGAGGAAGCCAGATTGCTGTTGTGTGCTCTGGATCAAATGTGAATAGTCGGACAACACATTGCATGATGGTTGGGATTCATTAGAAACAGCCAGTGACAGATTGCTTGGAACTGAAAGAGTTAATTCAGTAAGCACAAGGGAAAACAAATGGAGATAATCAACTGTACAAGAACACAATATTGGATTGGTAGTCCTTCATCAGCAAACAAGAGCGATGATATAGTAATCTAATATTGTCTTTAATTTGCCATTATGTGCTTCCTATCTACTTTATTTGCTTATGTGTATTTTTTGCTAAAGTTTAGTAGCTCAGGTTTTGCTATTGTTTCAATCAGTTTTCAAAATTGTTCCATTCTTCTATTTTTTAAAAGGTTTCAGGCAACATCTATGCTTTATTGCATCCAAATCTATGTTTTCCCCATGATGTCTGCATAACCTGTCTTATCCAAACCTATCTTGGAACTATCTTAGGTTTATCAGAATGTTGATATTGCATTTCTTTGAATACCAATACTACTTTGATGTTTTGTGCAAAATTGCTCCTTAACTGATTCATAATTACCATTTGTTGGTGTGTAACAGGATCACCATTTGTTGGTGTGTAACAGGATGACATTCATGTGTACTTGTTGTTGTTGTTGTGTGGTTCTACATGTTCTTATTGTCCCACCCTATAGAGCTTTATCTGCCTCTGTAGATAGCATTAGAGCCATTTTTCAACTGACAGATATTTTTCTCTGTATGGCATGAGAACAGCACTGTTTCACCTGTGATTGAAGGCTGTTTTGCCTGCTCTATTCCATCAATTTTCATATAATTTCACAATGCTAATCTGATATTTCATTTCCTCTACCACCTGTCTGTTTTTACCAATTTAAACTTAGTTTTTAACATCCCAATTCTGGAGATTTATCTAGGTGATAAGAGGTTTGCAATTCAGACTCTTTGTGCCATTCTTTGCATCACATCACACTCTTAGATGAATCTCCTTTCATTTTGGTTGGTTGAATTATTATTCTTTCCTTATCTTTAGACAAATTCATAGTTGGTTGGATTGTGCAGCTGAAGTAGTCTATGAAATGGGTACCCAGTCCCATGCGAAATGGGTACCCAGTCCCATGCTAATCCTTCTTAGTCACCTCTTATGACGTGCATCGCACATTACAGTGTTAATGTTCTTTCCAGAAAGGAAAATTAATTCAAAATTATAGACAAAATTATTGGTGAAGTATTTGCTGATGGTCTTACACCAGATTTATGATGATAGTAGTTTATATTAAGGCATCTGTTCAACTGATTTGTCCAACTGATGATTCTTTCACACAAGGAAATATTTGTAATCACTTATAATATGTTGCAAAAGTGTGCATGCCATTGTCTATGATGATATCAAGCCTGTCATCATGTATTTGTACACTTCACATTGAAATCCACCATAATAGCAAACATAATATTTCAGTTTTGTTACGATCATTGACCCACAGTCCATTATTGATACCAATTTTGTTGGTGTGATGAACTGTCACCATATGTCCAGAAACATGCAGAAGGAAGCAATCCTACTTGCTAGTTAGTGTCAGAGCAATTGAATGTCAGTCATTACTGTCTAGTCTGCATTGTATATACTGAATTATAGGGCATGAGGTCTGAAAGCTGTACATCTGTTTTTGACAAAAATTGTTTCATTGTGTTTAACAAGAGCAGTTCCAACAAGGAGAATGGAGCACACAAGACACTGAGGTCACACACCAGTGCCTATTACTCAGGGAAAATATTTGCCATAATAAAGTTTGAACAGTTATTCAAATGTAATGCAAAGATCATGCATTGATTCTGTGTGTATATAGAGCGGAAGGTTCCAAAGCATTTCAGGTTGAATGTTGTACCAACATCTGACCATCTGTGATATTAGAAATAATAATTCTAGCTGTACATTCAAGTTCAGGGTCATGCTGCTAATGTATGTCAGTGAAGGTGGAAGAGAAAAGCAATTTTACTGAAGTTGAGTTAATTCCCTTGACTTTGGGTGAATACATGTTTATTTATTTCATTCATCTATAAGTGAGATTCACATTTGACAATACATTTCCTCATTAAAAAAATATATTAATATATCAACAATTTCTGTGTAACAATGCCTCTACATTGAGTTACCTCTGTCTTATAATTGTAATAAATGTTTCCATGGTCATTTGGTTTCATTGGTTACTGCCAAATTCACTCTTTTTCTGTAATGATTGACAAACAACATAACTCCACATGCTGTTAATTTATGAAACAGCCCATTGTCTTCTTGACACTGGAAATGTATTGATCTTTGATTATTTAGCCATACCACCAGCAAATAATTTGGTCGTATGGTGCATACCATTGGCAACAGCTTTAACTCCTTCTCTGCCAGGCCAGGTTATCTTTCCCTGGCTTCCACAGATTATAGTGATGTAGCAAATGTTATAATTTCTCTTTTTAATAGAATCTACAACTACTGTCCTTGCCTGCCAAGGTCCGGGTTCAATCCCCAGCATAGCAGAAATATTTTGTTCGACCACCATGGCTTTGGCGGGCGCACTGGTGAAGTTGATAGCGAACTCAGCTGGTAATGTCATGAGCATGGTTGGCGCATGTTCGACGCCTGGGTTGCCACTTGCTAAAATGAGGGACAGATTGGCCACCTATTCTGACTTGCTCTTGGCCTACAAAATGTGATGGTGTTGTCACATCACAGACCTATAACAGGAAATTGCTTCAGGACAATTAAGAAAACTGTGGCTCTAGGATCGACCTAGCCTCATAAAAATGGTTTCCCCATCCTCCCAATTTTGAGGATTTTCAGTCATTTTTATGGGAAAGAAAGGCAACAAGGAAGGGAAGTGGCCACCTGACCTCATATATTACAACCTAGAATGTGTAAAAACCTACCCCAATGGCAGGTTCTGCTGTGGGACTAATTTTTTACAAATACTGTCAAATCTTGCTGGTTGTACTGCTACACCTCATTTGAAGGTGTTGGGCTGTCAGTTACAAGCAAATTTGATTTCAATATTGTAAGCCCTGGAGCAGTGTTTTGACTTATTCCTCTTTTGGATTGTTTCACTGTAAATAGTTACTATTTATTTTAATTTGTTTCACGAGTTTGATGTAACCACTATTGACTGATTATTAGCAGTTCTTCTCCTTGTTCTCTCATTGATATGATAACAATTGTGTAGTTATTTTATAAATATAATTTTTATCTCTATTTGTAACAAATATATGCAGCTGGTGTGGTCCTCCTCTCAAATAGAGCTAAGGGAATGTGGAATCACAGTCAACAATGAAGAAATTGACAATCTCACAAACTTTCTTCCTTAGTCAACAGCAGTCGGGACTGTTCAAAAGATGTCAAATGGAGATTGGCCATAACAATGTAGAGGTTAAGCAGTAATGCAAGCCTGTAGCACAACACCAGCAGACAAGTTAAAGTAACATTATTTAAACCATGCATCTTTCCTGTGACAACATGTGGTAGGGAATCTGAGGGCCATTTCGGGTATTTTGAGCTTAGATGTTATAATAAAGTTCTTAAAATATCTGGGGTCAAAAAAGTAAAAATACTGACATTCTAAGAAAACTGGCTCACAAACAACTTTGTGTCTTAGAAACTGAAATATGTTGGCCACTTTAAATGTCACGGCACTTTTGAAAGAACAGTGATGGAATTCAAAGTTCCTGGAGAAAAGGCAGGGGCTAAGCAGCTAAAAGAAGAACTGAGGACATTGCAGTACCTTCAGCATGAGGCAGGAGAAGTTTCAAGAGGATGAGAAACTTTTGGTAGGCCGTTATGAGAACAAAATTCTACATGCTACATAATGATCATGTTTTTTAATATTTATTTATGCTCTGGTCTCATCACTAAATCCAGTGTGTAGGTTCACTGATTCTTGTTTTCTTTCTTGTTTGTTTTGAATGTTTCTCTGATCATGAATGGTTAACAAAATTAAATCACAGTTTCCTCTTTCAAAATATCTTGATGCAAAGATGAAATCATTGTATTAACATCTTATATGAAATGCTGACATTTCTAAAAATTATTCAACAGGTTATATAAATGTGTGGTATAGATCTAATTTTATTTATTTAGAACAAATGTATTTTCAACTTTTTTTTTTCAATGTCTTAGTAAACTTTGTCATTTAGGAAATAGACAAGAAGTATTCTTTAGTAGTAGAGATAGTTTAATACATGACTTGTTGCTTGAAATTCAGAGAGATAATGGGTTAAAATTCCATCATCATAGCTACAAAGATTAGAAGTAAATTGTCTTCCATTAAAAAAGTATGTGATTTAACTTCTGTGTGTTCATAAGCTTTCTCAGCCTTAAGCAAGGCCTGTTATATATTACTCATAATCCTGTTAAGTAAAAAGTAACAATTAGGTAATTGAATCTCTGTGACAGATAGTGCCAGCTATTACAGAGATAAAGTGATTGATCTTATTTGTGTTTATTTCTTTAATGGTTTGTGGGAATTTTGTTTTTCATATTCATTTAACACTCTTCATTTTCATGTGTGTGCTGTTATTATATAATTAGTTTATTATTAATTATGTATAATTGTAATTATTATATTTATAGATTATTTAGATTATAATCATCAGGTTGTCATCTTTTAAGAAGGTTGGCATTCTTATTACTGGATGATTGTTTAAAAACAGGTTACACAGATTGAATCTTGAAGTTTTGTTTGGTAAACTTTTTATTAACTAAATGTTGAAAATGTCAAACTTTTAATGCCTGTATGAAATTTCCAAACAAATCTGACATGTTGGCCTTTTTTATGAAACTTTCATGCAATCAGGCATGCTGGCCACAAATTACACATGTTATGGTTAAAAAGATGTGTACATAGGTCGTTTAGAAAGCAATGGCAAACTACAGAATGTAAACTTGCCCAGGAATCATGAACAAAAAATGCTGGGGTTGACTGCTACGTCCTGTTAAGGATATGCAACTAAAATTTTTTTTTTACATAGGTCAGTGAAAAGTAAATGTGCTCAAGTTTTCTCAGTGTCCACAATGACATGGTTACATCACTTGTTATATTGTGTTTGGTAAACGTGTACATGCATAATTTTCATAGGAAAAAAGAACTCATGATTAACATGCAGTCATTTCAGTTGATCTGTTCAGCGATCTATGTATGTAAATTTTCATTAATATTTCATTATTTCTTTGCTTACCAAAAGATTATTACGGTAGTGTTAGTAACTACCTTCCCTAGTAATTTGTGCTGTTAAATCAACACCTTTTTCATGCATACTTTTCTCTTGAATAATATTAATAATTTTGGTTATTTCTATTTGGCTTCTGTAAATTCATCTTTACCAAAACATTCTTATTTTGGCTCTTGAGAACAAGATACTCTTTCTTGTGTGATGTGAAGAATATAAAAAAAAAGTAGCCTCTATATGGTCTCAGATCGTTTACAATATTGCATTTTATGCAGCACACTGAATGATAATGTTTATAACAGTGTGGCTTTTGAGAGTTGAATAATATTGCATCTTGATTGGCTGTATCATATACACTGATATAAGTTTGTTCAGTTAAACCATAGACATTTTAATCATAACATTACATTCGACCTGGTGGCAACTATAAACAAGTTTGCTGTGTTTACCATTCTGAAGAAGGTGGATAGAATTCTACTGAAACATTGCATTTAATATTTGAGCTAATATTGTGACCTTTCACATCTGCTTTCATCACAAATCCAAAGTGAGCAGGCAGAGACATTTTGTTGTCAGCTTGTGTTAACTAACATAGAATGGTGTTTTTTCTTGTGATTACTACTTTTCAGAAGTCATTACGGCCTGTAGTCTTCATCTTTTATACAGGAGAGAGTCTCATCTAACCGTTTCTGTATATAGATAGATTGTTAAACAATTGAGTATTCTGTAACCAAACATCTCATGTTGTGAACAGCAGTGAGCATTACAGTAGAGAGCGTGATAATCGATATAAACTTCCTATATGTATATACAGAACATTTGATTTTTTTGAATGGAAATGGTTTATTCTCCTTCATGTATGTAACTTGTGAAATTTATAAATGTGCTTTATTTTGCTGGCATTTACAAGTTGCTACATTCTTTGTCAACATATCCAAGCTCAGCAGAACGCCAGCACAAAGCCCTCAGATATTTCAAGTTGACATTCCATCACATGGCTGGGGTTAACACTAAACGTGAGCGCATGAGAAGATCTCTTGAACAAAATGTCTCAGAGCAGGTTTTCGTGAAGCAAGAAACTAATGTCTTTCAATTCTGCAGCCCAGTGTTTTCATGTATTGACCATCTTTTATTTTCCCAGTTGGTGAATGGATGCTGACAACAAGAAATGTGATGTGGATTATTTATTGACTGTGTTACTGTATGTCAGTTCAAGTGCTTTTGATGTGGAAACAGAACTGATAAGTCAAGCCCTTATCTGAAGAGACCATATCTGTGATAAAACATTTGGAGTGATATTTATAGATCTAGTAGAGCAGTTTTATAATGAACTGTTGATGCAACATTTTCAACAGAAAAATAATGAGATGCATGCAGCAGGTTTGCAGCGTGCATATTCTAGTCATGAGTCATGCAGTTTGTCAGAGAACTATACATTCTTTTGATAACAGTGTTCATTTTAGAACATTCATTTTGATCTTATTTATCGTGAAATGACAATAAAATGTATCCTTAAATAGTTTTCAATTTTTGTGTAGTGTTTTAAATATATGCTTATTGTTACCGGGCTATGGCAGTGTAAAGTTTCGTTTGGCTTTGGGTCTCAATTTATGCTGTATATATATTATTTGCATATTTTCTGTACAGTTTGTACCTGATAGGCTTTCATTGTAATAGTACATTTAACCAAAGGCTGAATATGGTGCAGTTAATTTCAGATGGCATCTTAATAAAACTAATTTCTGTCCTTGTTCCCCCTTGGCATTGAGTGAAGTCATAATTCTAGTCTTTTATGCCTGTTTGCAAAAATAATGTCAACCCTCACATTTCTGTATGATTTTACTACTTATTTCATGTCATCCTTGTCTAAAACCAGTCATGTTTCTAACCATTGCATGCACACCCCTGATTGAAACAGCTAGTGTTCAAATGTCCATTAACAAATAAAAATAATCTACACCTAGATACAAATACCTGAGTTTGGAAAACCACTTTCCTGTTACTTAATTCTGCTGCCTGTTGTGGTTCACATCCAACAATGATTTTCAAGCAGCATGTCAGTGCTTTTCTATCAGTATGATAGTCCAATTTTTATTGTTGTCTCTTGTAAAGTCCAACTTTGCTGCTTTATTATGCCCATAATTGCAACATACTGTTTTTGCACCTGTAGCAGTTATTCTTGCGGTATAATTGTCTTCACGACTATGAAGTTTATATTGATCTACATACAAAAGTATTATAAAGCTTTAGTCAAGTATTAAATCTCACCAGTATAATTAATCGTGTAATATGATGTGCACATGAGATAAAGTAGCATATGTCTGGTTGTTCCTTAGTCCTAGAATGTTTCAAGGTGAGTTTTAGATGCTGATGTCCCTTTAAATAAAATGAATAGTTGTTCTATAACAGTAATATCGCTGTAAAATACTCCACTAAGTTAAGGCTAGCAAATAGTGTGTGTGTGTGTGTCTGTATATTTTCACCAAATTTACTAGCTTCAAAAAAAAAAGGTTATGGTGTGTTGTGTATGTCTTAACACCAAAATTACACAATTCAAAAAGATTGTTTGTGCTTGCATGCATATATGTGTGTATATGTATGTAGATTGTGCTTGCATGCATATATGTGTGTATATGTGCATGGGTTTATTTAAAATACTAATATACAAGACTAGAGTCTAAGTTCTCTAGATAAAAGAGGAACAACAGAGTATTAGAAACAAATTAATGATAGCCTAGCATTCTTTGGTTTGCAGTTAACAAATTATCCACCTATGTAAGAGTGGGTATGGTGGCATTATCATACCACAGACCTATAGAAAGAAACCTCTTTGGGACAATTTTGTATTATTATTATTAATTGTAAGTGTTGACGTCTTACTTTGTCTAGGTAACTTAATGGGTTCACACAGGTGTTAATTAATACAAACAATAAATACGTTCGCTATGATATAGCCGATTTATTGTGGCAATCTACAGTTGGCGCAGTGGGTTAAACAGCCCGCGCTTTACATCATCATCATATCACAGATTATAGAACATCAAACATTTCATATAACAAACTAGCACACTATCTAGCCTATGTTCTATCTCTATACAAGAGCTAACGAGTCCCTCTCAGGCAGACACTTGTTGCCTGGTCTCAGTCCATTTGTCCTCTGATGGTTTTCCGCGTGTCGCTATTCGACGGGCGGTAACCCTGTTCGAGTTCCTCGTGGACCCCGCTTCAGGCGGGCCACATTAGTGTCCACGGACCCATGAACTCGAGGGTTGACCTTCGATAAGGTTCTGGACTTTTCTTAGTCTGAGCAACTCGGTTGTCTCTCTTGGGCTAGAGTTGCAGCCCTCTAATTCTATCTTTAGGTGAGGTGATGACAGGATTCCCCTCTCCCCTCCTGATCTGGCTTGTTATTGGTCAATTAGATTTAATCTAATTCTGTCATCGACTCATCTAAAGTTAGGGTTTGTAGTTTGGTGGACAGTAACTTGGTAAACTACCTAATGGCATTAGTAACTCATGTATTCTACCATACACTACTTCTCTGATTTGCTAAAGAGATCACTCTGTCTCCTGTGTCCTTAACAATGCTTATCAGACCGAAGTTACGTGGCGTTTTAATAGTTGTATTGACAACTCGCCCTTCTCACGCACCCTATTGGTGCCCAGACAATTAATCTCTGGTTAAAGAGAGTTAACAGGACCGAAGTCCTGGCTAGTTAAGTACACTTTCAAATCTTGATTCGTGAGTGTATTTTAATACACTTTTACTCTCGTATGTCATCCAATGCTAAATATGTAGTTACGATGTTCTCTTATCCCCCTCAGACTACATGTGTCCCTGTTGGCTTGTTAGTGTGTTTGACTAATAAGTTGATGTCTCTAATAAAGTGACTGTATTTTAAATTGAAAGTGTTGAGTTTTCAGGTTTGTGTATGTGCTGACTGGATGGTGTATTTCCAAGCGTCACGAGTTGGGATAACCTCAATCATGAATCCTTGCACTGTGTGCACTACATGATCCGGCATTCCAAGTAGTGATGCTTAGTTATATCCTAAATGCTAACCTAAGTATGTTAACTATTTACTAACTAAGCTAAATCCTAAACTAAGTTCTATACATGTATTCACAATTTAGACAAGTTATGTACTTTTACATCAAAAACGCAGACAAATTACAATAAATACGTGTTGCGTACAATTTGTCCGCCAAGTGTATCGTTCTCTTATTTAATCCTTTCACACATTCATTCATTCGTCTTTCAAACACAATAGTATTCGATTAAAATATATAATTTAAGTTAAGGTAAATGTTATTGCCCTTGGAAACAATGGGCTAGGCGATATTCGCCCTTTAAGAAAAAACGTACTTTCTGTACGATGAAGGAAAAGTAGGTTATAATTTAAATAGAGACAATTGTATAGGACGGGTTTTCTTAGCCTCTGAATGGCACCGCCTGTAATATTAAAGTAGAATATGTACAAATTACAGGTTAACACAATTTATATACATCAATAATGGAAATATAATACATATTTAATTAAATTAACTAATTAATTAACTCCAACGATGATGTGCGTGTTGCCGTCCTGTTGTTCCTGTGTTTTGCTATAAATGTTAAAGTTCGTATAGCTGTCTCTTGCGTGTTGTAGTTGATGTCGTACTATTTCGGCTGTTTGCAACGTTTGTAGCAACAGTAAATTATGGGTTCTTTTCCATGTTTCGTATGAAATATTACAGTGTTCATGGTTTGTTCTGGTTGATCTTACTGGTTGAAATAAACACAGTTACTGTTTCTTGATGGTCTAGTAATAGAGTTTAGGCACTTGATGGTATAACTATTGAAGTACCGTGTTCATGGGTGTTGTAATAAACTAATCACTAAGAGAACTTAGGCGGTGTATAGGTACACTTATATGAAACGGTATAAAAGTATCACAGTATATAATATGGCTAGTGGTTGACTGAGTAGTGTCAATCTACTGGCGCATTTGACTGGCGTGATAAAATGTCGGCCAGAATATTATCGGTGCCCTTGATATGGCGTATTTCAAAATCATAATCTTCCAGCAATAAACGCCATCTTTGTAACCTGTGGTTCTTGGGCGACCCTTGGTTAAGGACTAATAATGGTGAACTGTCGGTGAGAACCAGGAAGTGGCTCCCTAAAAGGAACTTCGAGAGCCTCAGTATACAAAACAATAGGGCTAGACACTCCAATTCAATTGTTGCATATCGAGTTTCAGCCTTCTTCAGTTTCCTGCTCACGTAGAGAATAGGGTGTCTAATTCCGTCGACTTCCTGCATCAAGCAACCTCCTATAGCTATGGCACTTGCATCTGTGGTTAAGATAAAAGGTAATTTTATGTTGGGTAATCGTAACACTGGAGGATTTGAAAAAATATGTTTCAATCTACACATTGCATCATCTAAGCTGGTACTTTTACAAATTTTCGATGGATGATCTTTAGTTAACATATCAGAAAAAACTGAGGTGAGTTCTGCCCAATGTGGAATGAATTTGGAATAATAATTAATGAGACCTAGTAAACTCCTAATCTGCTTCTTTGTAGTAGGTACTTCTAGATTCAAAATCTTGGAAACAATTTTCTCATCAGTCAATAATTTACCTTGAGAAATTCTATGACCGAGGAAGTCTATTTCTGTGTAACCTATTTCAACCTTGGAAGGTTTGATAGTAAGTCCGAAAAGAGAAATTTGGTTGAAGACTTGTTTTAAGGTAAGTAGATGAGAAGACATGTCAGATGAATGGACGCATATGTCATCTATATAGGAAACTACATGTGTAATTCCGTGTAATAATAATCTTGTAAGCCTTACAAAGGTGGCCGGTGCGTTCTTCAGGCCGAAAGGAAGGTATAGCCACTCGTATAATCCAAGAGGTGTTGCAAACGCTGTAATATGTCTACAAGAAGGGTGTAGTGGGACCTGCCAATATCCTTTAGCTAAATCTATCTTAGAAAATATGGACGATTGAGCCATGTTTAAGATAAGATCTTCACAACTGCTCATTGGCTCTGCGTCCGTAGTTGTTCTCGTATTTAAAATTCTATAGTCAATGCACAAGCGAATGGTCTGGTCCTTTTTCTTAACCAGGACAATAGGTGATGAATATTGTGACATTGATTTTTGAATAATGCCATTCCTCTCTAATTCTAAAATTTCTTTATCTAAATTAGATCTGTAATGGAGAGGAATTGAGTATGGTCTACACTTGACTGGTCTTAGATCCGTCAGTACAATTGAATGGGTTATTTTATCAGTGCGTCCAGGTTTGTTAGAAAAGATTTGTTTGTAGTCGTTCAGGATATTCCAAATGTCTTGTCGCTGTTGCTGCGTTAATGCGTCACTGATATGGATGTCGTCAATGCTCCCGTCGTTAGTCATGATTGGTACAGGGACTTCCGTGTTGTCTATGTCTGTCTGATTTATCACAGATGCTACTGTTTGTAAGTTGTTTTCAATGTCGTTGTCGTCGTCGTCAAGGTCAATAGTCAATAAGTCGTTAATTTTGTCGTCATTGTCGCTATCACAGAGTGTCGGTAATGTCCATAGTTCTTCGTCGTTTTCGTTGTCGTAAGCGTAAGTCGTTAATGATGCTTCGTTTGTCGACGTGTCATTCTGTCGGGGAATTGTCGTTTCCTGCATGTTATCTGGTTGCGTCCCTTTATCCGTGTCATTGTCTTGTCTCAGAAAATACGGTTTTAGCATATTTATATGGAATATTTTAAGTTTTCCATTTATTGAGATTTCGTAGTCTACTTCTGAAATCCTTCTAATGACCTTAAAAGGTCCCTGCCATGACGTTGACAGTAGATCTCTTTTGTCAGGTAAGAGAAGCAAAATGTCCTGACCTGGATATAGCACAACAGTCTTTGCACCTTTATTGGCGTATTGCCTGTATTTAAAACCTTTCTCCTGTAGTGATGTTCTGGCCATTATACAGGAACGTATGATTTTGTCTCTGGTGTCAGTGACCAAATCATATGTAGAAATGGGAAGGTGGATATCTACAGGTTGTGATATTATGTCTTTATAGATGGTGAGAGGTCCTCTTGGGTTCGCTCCATACATCAATTCGAAGGGAGAGAACCCTGTACTTGATTGTGGGACTTCTCTATATGCGAACAGCACCGTTGGGAGAAGTACTGTCCCAATCGGCTGGATTTTCAGCTGTCACTTTGGCAAGCATGTGCTTCAAGTCTCCATTTAATTTTTCGCAGATGCCATTTGCGGCTGGTCTGTATGGACTTGTGAAGCACTGCTTGATGCCCAGTAACTTTGTTACTGATTGGGTGGCATTTGAGATGAACTGGGTTCCCCTATCAGAAATTATTTTCTCCGGAAAGCCAAAACGGGAGAAAATATTCAGTAATATGTCCGTTACATCCTTAGAGGAGATAGATCTTAGTGGTAACATTTCGGGCCATCTTGTACATAAATCAACAAGAGTAAAAATATATCTATTGCCCTTGTTCGAAATGTGATTTAAAGGACCCACAAGATCAACTGCCACGATTTGAAAAGGCCTCGAGGCAGTTGTCGTTGATTGCACTTCTGCTGTAGGGTTCTTTCCCTTTTTACCCAGTTTTTGACATACTTCACAAGATTTACAGAAAGTCTTTATATCATGGCAAAACTTCGGCCAATAAAATTGTGTCAGTACTCTGGCTCTGGTCTTTTCATATCCCATATGACCTCCAAAAGGTGAGTCATGGGCTAATTTTAGAACGTTGTTTCGATGTGCTAATGGTAACACTATTTGTTGTGTCGTGGTTTGTTTTGTAGTGTAATATCTAGTAAGGATGTTATTTTGTAGCCTAAATACCCACGATGCGTTTTTCGTTACCTTAGGTTTTATTCCTACTAATCTGAAATATGGTGTCAGTGTAGGATCATTTTTCTGTTCGTTTCCGAAATTGATGTTAGTGGTGTTCGGCGCTGCTGTTTCTAGTGATTCTTGTAGTTGGTCCGTGTTGGTTTTGTGGGTTGTCTGTCGTGTAATGGCGTTTGTGTCGTGTGTGTTTTGTAGCACATTTACAGGTTTGGTATTTTGTAGTATGGGAGTGACCTCAATTCGAGGTTTTAATTCGGTCGTCTCGTTAAAAGATTCGACCGCCCCTGCGTTGTGCACTTCGGTGAATTCTTTTTGAATAACCTCAGTGTTTGTCTCCCTTGGTATTTTGGCAGTTTGAGACAAATTAACATGGTGTTTCTCTTTAGTATCGGTATTTGTGTGGTGGATACCGTGTTTTTCTTCCCAGTCTTTAATTTCTTTGTCAGAGCATGGATGGATGTTAGGTAAATTCCCAAGTATGATATCTGCGATTGGGTCTTCAAGGACAGCGCACAAAAGTTGTCCTGATATATATGGTGTTTGAATTTCGACCATCGCAAGGGGGTATCTTTCTATCGTACCTGAAAATGTGCGACAGTTAACATGTCTGTCTGTGTAGTCTGTGGTGTTGACTAATGTTTTCTTTACCCCACAGAGCGTTGCCCCGGTATCGCGGATTAATGAGCACTTTTTCTTGTTCACGAAGCCTGTCAAAAATGTTAGCTTCCCTGTGGCTGACAAAGCAGCGTTGGCTGTCTCATTTGCAATAGGTATCGTGTGGCCACATGGTAATGATGGATCTAGTTGGAATTTCGTGCAAGCGTTACATGTTTCATCTACAATGGTGTTAACTATATGTACAGCATTACCAAGCTCGCTTTCATTGTCATGCTGATTATAACCTTCAATCAGTGAATCCGTCTCATCATCAGAAGACGTTGCTACTAATGCAGCGTTAGCTTGCTTCAGTAACTTACGACCTTCACAATATCGTGAATAATGTCCCCAGCTTCTGCAAAAGTAACATTTTACAGCCTTTTGGTACGCGTTACGTTTTGCTTTCTGTTTATCCACCATCATTTTTAGGTGGTGGGGATAGTTCGGTGACTTGTCGCACATTTCGTAAGCGTTGTGTGTCAAACTGCAATACTGGCATTTTGCTACTTTATCACTGTTGGATCGCGGTTTAAATTTGCCTTGTGTTTGCTTGGAGTACTTAGTATTTATTACTGCAGCTGCTGTGTCATTGTGGCTAATGTTGAGTTGAAATATATCCCTGTTTGCTGTGTAGAATGCATTGCCTTTGGATTCAATTTCTTGGATGGTTTTGCAATCCATCTGTTTTAAAAATTTTGCAAACGGTGTGGGGATGGTGCTCACAATTTTATCTATGATGATTAGTTCTTTAAGTTTATCGTGGCTATTGTTGGTTTTCGCCGAGTTTATCCATTTAGTGCATATGTCTTGTACTGTACTAACATAATCTATGAATGTTTGGTTTGGTTGGGGAGCTAATTTTGCAAATTGTTGTTGGTACCCTGCAGTGTCTAAGGAAAAATGTTGGAGAATGCGTTGTTTGAGGTATTCGTAGTCTTTTCGCATCTCTTGTGGTACTGTTTCTATTACTTTAAGCGGCTCGAGAGCCAGATTTCTCATGAGTATAAAAGCCCAATCTGCCTTAATGATTTTATGGTAGGCCATGAGACATTCGAAATTTTCTAAATAGGCGGAGATGGAATCTCCTGCACAGAAAGCCTTAACGAGACCTTTATATTTACTATATTTCTGTTCCTCTTCTTTATTTCTTAATTTGTTTATTGATATCTCTGTGTTGGACTCTATTTCCATCTGTTTCAATTTCAACTGTGTATCAGCGTTCAATTGGGCCTGTTTGGCCGCTGCGTCGAGCTCCATTTGCAGTTTCTTTTCCGCTGCTTCTCTTTCTTCTCGTACTTTCCTTTCTTCTGCCTCTCTTTCCTGTTGCAATTTTCTTTCTTCTCTTTCTATTGCTCTTTCCTCTCGCAGTTTCTTTTCCTCTCGTTCAATTGCTCTTTCCTCACGGGCAATGTTATCTGCATGTGTTTTCTGTGCCCATTCTGACAGTTTCTCATCTTTATAGCCCAATTTTATTCCCTGCTCAATGCATTTATCTAAGCTTGACATTTTGGATTTTATTTATTAGTAATGTTTATAGAGTTATTTCCTTTATCAAAAACTTTGGTGTCTGGAAAAATTTGGTTGCCTACCTTGTTTATTAATGTGTAACTCAAAATGCAAAGTTATAATGGTGGCAAGGTCATGAATATCCGAACAAATAAATATGAAATACAATAATATATTGATGATAATGAAAATGGGAAGCACAGCTTAGACTTTACAATGAGTATGATCTGAAACTTAGCTCTGAATAGTAGCGCTCGATGTTGTCGTTCTTTCGTCTCTGCTGGGAAAAGTTACACTGCGTTGCACGCGGTCCTCTCTGTCACACAACTTAGTGGCTTGAAAAAATCACATGTGTTGCCCACGGTATTCTTTGCGGCACAATCTGCTCGTAGAGCAAGAAACATTAGTCACGGTCAACGAAAAAAAAAACAAAAATGTCATAGTTATGTTAAACAGTTATACATCGTTACTAGACCACTAATATTGTGGTGTAAGGTATGGACTTTGTTTTGAGACTGTTGAGGGACTCTGCTTATTCTATTGCTAGATAGCTACTAAATATGTTGAACAATTTATGGTTAACAATTTTCTTCTATTGTAACCAAACAATGTGATATGAATAAATAATTTTACATGACATTTCACAGTTATTTCATAACATATTATGTCAAAACCGGTACTAGCCCCCAAAAACCTGTTGACGTCTTACTTTGTCTAGGTAACTTAATGGGTTCACACAGGTGTTAATTAATACAAACAATAAATACGTTCGCTATGATATAGCCGATTTATTGTGGCAATCTACAGTTGGCGCAGTGGGTTAAACAGCCCGCGCTTTACATCATCATCATATCACAGATTATAGAACATCAAACATTTCATATAACAAACTAGCACACTATCTAGCCTATGTTCTATCTCTATACAAGAGCTAACGAGTCCCTCTCAGGCAGACACTTGTTGCCTGGTCTCAGTCCATTTGTCCTCTGATGGTTTTCCGCGTGTCGCTATTCGACGGGCGGTAACCCTGTTCGAGTTCCTCGTGGACCCCGCTTCAGGCGGGCCACATTAGTGTCCACGGACCCATGAACTCGAGGGTTGACCTTCGATAAGGTTCTGGACTTTTCTTAGTCTGAGCAACTCGGTTGTCTCTCTTGGGCTAGAGTTGCAGCCCTCTAATTCTATCTTTAGGTGAGGTGATGACAGGAAGTCTAAAGTGTGTTACTTCTGTTTGTCCAGTGCTTTTGCTTCATGATCACAGCAATTTCCATGCAGTTTGATGCCATGTATATTGCTTCTGTTCCATCCCTCTCAAGTTTACTTGTTGCCGTATTCTCAGATGCTTGTTCCGGTTGGTATCAATTCTGTTTAGTCATTCAAGTAATTATCCCACCATTTTATTTGTCTTCATGTCACAGATTTTGAGAGTGAACATACTGATTCAGTCGTCGACGTTCCATATTCTGTTCATTTCAATGACCACTTTAGAGTTACCCTTCCTCGTAGCCCATTATCTTTATGGTGATTGTTACAGCATATTCAGCATTGTATTTGGCTTAAAGTGTTAGAGTCATATTTATTTATAGTCCAGGTTTTATTGCTTACACTTTTTAACTTTACATATATTAACCTTATATTTTGGGAACTTGTGTTGTATAATTTCTTAAGTGAATATTATTTGAATATTAGTTCAGTAGTCTGGAAACTCCATGTGCCAAATGACAGAAATTAACATCTCAATGCAGTAAATCCCTTGATATAATAAAAATCAATAAGCTGAAGAGCAGTTGATGACAAGATTAGCTAATAACCCACTCATGACTTATAAGGCACTTTGATAGAGACATCAACACTAAGTGTTAACTAACCCTCATAGCATTTCCAGTGGCAAGAGAATTACTTGTCTGAGCCCATCATCTCTCCAAGTATAGTCTCTGGAGAGTTCTCAGCTTTTTTGTTTCATTTTTCATCAAACTGAGTGCAAAGAAAACAATCTGTCATATTTTTGTTTTTGTTGTGTTATTCGTTTGTATTATTTGCTAAGCACAGTCAGTCATAATTTTCCAAATTAAATATTCTCTTTTCTCGAAAAGTAACATTCAGTTAATTTTATTTTAAAGTGGTGTTGAAGTTGCAAAATATATTAGTGTGTGGATTTAGGTTATTTTGATAATATTAGATAGGTTAACTGGGTTAGATAGGTTAATTTGATGATTCTGTAAAACTTTTGAAATAATTATAAAGAATATAGGAACAATTTAAATATTTCTGTCATTTAAAAATACTATTTCCATTTTATTTTCTTCATTTTGATTATAGCTGTTGCATTTATGATGTGCTAAATTTAATTTTTAAAAATGGGGTGGGGTGTTAGTAATACTGTTTTAAAATGACTATTTGTGAAACAAGGGGTGAATTAACATTCAGAAATGCCCAAGTATCAGTATTTCAGTTCCTTGCAATTTAGTGCTTAAATATTTTTGTGTGTGTTGAACACAAGTCCATGCTATTTTGTGATGTGTCTGCTGTGTGTGTTTTTTTTTTTTACCACGAGTCATTTAATTTTGTTTCTGATACCACCTAGTCATTTAGTTTTGTTTCTGATAACCACCTAGTCATTTAGTTTTTGAACCAGCTGAAGTGAATGATGAACTCTGCACAGTGTACAAGATCTGCTGATAATGTGATATGGTTCTTTATTGTTATTTATGTGTTATTTATTTAGGTCTTACCTATGCCAAAATGTGAACATATTTGTATGTAAGCTGTACTTAGTAACATCAGTAGATACGGTAGACAGTGTGCGGTGGTGCAATCACTGTGGATTAGTGGATTGTGTAAAGTGTTTTGATAGAAGAAGTTTCAAACTTGATTTATATTTGATTAATAAATTGTTGTCATTGGTGCGATTACTCTAGGATCATCAACCCTCACTGCTGTTGATCCACTTTTAATTAGTCTTGTCAGAACACTTTATATGTATGTACAACTTCTGTTACAAGCTTTTCTTATTTGTTATTGTGCAGTAACATTTGAGAAGAATTAACGATGATATATTTGCCAGGAAGCCCATGTGGATCAGTGGCGAGTGTGCTTGCCTGCCAAGACAGTGGTCTGGGTTCAATTTCCAGCACAGGCAGGATTATTTTATTCCAAGCACTAGGGTCAACCCAGCCTCATAAACATGTGCATTAATTTTCTGAGCATTTGTCTGGGAAGATGAGGCAATGAGGAAGGGAGCTGGCCACCCATCTCATATGTCATGGTCCAGAATATATGAAGGCATAGCATTTCACACCCCAGTGTCAGGATCTGCTATGGGATTGCCTTTACTGTGTTATATTTGTCGGGGGTAAGCTGTATTTAAATTAATTGAAAGTGTTTGCAAACATTTTTCAAAAAATACTCAAAGGCAGCTAGTTTGATTTCTGTTATAATGCAGAATAGTTACTACAACTGATTCAGTCATGTTTAACATTTTGCCCCATAGACAGTTAACAGTGATTGATTCAGTCAAATTCTAGCTTCTTGCAACTCAAAAGTTTATGGCTAATTCTGTTTACTTTCAAATAAGCTTCATTGCACTGGGTTCTATTCCTTATGGTGCAGTCTTCTGTCCATAGAGTGTAACAATGTAAAATGACACAAAGTAATGCAGCTTTAAAGAACAGAATTACGACATATACAGGACGTCTCGGCGACTAGCCTTCATCAGCAAACAAATACATGCATGAAACACAACAAATAGTACAGGAGAAGATCCTCCGGTGACTACATTAAGGCATACAGACGGGATGAGAAGAATAAAAAGATGAAAAAAATGATAGCAGTGAAAAGAAAATGAAAACATTAAAAAAATGTTGCTACTTGTCTCGGAGTCCGAGGCTGTACTGCTACCACTTTTATGTGTCGTAATTCTATTCTGTAAATCTGCATTACTTTGTGTTATTTTATATTGTTTACATTTCCACAGGTTTACCGCAGTTTCACCAAATTTTGTCCATAGAGTGGCCTCTCGAAATCATCCTACAGAAGGATTGAGACTGGTGGAAAGTGAGACATGTTTGTGACATTAGCCACATAAACTCAACATAAAGCGGAGAGTGTATCTTGGTAAAGTCACAATGAGAGCTAAATAAAGTTATAGTTTCAAGGGCCTTAGAGGTAAAGGTAATATGGCAAATATTTCCATAGAAGTGTGATGTATTAAAATTCACATATACTCGGTCACAGTATCATGGGGTAAGCTGGCAAACCCTTTTCCAGCCACCTTTCCTTCCCTCAAGCTTAGAAGGTACCAGGATTGATCTCAGCATAAGGCTAGAAATGTTTCCAAGAACCAGTGGCGTCTAATGAGATCACAAGTCACCTTGATCACTTGGGTAGTGAGATCATATACCTAGCCTTCACGGATAAATGGTGAAAAGACAGGAGATCCTGTGTGCAAGTTGTGCACATAAAAAAATCCTGTGATAGTTGGATATTGCAAAAAGTAGTCCATAAGGCCACAGCCCTAACAAGATTGTTAAGAAAGAAACATCTACCCATAGGTAGATTGTCAGAAGTCAATAGTTTCTCTGTGTTTTTTTCTGGTGCAGGTTCAGATCCCTTACACACCACATCCAAAAGAGAAAAACTCTGGACAAATGTCTTTTATATGCTGAATAAAGGCCATTTACTGGATACCTACGCACACAGCTGAAAATGGCTCATAAAAAGGTAAAAGTTGCTGGTCTTGGTATCCCCAAGGAGTTGGGAGGAGGAGGTTAGATGCCTAGGTTTACTTCTATTACTTTACTACTAGGCAGGGCAGGTTTCCTCCCTGACAATTTCCCCTCCCTGGTTAAAATGATGCCTCCACCAATCCTTTTACGTAAAAGGTACACATACACAATTGTGTACAATTGGAAAAATCAAAATCGAACTATGAGTGAAACAAACTACCACTGTGTTTATTATCTGTCAATAATCATTCAAACATGATGGTTGTGAAGAAAGAAAAACCGATCTATGGGTATATGGATCCTGTTACCTTGGATTGGATCTGTCTAGAGGAAACAGATCTTTCAGAAATGCATGCAAAGACACACTGACCACAGTGATGCATAAATAGGTGTGATGCACTTCCCTCAAAAGCGAAACAAGGAAGGAGAATTTTACAAGGCAGTGTTGACCTGCTAAGCCATACTGGTCAAAAAGTATGTAATTTTGCCACGACTGGTGAGTTAAACCTAGCTCTTTGTGTTATCAAGTGAGTGTAATACCAACAACGTAATGAGCATGGAAAGGCACGTGGAGCATCCTGGTCATCCACTGCACCTGTATTCGTCTCCAGTCGTCTTGATTTGTCCTGCCACTAGATTCAGATGGACTCAGGCGAGAGAGTGTGGTCAACGAATTGTGCAACTCTTCCTCACTTTAATTCAATTCATCGCACAAGTCATTCTTCATCCAACTTCAACATTTTGAGCCAAAATAGGCCTTACCAGCCATCTTAGAACTCACGGCTTCAAACTTTTAACCCCACTGGATAAAATGAATGGTCATCATCATTCTTGGACAAACACCAGTACCAATACCAACAGACTACCACATCTCACATTCAACCACGGGAGTGTGATGAATCAGCATTTGTATAATGCTCACTAGTGCAGGTATAAATTAGTAGATGGTGTCACTAAAGGGGACATAACATGTGATAAGTGAGTTGCTTTTGCAAAATCTTTGATTCTTTTCTTTGTGTTAAACATCAGCTACAACTTCATGCAGTATGATGTTTCTGAAGCTGTATTTTCAGATTAATTTACCTTTGCTAATATCATGTAACTTATTGTTTTTCTGTTAGTAATTTTCTTTACACTTTTAATGAATGTAACATTTTATAGTTGCAATTTGATCTGTTCTTACAGCTGGAAAATCGTAAGTGTTCGTGATATGTAATTGAAGCATGCTCAATGACATCTTGGAATACAGTGGTAATGAGTTAAAAGTTCCATCACCATAGCTACAAAAGATCACAAATCCGTTGTGCTTGTATCAGAGAATAAGACAAGTTGTTAAGCCTGAGAATGAAAATTAGTTTACTTTAATGTTTGTACAGAAGCATTCATACCTTTCTTTGATGGGTTAGAGTTGCCAGATTGCAAGAAATTACTTGGCCAACAGAGCCATTTAATGCCATTTTCAAATTTGCAGTTTCCCGATATTCTTGTTTTATAACTCAGAAATAGCATGTTGAGCCATTTGCTTATTTTCACTGCAGATATTATCTTTAATGGCAAAATTATTTTAGACAATAGCATTCTCTACTTACTTGAGACAGTAACATTCTGTGCTTACCTGAGACAATAACATTCTTTACATACCTTAAAAACAATAACATTCTTTACATACCTTAAAAACAATAACATTCTCTACTTACGTGAGACAGTAACATTATATACCTGAGACAGTAACATTCACTACATACCTGAGACAATAACATTCTCTGTATACCTGAGACAGTAACATTCTCTGTATACCCGAGACATTCTCTATATATCTGAGACAGTGTAATAATTTATCTTAAACATATATTGCAAAGGAATATTTGCTTGAGAGTACTTTAATTTTGAAACATAATGATTGTCACAAATATTTAACTTGGAATGACAATCATTGAGACAGTATGATAATGCATCTTAAAAATATATTGCAAAGGGGTATTTGCTTGAGAATACCTTAATTTTGAAACATGATTTTCAAAAATATTATTTAACTTGGAATGAAAATCATTGAGTTGTGTTATAAGAATCTCTTGCCTTCTCACATAGGTTAATGCACGTACGTGTTGTTGCTATTTTGTATAGTATAATCTGTTGGTAATATTTTATGGAATAAAACCTTCACATTTCTTGAGTTAAGTTTTTTCTTGAATAGCGCAAATACAAAAGTTATATAATTTACTCTCCAAAGTGTTATCAGACAAATTTGTATATAAAATTACTGGAGAAATTGGTTATTTTATGGCAGTGTTTGTCTTCAACTGTGAAGCATTCATGTAAAGCAAGGAGATAAACTTGCTGTCCACCCACTGTTTCTCAGATAGTGATTGTCTTAGCTCAGAATGTATCAGTCAATGCAGTATTTCCCATGATCTTTAGTTGGCATGTAAATTAAGCAATCAAAGGGGAGTAATATGCATAGAAAAACATTAGACCAGGTAACATGATGTTTAACGATCTTTGTACCAAATATTCCTTAATGGGAAAACTCATCTTAGCAGTATTCAACACTAGCCTACCAAAAAAAAAAGTACATTTTTGCAGATGCTCACTTACATGATTCAAAATGTGAAACTTCATGTCTTTTGTGGTTTTTGTTTTGTTGCTTTAAGATACTTTTCTTGAATATGCCAGTTTTGTCTTGTTTGTAGTAGTGGCCATCTAGATTCTTATTTATGATTACATATAACATTATTATTAAAGAACCCTTGGGCCACCCCTCCCTAACTGTATTCCAGATTTGAGTGTTCAGGGCTACTGTACTATGTATCTAAAACTTGCACTTGCTTTTATTCTGGCAAAATGAATAATGCTAGGAGCTGACTGTAAGAGAGATCACGTTGCACTATGTAGACAAATAAAAGTGAAAGTGAAAAGAAAAAAAAAGAGGTTAAGAACGATAGACTTAATAAAGATATTCTAAGGTCAGATAAATTCAAGAATGGTGCGAAGTTCATACAAGCAAAAAGATATAAGAAAGAAGTAAAAAACTAAGAAAGAAATGGATGACTGAAGAAATCTTATGGTTGATGAACAAAAGAAAACAAGGTTAAAATGACAAAGAAGAATGTAAGGTAAATAACCGAAATAAGAGATAAGTGCATACAAGCAAAAGACAATTGGTTAAACATGCAGTGTGTCAGAATTGAATTCTATTAAAGATACTGTATAATAACATAGACAAATCATTGATCTTTGAACAATGTCAATGTTAAAGAGATTGAATGAATACTTAAGAAAGTTATTTGATGAAGAAATAACAGAATTAACATTAGAAATCGCTGTGACATTTGGCAAGGTATGTTATGTTAATAAAAATTAGTAATCCTGATAAACATTTAGCATAGAGGTTCAGGTAGCACTTAATGATGCTTGCTCATTTTACCTCAACCTGTTACTATCTTATTGTTTGTATCCAGACGATGTATGTGTCGTAAGGTTTTCCATTTTGATGATCAGCATCAGCAACTCCTGTTGCTTTCTGTGATTAAAGGTTCTTAGAGAAGCCTGGCCTCTAATGTTTTGGTGCCTTTTGGGGGAAGTACACAGCAACAACACTATTAGCACCACCATTTTAAGGCGGTAACAATCACACTGAACTCGTTCGAAAAGAATCGAGAATGAATTATGCATTTGAAAACAGACAAGGGAGGTTGTGTTTGAGAAATACATTGGTGACTGCTTGCATGTGGCTTTGAACTACGTCATGGTAAACTTCCATCTGCTATGGTAAACTTCCAGCTGCCATCTGGCATATACATTTCGTGTTTCTAAACTGAACAGGAATTGAGAAAATAAACACATATTTTATTCTCATCAGTTTTCTTTGTTTGTGTGTGTGAGGAAGAGAGAGAGGATGAAGGCAAGCAATGGAGAGGAAGACCACAACGTGTGAGATGAGTTGATTAAGTGACCTTTAAAGGACAAAACTACATCAGAGCTAGAGCTGTATAGAATATACGAAAGTATTGTAAGATCTAATAAAGGACTCAAATCAATGTGCAACAACCACTGTAGTAAGGCGAGAATGTGGCCTTTCACCGTTACTATTCATCATCTTTTATTAAATGATTTTCTATGCAATAGTACGTTCAGTAGTTTGCCATTGCTTTCTGAACGAGAAGTCCATGTTGATACCAAACTTAATGCCACCATAGGGGTTGAACCGTCTTCCTTGATTCAGCATACCGGAAGTTTAAGAGCGAGCGCTTACATGGACATAATGACATCAGACGCAAATTTAGAATCGTAAACAGAAAATAAAGGAATAGCCGAAGGCGTAGACAAATCAACCCTAAACGAATTATTTTTCGCAGGCGATTAATGCATACTCCTGGATTATGAGGAAAATGATAAAAGCACATGACATTACAATACAACGCAGCATGTGAGAAATACTATATGAGAGTCATATGAATAAAATTTGATGGAACTGCAGTAAAGCTGTGAAAGTGTAAACAATATAAAATGACATAAAGTAGTGCAGCTTTACATAGAGTTAAGACACATACAGAACGTTGCGGCGATTAGCCTTCATCAGCAAACAAACACATTCACAAACACAACATGCAGTCGAGGAGATCTCCTGTGACTACATCAGAAGGTGACGACAGGACGAGAAGAACAAAAGCATGGAAAAATGGAAGCAATGAAGAGAAAATGAGAATTGAAAAAAATGTTCATTGAAAAGAATGTTAGTTGAAGAAAATGTTTAATTGAAAAACATTTTAATAGAGAAATCGTTCATACTCACCTCACCGTTCGGATCTGTAAGTGACTAAGAAAATCTCCGATGTATTCTGATACCCGGTGCTGGGTGTTACGGTTCAGTGAGCACATAGAAGGAAGGGGGCGGGGTAGGAGGATGGTAACTGGTCTGGTAAGGGTATCTGAGCAATCACAGTGGATGTCCTAGTGAACTATGAGGCGCGCAAGATTGAAGGTGGTAACCAAAACCACATTGTGTTATTATAGGGGCGAGTCTTAAAATCTGGGTGGACTGATATGGTGAACGTGCATACATACATAGACACACCTCAACAGACAAAATGCTAGTGTATGTGGGCATGTGCAAAGTATATGTAAGGAGAGAGAGAGAGGAAAAGTGCCTGTGATATACCCCATGAGGTATGCGGAGTATGTCGGTCTACACGTACGACGTTTCACTCATACTGTACCCTATGAAATAGGCAGTATGGTTGATTGTCATACAACATATTTAAGGATCTACTCGCCCAGTGCTTGAGTTATTGGGGCTGTATAAGATCCAACCACTGGTAATACACGTGAAGTAGGTAGGCACAGAGAAGCAAGATGTAAGGGGAGAGAAAGAGAGAGAGAGAGAGGTTGAAAAGCTGCCTGCGACATACCGCATGAGAAATGCGGATGGGTCGGTCTACACATACGAGGCTTCACTCATACTGTTCCCTATGAACTAGAGCCAGTAAGGTTGATTGTTATACACCATTTTTAAAAATCAAAATCGCCCAGTGCTTGTTTTATAGGGGCTGCATAAGACCCAACCACTGGTAATACATATGGTGTGGGTAGGCACAGAGAAGCAAGATAATTAGGAGAGAGAGAGTTAAAAAATTAACTATAGAATAAAATAAGAGAAGTTGGAAAACTGCCTGTGACATACCACATGAGGTATGCGGAGTGGGTCGGTCTACAAATACGAGGCTTCACTCATACTGTTCCCTATGAAATAGAGGCAGTAAGGTTGATTGTTATACAACGTATTTGAGGATCAAATCACCCAGTGGTTGTGTTAAAATCAGACCACCAGCAATATAGTTGGAATATGTAGGCACAGAGAAGCAAGATGGAAGAGAGAGAGAGAAAGAGAGAGAGAGAGAAATTGGAAAAGTGCCTACGACACGCCCCTGATGTATGCGGGGTCAGTCGTTCTACAAATACGAGGCTTCACTCATACTGTTCCCTATGAAATAGAGCCAGTAAGGTTGATTGTTATACAACGTATATGAGGATCAAACCCCCAGTGGTTGTGTTATTGGGGCTGTGTAACATCAGACCACCAGCAATATAGTTGGAATAGGTAGGCACAGAGAAGCACGATGGAAGAGAGAGAGAGAGAGAGAGAGAGAGAGAGAGAGATTGGAAAAGAGCCTGCGACACGCCACACATGGCATAGGTAGGCACAGAGAAGCAAGATTGTTGAGAGAGAGAGAGAGAGAGAGAGAGAGAGAGAGAGAGAGATTGGAAAGGAGCCTACGACACGCCACACATGGCATGGGTAGGCACAGAGAAGCACGATTGTTGAGAGGGAGAGAGAGAGAAGGACAGAGAGATAGAGAGATGGGCAGAGAGAGAGAGAGGGTTGGTGTAAGATTATTGAGAGAGAGAGAGAGAGACATATATATCTGTGCACATACACACATACACATATGAACTAGTATATATTGGTGCACGCACACCCGACCGCATATACAGTGTAGTTGCTAACTAGTAGGGGGATTGGTGATTACATTACTGGTACGCGCTGAATTGCGTACGACAGGAGTGCTAAGAGTAGTAATGTGAAATGCCCAGGTAACTAATGGTTCGGTCACTCGGAATCGGGCCGAGGGAACAGGGTAGAGGATAATATTAGTGGAGAAAAGGACTGGTTGGAGACCGGAAGAGGGTGACACCTAGGAGGGTGTGGAAGCAACAGAGTGGGGAGGGGAGGGGAAATGACTAAGATTAGATGAAACAATGTTGGGTGTTGAGGCCGTGTGGTGTTAGGCACCCCATAGTGAATATGAGCCGGTTTTCTGTATTCTTGTGATGTTGAGCACCAGAGGAGCAGGACTGGATGACAGTGACCTGGACATCGGAAGCACCTTGATGGTTTGCGCTGTTGAACTTCAATCTTGCGCGCCTCATACTTCATTAGGACATCAACTGTGATTGCTCAGATACCCTTACCAGACCAGTTACCGTCCTCCTACCCCGCCCCCTTCCTTCTATGTGCTCACTGAACCGTAACACCCAGCACCGGGTATCAGAATACATCGGAGATTTTCTTAGTCACTTACAGATCCGAACGGTGAGGTGAGTATGAACGTTTTCTCTATTAACATTTTTTTTTCAATTAAACAATTTCTTCAACTAACATTCTTTACAATTAACATTTTTTTTCAATTCTCATTTTCACTTCATTGCTTCCATTTTTCCATGCTTTTGTTCTTCTCGTCCTGTCGTCACCTTCTGATGGAGATTCACAGGAGATCTCCCTGACTGTATGTTGTGTTTGTGAATGTGTTTGTTTGCTGATGAAGGCTAATCGCCGCAACGTTCTGTATGTGTCTTAACTCTGTTATGTAAAGCTGCACTACTTTGTGTCATTTTATATTATATGAGAGTCAGAAGCGTCAGAACATCTAAGACAGAAACTATGAAGCACGGTATATGATGGTTTAGTTTTAGTCAACATTCATACGAACAACTCAAAGATCAGACTCCCGAATTCAAATATCTGCCGAAGAGTTTTACAAAAGATGGGCGACCTGACAGGAGGATCACAATAAGATGCCAGAAGACTAACTAGTCATTTACAAGCCCTCGTCACGGCACAAAAAACACCCAATTATCAACATGGAAACTATAAAAGACAACTAATCAACAGCAAATTCACACCGACCTTTTGCTGCCAATCTCCCACCTGGTCACTGTTAGTTAGTCGACAGACCATCCTCATTGCACATCGAACCATTCAGTCCACAAGTGCTCGGATGCCCTCTTCAGTAAATCCCGCAGCGTGTAGCGGCTAACGACACCAGTTCTGTGTTGGTTTACCAGTCTACTTTGGCTTCCTGCGTAGTGTTGTTGTTTGGCCACACCTCTTTTAATTTGCTGTTCTCGCAGTCTGGCCATGGTTGTAGATTCACAGTCATCACTTGGTTCTCGCAAAAGTCTTAATTCTCGTAGAGCATTCAGAATGTCAGCCTGGTCCATGGCGCGTCCGCCCTCCACATTAGCCTTACCTGTGAGCTTGTCAGCCCGAACATTTCCTTGTACTCCCGCATGCCCTGGCACGAAGATGAAACTAATCTTTGTCAGCTGAGACCGCTCCAGAGACAGCAACCACCCTCTTCGGATCCACCTCGTCTCTATCCTCTTGAGCATGCTCATTGAGTCGCTAAGAAAACATGCCCTAGTGAATGTCTGTGTCTCGAGCCATGTTGTTGCTTTACTTACTGCCATGACATCCATAGTCAGGCTACTTGTGGTCTCAACAAAAGCACCAGAGTCCTCCTTCACAGTTCTCCCTTCGGCCCGCGCCGTAAAGGCCCATGAGCTTCTCACATGTCGGACGACCGACCCATCTGTGTAAATGACAGCATCACCGTCTAACGGTGGTCACTCTATCTGGCCATGTCAGACCTGGTCACTCTATCTGGCCAATGTCAGACCTGGCCACTCTATCTGGCCATGGGGGGGGGGGGGGGAGAGGGGATACGGGGTGTCAGGCATTGGTAGCACCTTTGGTAAGGATGACTCTCATGTCCTTTTCAGGACCCATCCCCCACTGGTCCAAGCCTGACACCCAGCTCGTGCCTGTGGCTCCTAGTAGCTGTCAGCATGCGACAGTGGCCACCCCCGGGCAACAGCTGTGAGAGGCTGGCTAAACCAGGCATGCGTAGCCGATTTGGTGTCAAACCAAGCGGTATACTAGGGTATGCCTACCCAGCATGCGAAGACAGGATTCGGCAGACTGCGCGGAAGAAATCATTCCTGATTCAACGGGCAAGACGGCGTTTACCTGCAAAGCGTTGTGGAACGTAATGAGCACGGCAAGACACGTAGAGCGCCCTGGTCATCCACTGCACCTATATTCGTCTCCAGTCGTCTCGACTTGTCTTGCCACTGGACTCAGATGGACTCAGGCGAGAGAGTGAGGTCGACGAATTGCGCAACTCTTCCTCACTTTAATCCACGTCATCGCGCAAGTCATTCTTCTTCCAACTTCAAAGTGAAAGTGAATGATCATAGACTAAGTGTTGTGGACAAATTCATCTATCTTGGCAGCACTGTGTCACAAGCTGTCACAATTGATGACGAAGTGAATGCAAGAATCTCCAAGGCCAGTGCGGCCTTTGGCAGACTATACAAGAATGTATGGGACAGAACTGGAATAAGCCTGCAAACAAAGCTAAAAGTCTACAAAGCAGTTGTATTATCCACACTGCTATATGCTTGTGAAACCTGGACTGTTTATCAGCGACACGCTAGGAAATTAAACCACTTCCACACAGTCTGCCTAAGGAAGCTACTGAAGATTAAATGGCAAGAGAAGATTCCAGACACTGAAGTCCTAGAAAGAGCGTCCATGCCCAGTATCCACACTCTACTGATGAAGAATCAGATTCGCTGGGCTGGTCACTTGACTCGCATGCCAGATCACAGGCTCCCTAAACGAATTTTTTACAGCGAACTGCGTTGTGGTAAACGCTCCCAAGGTGGCCAAAGGAAACGCTTTAAAGACACTCTGAAAATCTCACTGAATGCTTTTGAAATTCATCATGACACCTGGGAGGCTGCAGCCAGAGACCGAAATTCATGGCGTGCATCATTACGCAAGGGTGCAGTCATATGTGAGGCAACTAGGACTGCAAGATCTATGAAGAAAAGGCAGGACAGAAAAACCACTGCAGGAAATCCTCCTCCGGAAACGTCAAGCATTCTTTGCCCACATTGTCAAAGAACATATCGAGCCAAAACAGGCCTTATCAGCCATCTTAGAACCCACGGCTCCATACCTTCAACCCCACTGGATGAAATGAATGGTCATCATCATTCTTGATGGACAAACAACAAACAGAAAACATCTGGCCATGTCAGACCTGGTCACTCTATCCTGGTCATGTCAGACCTGGTCACTCTATCTGACCAATATCAGACCTGGTCACTAATCAAGAGGTCCAGAGAGGACGTTCACGTGTGCGATGTGATGATTGAGAAGAGATTGCAATGTAACCCGAAGACAGACTAAGAAATGATGACATAAGAGAAATGGTAGGAGCAACACCGTGTCTTGACGAAATAGAGAACAAAATAGTTCGGTGACCTAATGTGAATAAAAAAAAAAACATAAATAAACTAGCAAAACTACTCATTTATGCCTTTAACTGTAGAAGAAGGGATTAGAGGGTACAAGGAAGACCAAATAGCAGATGGATCGTCAACTTCAACACCTTACAACAGCAAAGGTTAAGATTAGCTAGCGCAACACACCTGAAATTAGAACATAAACTGCAGCTCCCCACAACGCCTCACACCAAGGCCTGAATCAGCAAAGGGAACAAACCAGTTCTTCTACTGGTTCGAATGAATCACCGAAGAAAAAAAAACGAGAAGTAGATTGTGAGCTTTACTAGAACGCGATTACAAGAAACAAAATGGACGTTGCGGCCAAAGCCTTCGTCTGCACAGAACAAACCAACACAGACACAAACCTAATCGAAAAACACTACATGAAAATATAAAGGTTACTTATCTGAATCCTGTCTTGGTTATTCCACTTCTACTGGTTCGACAATGGATAGAATAGACAAAACAAGCAATCAGTTCACAGACAATAATCGACATTCTGGAAAACACGAAGAAGATTTTTAACATCTTTCCTATGTCTTCAGTGAATTTTTTTTCAGGAAATATAAGTGCACTTCGGCAACAACAGCAATAGACAAGCATAAGCGCGCGCGCGCACACACACACACACACACACACACACACTCTCTCTCTCTCTCTCTCACATACAAGTGCACACTCATATATACTTATATACACATACTACACTCGTTCACATCGTGTGTTAATTACACTTTTTATTCTACACACGCTCCATTTGAGGACACACTTATTGGAGATATCAACAGGGTCAAGTTGAATTCTGTTTTCTTTGACATCTGAAATACTTTGAAGATGTACAAAAAGAAGAAGAAAGAGAAGAAGAAGCGGAAGTGTACACATTATTTGTTCCGCTAAATAAGTTTACACGGCATACCATTTCTATTCTCAGAAGATCGACGTCAAGTTTTTAACGTTATTTGATTCAGACGTGAGTTGTGGCGGCATTCCCTAACTCACGATAGCAGGTGGACAATTCTCATATCTGTATATTACATGTACTATTTTTGACATGGTATCCCATTTAATAACTTCGTCAGAAATTCCTCGATGCAAGTTTAAATAAGTAAAACAATCGCCTTGCCGCTTTCACATTTCGATCCAGTTTATCAAAATCTTTCAAAATGTTTAATTCTGAAGTCAAAGTGCTCAGAAGAGATCCGTTAGCTCAGTGGAAGCGAATGATAGAGAACAATATTGGATGCATGCAGGGCAGTCGGGGAAATGGTTATAGAAGTGGACATTTCAGAAGTGCAGAGCAAGGGGGAAATGGTAATTGTCTTCAGCTACCTTTGTATAATGTCCAGTATCAAGAAATAAATAGGGAGGAAACGATTTGTAGTAATATATCCAGAGAGATTGTCATTTGTGAACCTGCAGAGCAGGGAATAACTGGACAGGACATTCTGAACCACCAATACGACAACCAAAATACAGATGATGACGTCAAGAAGTTAGCAATGGTTAATCAAAAGGGAACGAAGCTGGAGAATTCAGAAACTACTGATTTGTGTGTACAGTCTTTTAATTTAGACAACAGTAAACGTGCGTGTAATGAAGTCATAGAATCACATTCTTGTCAGAAAATAAATTATGTCTCCCATAAAGGAGAAACAGATTCGGAAGAAATGAGCATGAACTTCTTGAACAACAATGAAGCTGTTTATTCAACAGATATTAAAGATGATTACCGACAATTATTTACTGATGACTTTGTGTCTGACATTAATTTCTACTTTAATCATGTGGGTAACATTGAATCTGATGATACTAATACATATACCCAGAACACAGACATTCATAATGCAGGAATTAGCTCACATGAATGCACAGCAGTTTCAAAAGTTGCAAGCACCTCTACTGTTGATGAGCACAAATGGACAGATGAAATCCATAAACATGTAGATCATGTAACTGGTGAGCCTGACAATGCTGGGAGTACAGCCACAGTTTGCAAGATACATAACTGTTGCCACATTTCAGATCTTGTTGATAATGGTCAGAGTACACTAAACACAGACACAGATTGTAACATACGTAACTATTTCCACAATGTTGGTAATGGTCAAAGTACGCACAGCACAGGAATAGACTGCAACTATTTCCAGGGTGTTGACAACGGTCAAAGTACACACAGCACAGGAACAGACTGCAAGACAAACAATGACTGTTTCCATTTTGCAGGAGGTGTTGATAATAATCAAAGTACATTCAATACAGACAAAGACGGCAAGACGCATAATAAGTGTTTCCAGAGTCTTCAAAGTGCACTTAACACAGGCAAAGACTACAAGAGACACAAGCAGAGTATAAGAGATGTTGATAATCACCAAAGCACACTTAAGACTGACAAAGATTGCAAGACACATAGCTATTTCCAAAATGTTGACATTGGTCAAAGTAGACTGAACAGGAGTGAGGTGGGCACTCAAGATTTGAGCAGTTGTGAAAGGCAGGATGTTAGAATGTGGTTGAAAACAGTAGATCAGGAAAGGCTCTGTGTTAATATGGACAGTGCCGTTAGTTTTGTAAATGCATATAATAATGAGTATATGAAAACTAAACTTGAGCACACATTTCCTTCTAGTAAAAGAATTCAGGCTAATGAAGGAAACATAATTATAATTTCACACTCATGTGCCAGTGATGATGAATTTGATGCCTGTAGTAAAGATATTGATGAGAGTTTTGCTAATAATACTTCAGACATAAATAGAACAAAGGATCCTGTACATATCAGTTCAAAAAAGATAATTAAAAATCTATCTGAAAATAACTGTCTGCAAGACAGTGTCAGACATACACCAGACTGTAGACTGCCTGCATGTGATATTACTACTTCTACAATTTTTGATGAGAAGAAAAATTCAGTTAAAGATGGATGTAGAACTTTAACACCATATATCCTAACAGCTGAAGAACCAGTCACTAGTATTGTCAATAAAGCACAGAAAAAGAGGTGCATTCCAAAGTCAGGCAGTGTTACCCCAGTTTATGCTAATGCTACTCTGACTAAACCTACACATACAACAGAAGCATATAATTCAGTCATAGATTGGTGCAGTCGTACTAAGATGTCAGATACAGAGAAGGAATATTATTCTGTCATCAGTTTTGAATGTGGAGTCAGTTTATCCATAACAAATTCAGTGAACACAAGCAGAAATGTATATGCATTACTTCTGCCTCCATTAGCACATTTCTTGTCCAGACAGTTACCACTTTCAATGTCTAGACAGACTGAGTTGTATAAAAGTGCTAGTGCAGATAATCTAGCAATAGAAAATGTGTATAAATCATGGACAAATTGCACAAATAGTGTGAAACAAGACACTACCTGTAAGGTCTTATATGCTGACAGTAAATGTTCTCATAATACAAGGAGTATGACATCTAGAAGAGATTTTTCAATCAGTGATTGCAGACAAGGATGCTGTGGGTGTGATGACCAAAAGATATCAAATTGTTTTGAACATTATACAGTCAAACTTAGTAAATCATATCCTTCAAAAAGGAAAGAATCAAAAGCCACATATTGTTCAGGTCAAGAGAAGGGCTCAAAGCATTTAACAAGAAATCCAATGACACAATGGACAAGATTAATAAATGCCAACATTGAAGCTATGTTAAAAAATAAGAGAGTTGAAGTTGATCATTCAAAGTTTGGGGGTGGAGAAAGGCAAGCCTGTGTATTTGGTACAAGTGGATTGCTGTATACTAGAAGTTTAGACACAGAGAACATAAAATCTGGAAGTTATGATTCCAGTAATTTACTTTGGCAAGATTATTCCAACCTAAGCAATGATAATTGCAATCTTCAAGAAGATTATTGCAATCTTCAAAAAGTGCATTCAGAGAAGAACCATGAAGTCAACAAGTATCAGAAAACTAGTAACATCTCTAACGTAATTATCAGTTTAAATTCTTCGGAACAGAAACATAATTGCTGTAATAAAACAGATGTAAGCATTTTAAAGAAGGATGATGATGGGGAAATTGACCCTGGAAGCAACAACTTGAGCATGAATATCGTGGAGGAAAATAAGCTACAGAGTTATCAAACAGTTGAAACAGATGATTGGCACTGGTATTCAGCAAAGTCAGGTAGTATTGGATGCTCATTCAGTCAAGACCACATAGGGTCATATTGTCATGAAAGGACAATGAATGCCATTTATGACCAGAAAGAAAGTGAAATGTTAAGTGAAAAGTGTATGAATGTTTGTGAAAATCATGAAACGACAGCTGTACAAGATATAAATGTAGGCATTTCCCATATGTCATCAACACCACAGATTAATAATAATGAACCTGCTGTTGTCTGTACTCTTAACTCTGTTGTTCATATAGGAGAATCTGTAGAAGTTTACAAGCATGATATCGATGGTCAAAATGATCCTGTTTTTGTGAGAAACCATACACCATACACAGAAAATGAAATAAGTGATTCTACGTATAAGTATGCAAATGGGAATGATAATATTAAAGAATGTAATGTAGGTGGGTTTAGACACAGTGATATGCCATGGAGGCAGTGCACAAAGAAAGATGTGTGCTCCCTTGTTATAAATGACTGTGGAAGTCATGATAGAAAGGAAGTGAGCACAGATGAGGTAAGAGCACAAGATATGACTACTAGTGAAATAGTTAATGACAGTGAGTGTTTAAATACAACATTGTCAGATCTAGATGATTCTATGAAGGGTGGAGATAGTTGTACAAACACATCTTATGACAAACACAAGGCAATGTACACATTTGATTCTAGTGAAACAACTCAGACAAGTAAATGTGAGACAAATGTACTTCAAGGAGTTACAGTTAGTGAGTTTAATAGTTGTGATGGGGATATTGATGGTGACATTGCTTACGTTTTGGACACTGATGGAGCAAGAGAACATTTACATTTCCCTAGGAGCAATCAGTTTATGAGGCAGTGCGCAAATGGTCATCAGCAAGATACAACCACAAATACAAGTTATAAAATAGATTCCAAAATATGTTATTGTGAGATTACTACTTCTGACACTCTTGATAGAAAATTAGACAAACTGGCAACTAATTCTTCAATATCTGTTGCTTCGGGAATTATAGAAACATCTACCAACATTACCAGTGTTGAACAAAATGATGTCAGTTGTATTCAACATTCAGATAATGTTGCCTCATTACATGATGATGCTACCTTGGATGGAAGAGAAAATGAGGCAGAAGAAAATCAATCAGACATAGATGTTAGATGTGGAATTAGTGTATTCAAGAAGTCAGTTTCCATTAGCAAAAGTGCGTGTAATTTAAATGTGCCTGCCTTCCAACATACCATGTCTAGAAAGAATGGACTGTGTCAGGGCACTAGTGTGGAGAACCTTGCAACAAAAGATGCTTGTAGATCATACGCATTTTGTCTAAAGAGTATGAAACCAAATACTGTCGATGGAAAATCTTATACTGAGACTAGAGGTGCCAATAATGGGAAGTCTGGTGTTAAGATTACAGGTTTTAATAGTGGAAAGCCAGATACTGAGATTAAAGATGCTAACAGTGAGAAGTTTGATACTAAGATTAGAGGTGCTAACAATGATACTGAGATTAGAGGTGCTAACAATGATACTGAGATTAGAGGTGCTAACAATGATACTGAGATTAGAGGTGCTAACAATGATACTGAGATTGGAAGTGCTAACAATTATACTGAGATTAGAAGTGCTAACAATGATACTGAGATTAGAAGTGCTAACAATGATAATGAGATTAGAGGTGCTAACAATGATACTGAGATTGGAAGTGCTAACAATGATACTGAGATTGGAAGTGCTAACAATTATACTGAGGTTAGAGGTGCTTATAATGATATTGAGATTAGAAGTGCTAACAATGATACTGGGATTAGAGGTGCTAACAATGATGCTAAGATTAAATGTGCTAATAATGATACTGAGATTAGAGGTACTAACAATGGGAAGTATCATACTGAGATTAGAAGTGCTAACAATGGAATATATGTGATGCCTTTAGCAGATTGTTCAGGCTATGTATGGAAGAAAGGATATAATGTGAAGGATAACAATGACTTCTTTCAGTGTATTGCTGCATCAAAAATTACCAAATCACATAATTCAGTAAGAAAAGAACATAAGACAGTTAATGCAGAGGACTCAAATAAAACAGTCAAACATTTGACAAGAAACCCAGTGACCCAATGGACTAGACTTGTAAATGCTAACATAGAAGCTGTATTGAGAAAGAAAACAGAAACAATTGATCAACAAAAGTATGTTGGTACAGGTTTTGAACCCTGTGTATTTGTTAAAAGTGGATTTATGCAGACTACTCATCATGTGAATATAAAAAAAGTACAGTCAAGAAATTCTGCTGACATAAGAAGAGACAACAATGATACTGAGATTAGAAGTGTTAACAAAGATACTGAGATTAGAAGTGTTAACAAAGATACTGAGATTAGAAATGCTAACAAAGATACTGAGATTAGAAGTGTTAACAATGATGCTGAGATTAGAAATGTTAACAAAGATACTGAGATTAGAAGTGTTAACAAAGATACTGAGATTAGAAATGCTAACAAAGATACTGAGATTAGAAGTGTTAACAATGATGCTGAGATTAGAAATGCTAACAATGATGCTGAGATTAGAAGTGCTAACAATGGTGCTGAGATTAGAAGTGCTAACAATGATACTGAGATTAGAAGAGCTAACAATGATGCTGAGATTAGAAGTGCTAACAATGATACTGAGATTAGAAGAGCTAACAATGATGCTGAGATTAGAAGAGCTAACAATGATGCTGAGATTAGAAGTGTTAACAATGATGCTGAGATTAGAAGAGCTAACAATGATGCTGAGATTAGAAGAGCTAACAATGATGCTGAGATTAGAAGTGTTAACAATGATGCTGAGATTAGAAGTGCTAATAATGATACTGAGATTAGAAGAGCTAACAATGATGCTGAGATTAGAAGTGCTAACAATGATACTGAGATTAGAAGAGCTAACAATGATGCTGAGATTAGAAGAGCTAACAATGATGCTGAGATTAGAAATGTTAACAATGATGCTGAGATTAGAAGAGCTAACAATGATACTGAGATTAGGAGAGCTAACAATTATACTGAGATTAGAAGTGCTAACAATGATACTGAGATTAGAAGAGCTAACAATGATGCTGAGATTAGAAGAGCTAACAATGATGTTGAGATTAGAAGTGCTAACAATGATGCTGAGATTAGAAGTGTTAACAATGATGCTGAGATTAGAAGAGCTAACAATGATGTTGAGATTAGAAGAGCTAACAATGATACTGAGATTAGAAGAGCTAACAATTATACTGAGATTAGAAGTGCTAACAATGATACTGAGATTAGAAGAGCTAACAATGATGCTGAGATTAGAAGAGCTAACAATGATGTTGAGATTAGAAGTGCTAACAATGATGCTGAGATTAGAAGTGTTAACAATGATGCTGAGATTAGAAGAGCTAACAATGATGTTGAGATTAGAAGTGCTAACAATGATACTGAGATTAGAAGTGCTAACAACAATGCTGAGATGAGAAGTACTAACAATGATACTGAGATTAGAGGTGCTAACAATGGGGAGTCTGATACTGAGATTATAAGTGCTGACAATGATATTGAGGTTAACAGTGATACTGAGATTAGAGGTACTAACAAGGATACTGAGATTAGAGGTACTAACAATGGGGAGTCTAATACTGAGATTATAAGTGCTGACAATGATAATGACATTAGAAGTACTAACAAGGATACTGAGATTAGAAGTACTAACAATGATGCTGAGATTATAAGTGCTGACAATGATAATGACATTAGAAGTACTAACAAGGTTACTGAGATTAGAAGTGCTAACAAGGATACTGAGATTAGAAGTGCTAACAAGGTTATTGAGATTAGATGTGCTAACAGTGATACTGAGATTAGAAGTGCTAACAGTGATACTGAGATTAGATGTACTAACAATGATACTGAGATTAGAGGTGCTAACAATGAGGAGTCTGGTACTGACCATAGATGTGCTAACAATAATACTGAGGTTAACAATGATACTGAGATTAGAGGTGCTAACAATGAGGAGTCTGGTACTGACCATAGATGTGCTAACAATAATACTGAGGTTAACAATGATACTGAGATTAGAGGCACTAACAATGGGAAGTCCGATACCGAGATAAGAAGTACTAACACTGGGAAGTGTGATACTGAAATTAGAGGTGCTAACATTGGAATATGTGTGATGCCTTTCACAGATTGTTCAGGCTATGTTTGGAAGAAAGGATATAATGTGAAGGATAACAATGATTTCTTGCAGTGTATTGCTGCAGCAAAAATTACAGAATCACATAATTCAGTAAGAAAAGAACATAAGTCAGTTGATACAGCAAACTCAAATAAAAAAGTCAAGCTTTTGACAAGAAACCCAGTGACCCATTGGACTAGACTTGTAAATTCCAACATAGAAGCTGTATTGAGAAAGAAAACACATACAACTGATCAACACAAATATGGTGATAGAGATTTTGAACCACGTAAATTTGTTAAAAGTGGATGTTTGCAGACTGCTCAGCGTGTGAATATAAAGAAAATACAGTCAGAAAGTTCTAATGTCAACATTCTACAAATTAGTCACAATGATTACCATCTTGATACAGTGCTTAAGAAGGAATACAACAAATTAAGAAACAATAAAAACATGTATAGCATCCCAGAAACAATTGTTAACTTAAATTTTCAAGAATGTAACACTGGTTGTCATAAAACAGTTTCCAACATTGTAAATAAAACATGTGGTGATGATAACATTGATGTTACAAGTAAAAATGTTCCCATGAAAGTTCTTGAAAAAATTAAGCCAGAAAAGGTTGAATTTGCTGAAAAAGATGAGTGGCACTGGTATTCTATAAACTTAGGTAGCATTGGATGTGTGTGTAATCAAGACGGCTTAGAGACATACCATCATGACACTGAAATGAATGCATATGGTCAGAAAGAAGTAAAAGTAATTGTAGATGAAAATTGTGATCATGTTGTAAATGAAGTTATGGTTGTAAATAGACCACCAATATTACCAGCTTTACAATTCCAAAACATTTCAAATGACACTAATTTCACTATGCCTGTTTGTGAAACAGAATGTATTGAAACTAATACAGCTGCAGGGAAAGAGGAAAACAATGTTATTTTTATGAAAGAGTGCAAAGAATACACACAAGTTTCAAGAATGTATAATGAGCAGGAAAACAAATGTGATTATTTTAATAATGATAACAGTAAAAATGAACAGAACACAGAGGAAGTCTATGGACAGGATTTGACTAATACAAGAATTCCAGATATTGGTGAATCTTTGAAAATAAATGAACAAGTGATTCTATGTGGTCATAGAACACGTACAGACAGTGTCGGACATGTATGTAATGACAAATATATAAAAAAGCAACTTAAATATACATCGACTTCTAATGAAAGAATTCATGCTAAAAAAGTAGACACGTTTCAGAGTCTGCAAGTAGATGTCTCTAGCAGTGAATTGGATTCCTGTTCTAATGACTTTGATAGTAATAATGTATCAGACATCAATGAGACAATGAAACACTTACACATCCATTCAGAAAAGGAATTCAGAATACAGTGTGACAGAAACCGCCATGAAGACGCAGTCAGACATGCAACGTTAAAACCAGAGACGCAAGTATTTTCAAAAGATAATAATACATCTGAAGTTTCTGATGAAGAAAATAAAGCAGTGAAAGTAAGATCTAAAAGTGTAGTACCTTCGACCATAGATACTGTACTAAGGTCCATCAGTGAGTTTGATGAAAAGCATAAGATGAACTACTGTCAACAGTCAGGTAGTTTTGTTAGCTTATTGGATGACATGAGTAGCAATAAATACATGTACAGATAAGAAAAAATATTGTCGGGGTGCTTTATCAAAGAGGAATTCAGTCAGGATTAGTAAAAGTGCACATGCATTAATTATAAGTACTTTCCCACATTCAGTGTTTAAGCAGAATAGACTGTATCAGAGCACAAGTGCTGAGAATATTGTAAGTAAAGACAGGCATAAGACAAGAACATGTCAGCATAAGATAAGGAAACCAAACAGGGTAAGCAGAATTTCAAACAGTGCAATTAGAGGTGCTATAACTGGCAAAAGTATAGATAAATCGAGAGCCGAGTTGTCAGGTGATGGTTGTAGGAGGGGATGCATTGAAGAAGATAAAACTACATCACTGCAGTGTTTACAACAGGCCACAGTAAACATTAGTCAGTTACATCCTTCAGATAATGTAGACTCTAAGGGAAAGTACTGCATGGTTCATACACAGGAATCCAGTGGAACAGTGAAGCACTTGACAAGAAACCCAGTGACACAATGGACAAGATTGGTAAACGACAACATAGAAGCTGTCTTCAAAACAAAAGTAGGTGAGATTGATCATGCAAAATATGGTGGTGGAGATTTTGAGGCTTGTACATCTGGTAAGAGTAAAAGCTATGTTTTTCCTGATAGATCTTTGGTGACAACTTCTGGTGAGTCAGAAACAGCTAAAACTAACACAGAACAGTTGTGTTTAAGTAGTGATGATATCTTGAGTGTTAAAAAAGTGAATGTTATGCCAGGAGTATCTAGTATATGTACTGAATTTATGGAAGCTTCCCTTGGAGAACAAGTTAAATGCCTGACTTCAGACCTTTGTCAATCTGGAGAGAATAAAGCAGCTGATTATGTGTGTTCTGTGGCAGATGCTTCATTTAAAGATTCGTTATTGGATTATCCTAAATTTGATGATGATGGGAACACAGTTGTTGGCCTGCAGTGTCAAGAGAAGGAAAATCTGCATGTTTGTAACAGTCGTACAGATGTGTTAGCAGTTGTAGAATGTTCATTAGATGAAACAATTTGCCAGAACACAAGTGAAGAGAATGGTTCCAGTCGGGATCATTTATGTGATTGTGGAGCAGCAGGCTGCGTCATGGGTCATCATGATGATGCAGTTTCATGTGTACCTTCTAGAGGTTGTAATGAGCTGAATGCTAACACACTTATTGGTTTATCTGTTGAAGAGCTCGATAATGAGCCATCAAGGGATATGTGTTGCACGGAAAATGGTGAGTGTAAACTACAAAACATGGAACAGTTAAATGATGAACACTCAATTGTTTCAAAAACTGTATCACTCTATAATAGAAGCACTTGTGGTAACCTATCAGAATCTGAAATTAGAGTAACAGCATTAAATAATAGACAAAGTAAGTTCAACTCTGGTCCAGCCAGTGATGCCAAGGGAGCTATAAGTTCTAGTACTGATTGTCTTCAGTGTTTGAAGTGTGAAAGTGATCACCAGGAAACACATACTTTCCAGTATCCAATCGCTTTTGAGAGAGCAGATGCAAAACTTCAGTGCAAATCTATTAGTCAACAGCAGATACAACAAAAAGTGCTTTTAAATCAGTGGAATAACATTAGTTTAACTAGTCCCTTTTGGCATTCTAAGAGGCCACTGAAAAGCCTAGATGTAACAATACATGTTCATAAAAGTAAAGGTCGTGATAAAATTTTTAGCAAAAATAAAAACATGGATTGTGATGATAAGGTTGGCATTACAGGTAAAAATATGGATAAGAATATAATTTCAAAAACAGATAAAAGGAAATACCAGGAGAATACCTCCAGAACAGACAAAAGTAAGGATATGGATATGATTTTCTGCACAGATGAAAAAAGATATCAAGAAACTATTTCCAGCACAGACAATGGTAAAGACCAGGATAAGATTTTCAGTAAACGCAAAATAAAAAATAAAAAAGATGAAATTTCTAGTTCATCCAACTGTAAAGATAAGAATATAACTCCCAGTAAAGGCAAAAGGGATGAGCACAGTAACATTTCGCAGATAGGTGTAGCTATACAGATTAGTGAAGACATTGACAGGGTGTCCTCTAATTCATTTACTGAAGTTGAACTGGGTAATGTTGCAAAACAGGATAGAGCTGTAGAAGTACTGGATCAGCCGTCCTGTGAGGATAGATCTTACAACACAGGCTGGTCTCGTTTCTGGCATTTCATGACACATATATTTACAGACATATCAACACCACAACCACATGACAATGATGTTGCGAACCAAGAGTTGACTGTACAAAACAAGCAAAGCAGTCAAGATGCAAAAACTCTTGACCTCAAACATAACGTACACTGTTCAAAGGATGTCCAGGGACAAGAGTGCAATGAACTGGGATCAATCTTCATATGTGACATGAATTCTTTACATGATAATGACAATAATGAACAACAAACACTGAACAGTGTTTGTAATCAAATTTATTCTGACAGAAAACAGCACAAGAAACAAAAAAATATTACTGGCAACAAGCTAATCAGTTGTGAAGCAAATTCTGCTGCAACAGAGTATGGTGAAACAGTCAAGTCAACAATCAAATCATCAAACCAGACAAAATCAATTATTGACACAGATTGGAGAGAACCTAAAGAGAATATACTGTTTAGAGATCAAGTTGTGAACACATGTGTTGGGACAGGCTATTTATCAATTGATAAAAATATTGAGATATGTTCATATTTCCTAGTTCCCCAAGATCACAGTAATATTAATAATGATGCAAAAATCAAACAAAATCTTGATAAATCAGATAGTGAAACTGTATCTTCTAGAAAACAAGAAACTTTAACAGACATTAAAGAATTTAGTGGTTTGTGTGAATATAAAAAGATGCATAATAAAACCAGGATACCTGTGCTCATATCAAGACATTCTAAAAATATGATACAAGATGTCAGTAATATAAAGACGACTGGAAGATGTCATGAAAACGAAGGGAACTCACTAAAAAGCAGAAGGAAACACAAACATGAAAATGAAAGTAATGTTAAAAACCATAATATGTTGGAAACTGGGGGATTTGTTACAATCACAGGAAACAATGTGTCAGAACATGAACGTGTATGTGATCTTCAAATAATTCAGGGTAAAACCTCTAAAATGTTTCTGGTTGAGAATGCAGATACAACCACAACAATATATGAAGGCATTTCTCAGTGTGAGGTTGAATCAAAAAATGATGATCCCTTACATAAAATAGGAGCTGCAGAAACTCACAGTAGAAAATACAGTACAACATCCACTTCCATCAAAGATGACAAAGATAACACAGTCCATCTACTGGACATACCTGCAAGGATTAGAGAAAAAGTCACTGTCAACACTAAAAGTACATCAAATGATGCAAATTTGCGTGACTACTTCCAGGACCTTGTAGCATTAAACCACACAGCACCAGCCATCAGTCAACATGCCCAAGGCTCTTGTAAGAATGAATACTGTGATTGTGATCAGACTGGAAGTGAGCTGCTGCAGTCATCTCTGGAATGTTTACTGGAAATGCTTCTACAGAGAGGTGAAGTCCATTAATGATACTCATAGATACATTCATAGTTTACAATAATCGTGTGGTTTGTGTGCATTATCGACATGTACGTATTTTGATACATGATACGAATGAGGCATGCAGTGATACATTTCACTAATACTATAATAAGGTATATTATTTTGGAATCTGCTGATCAGTTCTCTTCCATGTCGCCATATTCATCCCAAAATCAGAGAAAATATGTGACCAAGTAGTTCCCTGTCTGGTTTCTTTAGCTTCTACTTTTACTGCTTGTCTTCCTTCTCCTCCTGCTTCTTACTCTTTTCCCCTGATGTCTTTTTGTCATTATCATCATCATCGCTTACTATAGTATGTTCCGATTTGAATGCCTTCATTCACGATCAATTATTTTGAAAACTGTTGCATCGTTATGAAAATTTTCCAGCCTTTTATATTTACCTCCACCCAAGGAATATGTCTTTGATAGGTCCAAAAACAACTTAAATCATCAAAAGCGGCGACATTCCTTTGATGTTTTGCTGAACAGCTAGTGATTTCTCGCTTACGAAGTTATGTTTACGGTAATGGGAGACCTGCCAATTCAGATGACACACAAAGGCGTATCCGGATTCGTATGGGAGTGGGTGCAATGAAAGAAGTAGCTTACAGAGTCGGCTGCATTGCACCGGGTTTTTATCCCATATGGCTCAGTTTCCGCAGCGCGGAAAGCGTCGCACAAAGCACGAACTCCGTAGCTCCAGTGAAAACCCTCTGGAGTCTCCAAAAAAATGCACTCGTGAAATGGACGCGGCCCGGAATCGAACATACAACCTTCGGAGCCTGAGTCAGACGGCTTGACCACTTCACCACGGAGAATCCCGAGAGGGGTGCAATGTGTAATACTAGTAAAGACAGAGAATTTACAGAGGCACGGGGTAAATAATTTGTAAATTAACAGGAAAGTAGAAGGAATATATTTCTTACCTTATTTTTCATTTCCTTCTTGTTTCTTCAGCTGATGCTGATGCTGTAATGTTTAGGGCCTGCAATTTGTCTGAATAGTTGGAGCAAAATATCCCAGTAAGTGTGTACGTAGATTAAGGTCTGCGATCTGCTCAGACCTTAATCTGTGTCGGACGATTCCAGTAGGTTGATGATTGCTCTCGGTTGCATAAAATGCAATCCATCCTTTCTCCAATAGTCCTCTTCCTCTTTCAACACATGGTCCTGACGTTTTTTCCAGTAACTTTTATCAATATTTAATAGCGCGGACAGACAGACAGACAGAAACGTTGGTAGGTAGGTAGGCAGAAAGGTAGGTGGGTGGATGGCTGGTTGGCTGGCTGACTGGGTCGGTGGGTGGGTGGGTCGGCCGGCAGGCAGATTAGACAAGATTAGATTAGATAGATACTGATAGATAGATAGATAGATAGATACCCTCCAGGAGCCGGGCCGAGCCAGCTAGTTTATTTATATAATCACGTTTCATGAAAGAACCCACAGTTTGACGACACCTCTGAACTATCCCATACAAATTCCCTCAGTCTGCCAAAACCAAAACCGCCAGACAAAATTCAAAAAGAGCGGGGGTGTGTCTTGCTGAAGTTGTATTACTCTTAAAATGATGGAATGAATGCGGGAGCCATTAAATATATACCGCATATAAACAAACTTTGAAATCTGCTGTACAATCTCCAGAACAAATTTTTGTTGTTGGGTGGACATAATGATAAGGTTATATGCTAAATTTCATCATTTTCCCTGAGATATTGAATTTTATACTGAGGCAACCAAAAAAAAAAAAAACACACACACACACTATATCTGTAATGTTGTTCACTGCAATGGGCTGCACTGTCTTCTGCAGATCTTGCAGACTCGCGTGGAATTTGACATCTAGGGTTTCATCCGGCTATAGAATATGCATTTCTGAGATGTATTTATTGCATTGTTGTAGTATATGTTCTACGGTTTTAGGTGCTTGTCTGCACATACACATTGCTGTAGAACCGGTCTTTACCTTTGTGTACATGAGGCTATTGAGCCTGTTATGCCTATTATGAGTCTACAGATAGTCAATTGTCCTATCCTGTCCAACAAATATAGTTATCTTGTGGTTGAACATGTGGTTTTCCGAACTTTTTATTAGATATCATCCTGATTTAAAGCCCCAAAGCAGTTTGGTCTGAGGATGCAGCATATGGAACAAATGCAATCAGCGACTCACACGATTGCCTGCATCATGACCATCGAGCCATAGCTGCACAAGTTCCTACGCCATTTGCAAGGTTTAATCTAGGAAACTATGTTTCACTGCAGCCTGACTGAGAGAGCAGTGACCAAAGAGGAAAGGAAAATGCAATTCAAAAATATGTCATACTAAAGTCAACTGAAAGGCACAAATATCACAGCTATGTGGTAAACGGACTGATCATGATACGGCAGGTCCTTTGCAGAACGCCTCTCTCATCACGACCCGCCTACAAAATGTTAAATCCTATCCCAGTTCACCACATCATGCATTTTTAATAATGGATAAGGTTTCTTCATTGTCCTGTGTCCATCTTCGCGCTGCCTCTTCTTGCAGGAACCATACCATTACTGTTTTGTCCTACCCACTGTGACATTTAAAATGGGCACAGTTTTTCAGGTTTTGAAGCAGGATGCCTGTTTATGAGCCAATTTTCTTCGTGTTCAGATCTTATAGGTTGTTAGTATTTTTCTTCTTATCGGTCCATGGTACTCTAAGAATTGCTCTGTAACATTCAAACACGGACACAAGCAACCAATATTCTTTTATTGTGGTGGAGTAGAACACCGTTGGTGTTCAAACAATACTTATATGGTTCCTATTATCTTTTGTGTTTGGTCTTCAGTTTCTCTGAACGCTACAGACACCAGTATATTTCATATGGGTGATAATGCACTGGTTGCATCTGTAGCTTGCTTGCTTGCTTGCTTGTGTTCGTTGGCTTGAGCTCCAACGCGAAGTCCTGTATGTCGGATTGTGTGATGTAGCAATGTTTTAAATAATGACTTTGCTCACCTGAAAGCAATGGTAGTATAGTGGATAGTCAGATGGCTTGCCAACACAACAATCTTTGGTCAACACCCAGTTATGTTTTCTCTTCTGGCCGCACGTGGCATCAGTATCTATCCAATCTTGAAACTAAATAGATGTATTTCTACAGTAGTAACTACAGTGAGATTCATCATCCAGCGCCTTGCCGACTGGCGTGATTGATCATACTTCTTATCTTGCGATATCGAACAGCGTGTATTAATTAACCTCTCCGTGTCACAACAGACTGCAGCGAACCTTCTCCCGCTGCCTTACTCGATCTTTCGTGTTTCCTTGATCTATCTTTTCGCCTTGATATCTCTTTTTCACAAATCTTTTTAACAGCCACATGTTTCAGTTGTTCCCGTCTCATTATGTGCTTCTCCCCCCTCCCCATTCCCCGTCAATCAATAACTGGTTCTTTCTAATGTTTGTTGTAAGTTGTCTTACAGTTGACTCTAGCGTCTTAGCCTCTTTTAAAACATTTGATTGCTTATTCGAGTATACTTATGTATAACCACATCCATTACTTATTAGAGTATTCTTCTGTAAAACCACATCCATTACTTATTCTAGTATACTTCTGTAAAACCACATCCATTACTTATTCGAGTATTCTTCTGTAAAACCACATCCATTACTTATTCGAGTATTCTTCTGTAAAACCACATCCATTACTTATTCTAGTATACTTCTGTAAAACCACATCCATTACTTATTCGAGTATTCTTCTGTAAAACCACATCTCTAGGGCCTCAAGGGATATTTTTGTTTGTGTACTAATTGTCTGGAGCTGCAGTTGCTTAGTTGTTAGTGTGCTTGCCTGTCAAGACAGTGGTGTTTCAATCCCAAGTAAAAGCAGGATAATTTGTCCGGTTAGTAAGGCCTGGGGTTGACTGCTTCAGAAAAACTTGATACCAGGCAGTTTTCATAATTTTGCGGAAATTGTCTGGGAAAGAATGGCGATGAGAAAGGATCTGACCACCCCACCTGATATGTCATGACCTAGAATAGAAAGGCGAGACGGACATATAATCAGATTGCTACTGGTACTATTAGTGTTGGAACTCTTCGCTGGCTGCTGAGGATAGGGACGGAACGCTTATGGAAATGCCCCGAATGCTCTGATGTCGGTTCCTAAATCAATCAATCAATCAAACCTAGAATATCTGACAGTGTAACACTCCACACCCCAAAGGCAGTTTCTGCTTTAGGACTGCCTTTTTACTAATTGCCCATGATTCACAGCCATATCATGGGTACTGCATGTACAGTTTTGTTTACCCTTGAGTCCTGTAATTTCAAATCTTTCACATATTCATCACTTTTTTCCTGTTTCATTTTGTCTTCTTCTTTCGTTCTCTTGAAATGTGTCTATAATTGCAATATTGCCTCTTATATGAATTTAAATGTCTTTGTTTTTAGCTAACTCAGTCCTCCATAGAGTTTCATTTGTTCAGATGGCAGTCATTGCATGCAGTCAGGTCTTAGATATGACTGAGCTACCGTATGACAGTAGACGGTACTACCTGCTTCTTTAGCGCCGAATGTTGGGCGACGCTTACCAAACCCGACACCCCACATTGGGCCAACAGCTTCGAGCGGAGGAGCGCAATTGAGAGGGTGCAAGTCTTATCCTAGTGCGAGGAAATGCAACCTAAAGACTGAATGTCATGGCAGGGAAGACCAGGCCCTAAGCCTTTGTTAGCAACTGGTCTAGGATGGAAGCTCCAACAGGCGGACAGTTAGAGCATTGCTTTACTGATCCGGCAGCTTCTGCAGCTTGTCTTGTTCCAGACGTATTGGTGTTACCTTTCCTCTGGAGTACACAGACAGACCGAGAGAGGGATCATGCTGCATGGGCAACACATGGTCTCTAAATTCAGCCCAGGCTTTGTGTTATGGAGAGGTATAACTTCATTTTACAAACTATCGTCTGTCAAGACGGCAAGGTGCCAGTCAGTCAGTCGTAGCATTATTGTCACACAGCCTCCTAAAGGTCATTGACTTGACATTAAAATGTAACTACGATCAAAGCGAGAAGAGGAACTGGTTAACTTTACAGGAATACAATCATATTTGACAGAATAGATATTGTGGCTACAGCCTTTGTCAGCACAAACACAAGAGACACTGATACAACTATCTAACATATATACACAAGTTACTTGGCTGATGTATATCCATTGTCAGAATAGACACATAAACAGGATACACAATTCCAGTGTCTATTCTGATGCTAAAAAACTTGTGTATATGCTTTTGATGTAGTTATATCTGTGTTTGTTGCTTGTGTGCTGATGAAGACTCTAGCCGCAACGCTCATTCTGTCACTTGTGCTTGTATTCTCGTAAAGCTGACCACTTACATTTCTGGTTGTCATTGATTTACTCACTGAAACACTACAGCTTTTCTGCAGTTCCACCATTTTATTTCTCATAATTATTTTCACATTAGAATTACAGTTTGATAAGACGAATAAGTTATCTCTATTGTCTATGTTAATAATTTTATATTTATTTGACTTTGCCAACAGGAAAAGTGACCCATGCATTTATTGCAAATACGGAAGGTGAAATCATGGCAAAAACGGCCAAGTGTAGAGTTGCAACAATTGACATCAAAAACATTCTGTTCAGTCTATCCTCCAGCTACAGGGGAATGGTCAAGATTGTAGTGGCTAATGATGTGTACACGTGTTTTAAACATGATCAGGATTCGCTGATAGGGAGGGCAACCACAAACATCTTTGTTGCTCGTCGTGGCAGACAGAGTATTGTGGTGGGGTTCTCTCACGAAGCAACTCCAGGTTCTTGTATTAAGGAAGTACAGGAGATATCTGAACTGTTGAGCCATAGAGGGCTATAGTATTGCCAGTTAGTACATAGTACATGTATCAGCTTGCAGTAAGTAACCAGATGAAACGTTTAAATGTGTCACAAGGGCAAAGCCTGTTGGTTTGTTTTTCGGTACTGAACAAGGCATAAACACAAACTGAAGCATGTATTAAAATAAGGCTAAAGGCACCAAGTTAATGTTTTTTCAAGTGCGCAGTGGCAGCCACATTAGCAAGTAATGTAGCTGTTTCACTCTTTACACTTGGGTTCTCAACTATTTAAATCCCAGGCAATTGTTACTTCAGCTCGTTCTGTCTAAAGCAGCTGTTACTTTAATTCCTTCTACCTGTAGCAGCTGTTACTTTCAACTAACAAATGTGGCATTTAAAGGAGTTCAGATCATATTCACTGTTGTTTTAGCAAATTCTACACAAGAAGTTCTGCCCCCCTCCACCATATATACTACTACATTTGAGAGTCCATTATTGAGACTTGGTTGGCGAATCCTCCAGAAGGTTCAGTTTTACATCTAAAGTCCAGTGCATTGCCGTTCAGGTCGTTTGAGCTGTGAAAAGGATTTGAACTGATCAGACTGTTGCCCTAGACTTTCTTCCCAACCCGGAACCAAAATATAATCTCCACAGGGACTGTACTGCGGAGCTTTCCTTCTCTTCCCCAGGCCCAGAAAGCAGCGGGGTGGTACCGAAAACTTCACATTAGTAGAAGGGCATAGTAGGATGTAACCAGGTCATGATTCAGCACAATACATGTGTAATGTCTGGGATTAGATCTAGGTTGATGTTTCCTCCACAATATGTCTGGGATTAGACCTAGATTGATGTTTCCTCCATGGGTTGTAGGTATTTTCATTGTCAACAGACTCCAAGCCAGTGTCCGGTAGCATGCTTGTAGAGACTCCCAAATAGCCCTGTGCGCATGTCTCGTCTTTGTGGGTCAATGTTTAGTTTGCCTTTGACGAAACATGTAGCAGTTTGTAGGGTATTAATGTGTATTCGGCTGTCTGTTTTACAAGTCTACATATGAAAGAACCAACTTCCTCTCGGTAAGTGACCTGTTCATTCTCTTATGTTCTGTTAACTAACAAACATGACTACATATTTTGCTGTCAAGTTGTTTTGTTATTGAGTTTTCTATTGATTTATCTAGACTTGAAAAGTGTCCGCGTTTCTTAAAAAGTGATTGATTGTTCTGTTTGGACTCATTGTGCTCCTTCTTTGGTGAACATCCATCCATCATGTGTCATGCCGATAAGCGTGGGCGGTCATGTTTTGCCATCTCACTCGATCACCAGAATCGTGGATCAGCTCTGTGTTTCTGTCTCGACCATGCCACGTGGCCAAACCATCCAGGTATTTAATTCTTGGTCTTCCCTTTGGTCTTCCCCCCTTCGATCTTGCCAGTTGTCACCAAGTTCTCCAATCCATTTCTTCTCATAACATGCCCAAATAATTGTGACTGTCTACGTCTAATGTCTCTAATCAGTTTGCGATCTTCATTTGTTTCTTTAAGGACTTGTTCATTTGGTTTTTCTGTCTGTCCATGGTATTTTTTGCATTTTCCTCACAAACCACATTTCCACAGCCATCAGATGTTTTTCAGCTTCTCTGCTCATTGTCCACGCTTCACATCCATATAAAAGTACAGGTTCTATGTAGCACTTTAACACTATTTTTCTCGTTTCTATTGATATCTTTTTATTGGTCAGTATGTTTTTCATCTTGCAAAAAGCTACCTTCGCCATGGCAATTCTTATTCTAATCTCTTCAAGGCATCTCCCATCAGATGTTATGACTGTTCCTAGATAGCTGTACCGATTCACTTGTTTAAGAATATGTCCCATTTACTCGTATATTACATTGTGGTACTTCTTCCCTCCTAGTGGCGACCATAATCTGTGTCTTCATACAATTCAATTCTAACCCTAGTTTTTCACTGTGTGCAACAACCGCATCTACTAAATTTTGCAGGCCCTGTTCATTGTCTGCAATCAAGACTCATCTGCATTTCTAATGATATTTCTCACGAAGTTCTTGATGATAAGTGCGTGATATGGTCGTTGTCTAGGTAACGATGCTCCTGGTGTGTCAATTGAGCTACCTAACTGTCTCACAATGCAACTCACCCCAGTAATACACATCCATCAGTCATTAAACAAGATTGAGTTGGCGCACATAATCCTTTAATACAGAAAGAACACGGACAAACGGAACATCCTCATATATCCAGACACAATATAATCCATAGAATATAAATATCCTCCTCACAATTTAACACGTATACATCACTGTCTTCTCACGGCCTGCTTAATCTCAAATTCACAAGACAGGTAATCCAGCTCCAATCCAAAGCTGGACCTCACACATCACAACCCACACACTGGGTCTAGTCTCCGCTAGCTATCCAACCCACTTTGGGTTCAGGCCTCTACTCACTATAAAACCCACTCTGGGTTCAGGCCTCCATTAGCTATCCAACCCACTTTGGGTTTTAGCCTGCATTCACAACTGGGAGAACAACACAACAAAAGATCTGACCGCAGTCAGTCTAAGCTCCCAATTCTTCGACAACCGATCCGCTCGGCGCCAAAACATCAACTCTCCTCAAGTCCTCTGACTTCACCCAGAACTAAACTCTCTCTCCCCCCATCCACCCTGGGGTCTCCACTCATACCCGCCCCATTATTTCTCATGGCTGGTTGTTTTACTCGTAGCCAGGTCACTCACCTTACTGTCTTCAACTTTCCTCTGTTATTTCTCATGCCCGATCACTTGTTTATGTACTAGCACGGTCATTCTCCTTAATGTCAATGACCCAGGCATTTGTCATTATTGATGTATCGTCCCCCAATGTTGATTCCTTCCATATCTTCTATATTTCTGAAAATATTTTCACTGTGCAGGGAAAAAAGATCTGGAGACATTATACGTCCCTGGCGAACATATCAGCTCTATTATTTCCTGGTATAGGAATGGTCTCTCCCCCGATGGTGTTTCCACCTTGTCGTGGTGGGGGAGCTTGAGTTTCTCAATGACCCTGAGAGCTATGCCGGCGGTAGCGTAGCTACCAGCAGGGCCTCCCAAGCCGGACAGGTCAAAGGGTAGAGAACAGACAAAGAGAAACACCCTGGTCCTCCAGGTTGGGGGTTGAAGCGTGGGGTTAACATCCCCACCTTTGTAAAAACCTTTCTTTGTTACGAAACAAATACATGATATTGGAGGAACATCCAAGCTGCTTGGTTATGCAGATGATATAGATATTATAGGGCAAAGTGAACAAAAGACATTGGAAATATTGACTCACTTAAAGGAAAAAGCCCAACAGATGGGGCTGGTTATCAACCAAGATAAGACAGAATATATGGTAATTTCAAGAGACGGAATGGCTAAAAACTCTGGCCACATACAAATAGATAATATGACCATTAAAAGAACGGAAACATACAAATACCTGGGTACAATCTTCAACTGCTCCAACATCATAAGGGAAGAAATAAAAACTAGAATCAACTCTGGAAATAAGATATACTATGCACTACAACATCTACTAAAATCAAAGGCGCTATCTCATAACACCAAAATCACAATATACAAAACACTGATCAGACCAGTTGTGCTGTATGGCTCTGAAACCTGGAGTACAACGAAAGGAGACGAAGCCTTGTTACAAACCTTTGAGAACAAAATTTTAAGACGCATCTTTGGACCCATTAGGGATACACAAAGTGGAGAGTGGAAAAGAAGAAGTAACAAAGACATTTATGATCTGTTTAAGTCCCCGCTAATCACTGGTATCATGAAGGCTAATAGACTACAATGGCTGGGGCATATAGAAAGAATGGAAGATAATAGGGAAACAAAACTCGCTTACACTCAGGAAATAAATGACCGTAGACCCCGAGGAGACCAAGAAGGCGGTGGAGAGATAATACATGTACAGACCTACAAGCACTTGGAATCGAACGACTGGCAAGAGAAGGTCCACCAGAGAGACGAATGGAGACGGATTGTATTTGCAGCAAAGAACCTCAATGGCTCGGAACGCTGAAGAAGATAGGAATGGTCTAATGGAACCACTGCAGTAGTACACGTTTGCCTTTACTTATGGCTCTTTGTATCTCAGGTAGGTAGTTTGTCACTCTTGAGAGCTTGCAGAGCTCATATTGTATCAGTATGAAATACAACCAGCTGACAGAAACTTGTTGTGTTTTTTTATCCTTTCTGCAGCAATAAGGCTTAGGACAATTTCACACTCCAGTCCTACAGCATCTCCACCCTCCAACCAGTAGTACACTAGGAATTTCAATCATTTTAATACAGAATAGTTCATAAGCAATACACTGCAAAGAAAGAATGTCAAGATAGTATTTGAATAGTGCAATAAATATCATTATGCTAATTTACATTTATACTTTCAGTCAAAGCGACTTCATCGTCTCGATCGTGAAATATACAAAAACATTTCAAAATAAGCGTGTAAGATTTTGATAATTAATTGTGTTTGAAAATTTCATGGTTTTATTTTGTTTAAGTTTATTGTAGAAAATCATGTTCCAGTTTTATAACAAAAGGCTAAAGCAGTCCCATAGCAGATACTGCTATTGAGGTGTGAAGTGTTAGGTTATAACATATTCTGGGCCATGGTATATGAGGTGGGGGTGATCGTTCCTTTCTCGTCGCCGTTCTTTCTCAGACAATTCCCTGAAAACGGTCCGGTACCCATTTTTATAAGGCTGGGTCAACAAAAGAGCTGAACTGGTTGAAGAAGGTTATCCTGCTTGTGCTGAAGATCGAATCATGACCGTGAGGGCTGGTCTGGTTCGCAAGATCAGTCCCGCGACTGGCGTTCATTGTCTCGGATAGCTGTGTGAAGTGCACTCAGTCGGGAACTTCCCAGCCGACGCAAGTTAGCGAGGCAGGCGTTTCAAGATTGGTACTGCAGCGCGAAGCCGAAGTCGCGGTTTGAGCGGGCGAAAGAGCAATTTTTGTAGGATGGTTCGGGAAAGGTCTCGATGAATAAGCAACCCCCCCCCCCCCCTCTCTCTCTCTCTCTCTCTCCCTCCCTCTCTCTCTCTCTCTCTCTCTCTCTCTCTCTCTCTCTCTCTCTCTCTCTCTCTCTCTCTCTCTCTCTCTCGATCGATCGATGAGTAGTGGGCCTGCAGTGAGTAAACTGGCATACATTTTCGGTCAGTCCTGCCTGGTGTAGCTTGAACTTCGTCGGTAGGCGTCCAGTGGTTTTGCGTGTATCACCGGGTACTGATGGGGTGCGCTAAGCGATTGTTACTCTTGGTCTGCGATTGCTACTCTTGGCCTGCGTGTGCGTGAATAGTCCGCCCAGTGCGATAGATATCTAGTTGATCTGCCAGTAGTCATATGCTTGTCTCAAAGATTAAGCCATGCATGTCTAAATTCACACTGCCTCACAGTGAAACCGCGAATGCCTCATTAAATCAGTCGAGGTTCCTTAGATGACACGATCCTATTTGGATAACTGGCAATTCTAGAGTTAATATATACCTACCAAGCTACGACCTTCGCGGAAAGAGCGCTTTTATTAGTCAAAAACGAATCGTCGTTGACCTTCTTGGGCGCGGCGTTGCCACTGGTGACTGGATAAGTTTGTGCTGATCGCATGGCCTTACTTGCCGGCGACGCATCTTTCAAATGTCTGCCCTATCAAATGTTCATGGTACATGAAATGCCAACCATGTTTGTAATGAGTAACGGAGAATCGGGGTTCAATTCCGGAGAGGGAGCATGAGAAACGGCTATCAAATCCAAGGCAAGCAGCAGACGCGCAACTTACCCACTCACGGCACGAGGAGGCAGTGACGAAAAATAACTCGGGACTCTGTCGAGGCCCCGTAATTGGAATGAGTACACTTTAAACACCCCTGGTGGCCAACCTTTTCAGCAGGCGGGCCAAATGTCATAAAAAATATTCCCTGTCGGGCCACGCACCTAATTTTTTTTGTTTTGCTTTGTTAATGAAAGTAAACAAGCAAGCGTGCTACAGCTTCGACCACATCGTCGCTTCCCACCCCGCGGGCCGCAATATGACTCCCGGCCTCGTATTGGCCACCCCTGCTTTAAACCCTTTAACTAAGAATTATTGGAGGGCAAGTCGGATGCCAGCAGCTGCGGTAATTCCATCTCCAATAGCGTATATTAAAGTTGTTGCAGTTAAAAAGCTCTTAGTTGGATCTCAGGTGCAGGCGAGCGGTCTGGCTAGCGCCGGTTCACTGCCCGTGGTTCCTGCCCTATCGTCTGCCTACTCTCTCCCATGGGTGCTCTTTGCTGAGCGTCCCGGGTGGCCTTTGAAAAAATTTAGTGTTGAAAAATAGTGTTAGTAGTGTATAGGTACATTATCCCATGCATTTTTGTGAAGGTGGAGTCTTATAGATACCTCCACAAAGGGCGACAACTCCTCGGGTTTTTTAAGTAGGCGTGGTGGTCAGAGGGGGTGTGGTGTTCAAGTGGTCAATGGTCAAGTGACTCATCAGAGTGGGTGTGGTGGTCAAGTAATTATAGGTACGACATAAAACAACACCAATAAAGAAAACAAACGAGTCATGTAAGTTATATAATAATGTGTAATAAAATATTCTTCTTCTTCTTCAGCGTTCCGAGCCATTGAGGTTCTTTGCTGCAAATACAATCTGTCTCCATTCGTCTCTCTGGTGGACCTTTTCTTGCCAGTCGTTGATTCCAAGTGCTTGTAGGTCTGTATGTATATTATCTCTCCACCGCCTTCTTGGTCTACCTCGGGGTCTACGGTCATTTATTTCCTGAGTGTAAGCGAGTTTTGTTTCCCTATTATCTTCCATTCTTTCTATATGCCCCAGCCATATAATAAAATATACATACAAAAATTTAAAATTTTTTTAAAAATTTAAAAATAAAAAAAAAAAGAAGAAAAAATAAAATAAAAAATAAAAAATATAGTCAACTGACCCCTTATAGGTAAGGGTGTGGGATGACGTGGTCAAGCGGTGGTCAAGTAACCCTTTAAATTGTGGGGGAAAGAACGTGTAGTAATGTGGTGGTGGTTAAAGTGTGCGATGACGTGGTCAAGTAATGGTCAAGTAGTGGTCAAGTGGCCGAGTGGCCGCTTAAATTGTCGGCGAAAGTGTGTGTAGTTACATGGCGGTGGTTAAAGCGCTCGATGACGTGATCAAGTAGTAGTCAAGAGGTGGTCAAGTGGTCAACTGGTCAAGTGACCTCTTAAATTGTCGAGGAGAGTATGTGTAATGAAACGGTAGTGGTTAAAATGTTCGATGACGTGGTCAAGGGGTGGTCAAGTGGCCAAGGGACCCCTAAAATTGTAGAGGAGAGTACGTGTAGTGACACGGTCGTGGATAAAGTGAGCGATGAGATGGTCAAGTGGTGGTCAGGTGGTGGTCAAGTAGTGGTCAAGTGACCCCTTAAATTGTAGAGGAGAGTAGGTGTAGTGAAACGGTAGTGGTCAAAGTGGTCGATGACGTGGTCAAGTAGTGGTCAAGCAGTGGTCAAGGACCACTTAAATTGTAGAGGAGAGTACGTGTAGTGACATGATGATGATCAAGAGGTGGTCAAGTAGTGGTCAAGTAGTAGTCAAGTGGTCAAGGGAAGGTCAAGTGACCACTTAAAATGTAGAGGAGAATAGGTGTAATGAAACGGTAGTGACAGGTTGACGAGCAAGAGGTGGTCAAGTGATCGAGTGAACACTTTCATTGTAGAGGAAAGTACGTGTAGTGAAACCAGGATAGGTGAAGTGAGGAGGAAGCAGTAGTAAGCTTATTAATAGTAGTAATATTAATTGTAGCGACACCAATAGTAATAGTAGTAGTAGTAGTAGCAATAACAGCAATAGTACTAGTAATCATCATCATCATCATAATCATCATCATAACGTGTCTTACCGGCTGGCGTAGGCGATAATACCGCCCCACATATTGCTATCTCCGACAGCATTGAACAATTCACGGGGTGACTCACGTTGCAGGAAACCCCATTAACGGTATTATCTTCATGCAATGGTGGTAGTCGTAGTACCAATAGGACCAGTAGTACTAGTCATCAGCATCAGCAAGAGATTTATCACCTGGCGTGGGTGAGTATGACAATCCATAAATTACGATCTCCAACATCATGGATCAGTAATACAAGTAGTAGTAGTAGTAGTAGTAGTAGTAGTAGTAGTAGTAGTAGTAGTAGTAGTAGTAGTAGTAGTAGTAGTAGTAGTAGTAGTAGTAGTAGTATTGGTAGTAGCAGTATTGGTAGTAGTATTAGTGAAAACGGGAGAAACAGAAGAGGTGGAGATGGACTAGTAGTAGTATAAGAGTAGCATTAGTAGTAGCAGTAGTAGTAATAGTAACAAAAATATTAGTAGTAGTAGTAGTAGTAGTAGTAGTAGTAGTAGTAGTAGTAGTAGTAGTAGTAGTAGTAGTAGTAGTAGTAGTAGTAGTAGTAGTAGTAGTAGTAGTAGTATAGCGAGGGTGCTTGTTGTTTCACTAAGTATTTGTATAACGTATGCACTATAAAACTAGTTTGTGTCGTATGCTATGTAATGTGTCGCTGAAATATATGTCTTTTGTTTTTGTAAGAGGTGATGACGTCATAATGATCTGCTCTATCAATGTCACCAGCTTATTGATAATGTCTTCATTGCCGCGAAAAAGGCTCATTATGAGATACTGATCATATCTCAAAGCGACAGAGTCTGGGGTGCATGACCATTAGGAGCAAGCAAAGATACGGCAACTACAAGATAACTACAAGGCAAATGGCGTCGAGAATAGTGTAACGTACACAACTTATGAGATCATGATTTCCCGGGAAGGTCAACAAATGCCCGCAGAAGTCGGATGTGTCGGCCTAACGGCGCAAGAACGCAGCTCTGCTGTAAACAGGCACAACGCAATCACATCCGATAAAAAAAAAACTCCGGATGAACGAAGAAGAAGAAGAAGATCATGATTTGTCCGTTCCATCACGGTCGACAAATGGGTGGTCACTAAGTCCTCAAATTACTCACTCAAATAAACATATAGGATAATAAGGCACCGACCCAAACAAGGAAAACAGACAAAAACAATTTTAAAAATGACATAATCGTTAAAATGTAACACATACAAAGACAGATACAACAGTGACTGAAAAAAAATGACACGACAAAATAACACACACACACACACACACACACACACACACACACACACACACACACACACACACACACACACACACACACACACACACACAATGAAAACTGAAACAACCAATGAAAAATCGCTGACACGAACACTAGAAGCTGACACTAAACACTAAACAAGGTACCTAAAGAAAAGCTAAAATTTGTTAACCAAAATATGAAAGTAGGAAAATGTGATACCCAAATGTAAAACAAATATCACCCTAAGAGAGGAGTAGCTCGTCTCAACTTATAAAAAGTAGGAAAATATGTCAACCAAATGGGAAAAAGTTAGGCCAATTACAGAAATATCTAACTCAAACTAATGAAAAGTAAGGAAACTTTGTTAGATAAAGGGAAGAAACCTAGGTCAAGTAGGAAAATCTGTTACCCAAATGTGAAAAATGTCGACCAAATACAGAAATAGTTCGTCCACACGTATGCAAACTAGGAAAATTTGTTAGTCGAACAGGAAAAAATATTACCCAAGTAGGGAAATTTGAGAGCCAAATGTGAAAAAAATATAATCCAAAGAGAGGAATATCTCGTTCCAACTTATAAAAAGAAGGAAAATTCTCAACCAAATGAGAAAAAGTTAGACCAAGTATAGAAACATCTCAACCAAACTTATGAAAAGTAGGAAACTTTGTTAACCAAAGCGAGAAAACCTAGGTCAGGTAGGAAAATATGTTAGCCACATGTGAAAAAATGTCAGCCAAATACAGAAATACCTCGTCCACACTTATTAAAATTAGGAAAGGTTGTTAGCCAAATAGTAAAAATATTGCACAAGTAGGAAAATTTGATAGCCAATTGTGAAAAATATCACTCAAAGAGAGGAATATCTCGGCCAGAATTATAAAAAGTAGGAGAACTATTTGCCAAATGTGAAAAAGTTAGGCCAAATACAGAAATATTTCAATCAAACATATAAAAATGGGAAAATTGATAAACAAACGGGAAATATATTGACCAACTAGGGAAATGTGTTACTCAAAGAGGAAAAATAATGACCAAGTAACGAAATACATCGCTCAAACTTATGAAAACTAGGAAACTTTGTTAGCCAAAGCGAAGAAACCTTGGTCAAGTAGGAAAATCTGTTAGCCAAATGTGAAAAATGTCGGCCAAATGCAGAAATAGTTCGGCCACACGTATGCAAACTAGGAAAGGTTGTTAGCCAGATAGGAAAAGTATTGACCAAATAAGAAAATTTGATAGCCAAATGTGAAAAAATATCAGCCAAAGAGAGAAATATCTCATCCAAACTTATAAAAAGAAGGAAATTTCTCAACCACATGAGAAAAAGTTAGACCAAATACAGTAACATCTCAACCAAACTTATGAAAACTAAGAAACTTTGTTATCCAAAGAGAAAAAACCTTGGTCAAGTAGGAAACTCTGTTACCCAAATGTGAAAAATGTCCACCAAGTACAGAAATAACTTGTCCATACTTATGAAAACTACGAAAATTAGTTACCCAAATATGAAAAATATTGCCCAAGTAGGAAAATTTGAAAGCCAAATGTGAAAAAAAAAATATCACCCAAAGAGAGAAATATCTCGTCCAGACTTATAAAAAGTTGGAAAATTTGTCAACCAAATGGGGTAAAGTTAGACCAAATACAGAAACATCTCAACCACATTTATAAAAAAGGAGGGGAAAATGTCGACCAAATACAGAAATAACTCAACCCAATTTATAAATATGGCAACCAAACTTATAAAACGTAGGAAAATGTGTTAACCAAAAGGGAAAATATGGTACACGTAACGAAATATCACATCCAAACTTATAAAAAGTAGGAAAATATGTCAACCAAACGCGAACAATGTCGGCCAAATACAGAAATTTCTCAACCAAACTCATGAAAAGTAGGAACAACTTGTTACCCAAATATGAAAAAAATATTGGTCAAGTAAAGAAATAGCGTGGCCAAACCTATAAACACGTACCAACATTTGTTAACATAACTTGGCCACTTGTTCTTACAAACTTGCTCGCTGGCTCAAACAATTTGTCCACTTGCTATTACAATTGGTCGAACCTATCCTATCAACTCACACACTTACCATAACAACTGTCCTTTTCCCCAACAACGTGTCCACCTACTCTCTCATATTATCGACTCGCCCTATCAACTTTACCCACTGGCTCTAACAACTTCCCCACTTGGGCTCACAAAATTTCCACTTGTTATTACAACTTGTCGACATCCTCGCCCAAATTACCACTTACTCTTACAAACTAACCCAATTGCGCACACAAAGGTGTCCACTTGTGATTTCACGTCTTCCTCACCACATATATAAGTAGCCCTCATAAAATACAAATATATCCCGCAAGTCATACAGAAGTGTCCCGCCATATTGTCATCAAATACTATTTGTGTTTGTAGGTAAGTTCATCTCTTTGGCAGTTCATATTTTGTAAATTCATTTCTTCAGCATAAGTTTTGTGTAAGTTCACGTCCTCATCATAAATTTTGTTGTGTAAGTTCATGTCTTCGACAGTTCATGTTTTGCTAAGGCCTAGTTTTAGTGAAAATGCAGAAGTCTATTGGCTAGAATTTCAACCTGAGTGGTCAATTACTAACACTACCTGTGGACAGCTATTCTTACCCATGCGCTAAAGTTGAGAAAAAATGAACTTCCGTTGAATGGAAGCTACTGTAGACTTGAATTGTTAAACCCCTCTGGAAGAAGTAGCGGCAGCTTAACCAGGAAAAGATCGAATTAGTTATCCCCCTTAGTCTGGGAATTATGAAAATATATGCTCACACAAGCGATATTACTCATGACGCCATATAAACAAAAATATAAAGGATAACAAATGAGGCAGAGCCACAATTGTTATCCTTTATATTTTTGTTTATATGGCGTCATGAGTAATATCGCTTGTGTGAGCATATATTTTCATAATTCCCAGACTAAGGGGGATAACTAATTCGATCTTTTCCTGGTTAAGCTGCCAAACAAAAAAACCTTGTTCAAGAGGGGTTTAACAATTCAAGTCTGCGGTAGCTTCCATTCAACGGAAGTTCATTTTCTCAACTTTAGAGCATGGGTAAGAATAGATGTCCACAGGCAGTGTTAGTAATTGACCACTCAGGTTGAAATTCTAGCCAATAGACTTCTGCATTTTCACTAAAACTAGGCCTTAGCAAAACATGAACTGTCGAAGACATAAACTTACACAACAAAATTTATGATGAGGACGTGAACTTACACAAAACTTATGCTGAAGAAATGAATTTACAAAATATGAACTGCCAAAGACATGAACTTACCAACACACACAAATATTTTTTTATGACAATATGGGGGACACTTCTGTATGACTTGCGGGATACATTTGTATTTTATGAGGGCTACTTATCAATGTGGTGAGGAGGACGTGAAATCACAAGTGGACACCTTTGTGCGCGCAGTTGGGACAGTATGTAAGAGTAAGTGGTAATTTGGGTGAGGCTGTCGACAAGTTGTAATAACAAGTGGAAATTTTGTGAGCCCATGTGGGAAAGTTGTTAGAGCCATTGGGTAAGTTGATAGGGCGAGTCGATAATATAAGAGAGTCGGTGGACACGTTGTTGGGAAAAGGGACAGTTGTTATGGTAAGTGTGTGAGTTGATAGGATAGGTCGACGGATTGTAATAGCAAGTGGACAAATTGTTTGAGCCAGCGAGCAAGTTTGTAAGAATAAGTGGCCAAGTTGTGTTAACAAATGTTGGTACGTTTTTATAGGTTTGGCCACGCTATTTCTTTACTTGACCAATATTTTTCCTATTTGGGTAACAAGTTGTTCCTACTTTTCATGAGTTTGGTTGAGAAATTTCTGTATTTGGCCGACATTGTTCGCGTTTGGTTGACATATTTTCCTACTTTTTATAAGTTTGGATGAGATATTTCGTTACGTGTACCATATTTCCCTTTTGGTTAACACATTTTCCTACGATTCATAAGTTTGGTTGCCATATCTATAAATTGGGTTGAGTTATTTCTGTATTTGGTCGACATTTTCCCCTCCTTTTTTATAAATGTGGTTGAGATGCTTCTGTATTTGGTCTAACTTTACCCCATTTGGTTGACAAATCTTCCAACTTTTTATAAGTCTGGACGAGATATTTCTCTCTTTGGGTGATATTTTTTTTTCACATTTGGCTTTCAAATTTTCCTACTTGGGCAATATTTTTCATATTTGGGTAACTAATTTTCGTAGTTTTCATAAGTGTGGACAAGTTATTTCTGTACTTGGTGGACATTTTTCACATTTGGGTAACAGAGTTTCCTACTTGACCAAGGTTTTTTCTCTTTGGCTAACAAAGTTTCTTAGTTTTCATAAGTTTGGTTGAGATGTTACTGTATTTGGTCTAACTTTTTCTCATTTGGTTGAGAATTGTCCTTCTTTTTATAAGTTTGGATGATATATTTCTCTCTTTGGCTGATATTTTTTCACATTTGGCTATCAAATTTTCTTACTTGGCCAATACTTTTCCTATATGGCTAACAACTTTTCCTAGTTTGCATACGTGTTACCGAACTATTTCTGCATTTGTCCAACATTTTTCACATTTGTTTAACAGATTTTCCTACTTGAACAAGGTTTTTTTTTCCTTTGGCTAACAAAGTTTCCTAGTTTTCATAAGTTTGAGCGATGTATTTCGTTACTTGGTCATTATTTTTCCTCTTTGAGTAACACATTTCCCTAGTTGGTCAATATATTTCCCGTTTGGTTATCAATTTTCCTATTTTTTATATGTTTGGTTGAGATATTTCAGTATTTGGCCTAACTTTTTCCCATTTGGCAAATAGTTCTCCTACTTTTTATAAGTCTGGCCGAGATATTCCTCTCTTTGGGTGATATTTTTTTTACATTTGGCTATACAATTTTCCTACTTGGGCAATATTTTTACTATTTGGCTAAAAAAAATTTCCTAATTTTAATAAGTGCGGACGAGGTATTTCTGTATTTGGCCGACATTTTTTACATTTGGCTAACAGATTCTCCTACTTGCCCTAGGTTTTTATTCTCTTTGGCTAACAAAGTTTCCTAGTTTTCATAAGTTTGGTTGAGATGTTACTATATTTGGTCTAACTTTTTCTTATTTGGTTGAGAATTTTCCTTCTTTTTATAAGTTTGGATGAGATATTTCTCACTTTGGCTGATATTTTTTCACCTTTGGCTATCACATTTTCTTACTTGGTTAATACTTTTCCTATCTGGCTAACAACCTTTCCTTGTTTGCATACGTGTGGCCGAACTATTTCTGCATTTGGCCGACATTTTTAACATTTGGCTAACAGATTTTCCTACTTGACCAAGGATTCTTCCATTTGGCTAACATAGTTTCCTAGTTTTCATAAGTTTGAGCGATGTATTTCGTTACTTGGTCATTATTTTTCCTCTTTGAGTAACACATTTCCCTAGTTGGTCAATATATTTCCCGTTTGGTTATCAATTTTCCTATTTTTTATATGTTTGGTTGAGATATTTCTGTATTTGGCTTAACTTTTTCTCATTTGGTTGAGAATTGTCCTTCTTTTTATAAGTTTGGATGATATATTTCTCTCTTTGGCTGATATTTTTTCACATTTGGCTATCAAATTTTCTTACTTGGCCAATACTTTTCCTATATGGCTAACAACTTTTCCTAGTTTGCATACGTGTTACCGAACTATTTCTGCATTTGTCCAACATTTTTCACATTTGGCTAACAGATTTTCCTACTTGAACAAGGTTTTTTTTCCCCTTTGGCTAACAAAGTTTCCTAGTTTTCATAAGTTTGAGCGATGTATTTCGTTACTTGGTCATTATTTTTCCTCTTTGAGTAACACATTTCCCTAGTTGGTCAATATATTTCCCGTTTGGTTATCAATTTTCCTATTTTTTATATGTTTGGTTGAGATATTTCTGTATTTGGTTGAGATATTTCTGTATTTGGCCTAACTTTTTCCCATTTGACAAATAGTTCTCCTACTTTTTATAATTCTGGCCGAGATATTCCTCTCTTTGGGTGATATTTTTCACAATTGGCTATCAAATTTTCCTACTTGGGCAATATTTTTACTATTTGGCTAACAAATTTTCCTAATTTTAATAAGTGTGGACGAGGTATTTCTGTATTTGGCTGACATTTTTTCATATTTGGCTAACAGATTTTCCTACTTGACCTAGGTTTTTTCGCTTTGGCTAACAAAGTTTCCTACTTTTCATAAGTGTGGTTGAGATGTTACTATACATGGTCTAACTTTTTCTCATTTGGTTGAGAAGTTTCCTTCTTTTTATAAGTTGGAACGAGATATTCCTCTCTTTGGATTATATTTTTTCACATTTGGCTCTCAAATTTCCCTATTTGGGAAATATTTTTTCCTGTTCGACTAACACATTTTCCTAGTTTGCATACGTGTGGACGAACTATTTCTGTATTTGGCCGACATTTTTCACATTTGGGTAACAGATTTTCTACTTGACCTAGGTTTTCCCCCTCCTTTGGTTAACAAAGTTTCCCTACTTTTCATTAGTTTGAGTTAGATATTTTTGTATTTGGCCTAACTTTTTCCCATTTGGTTGACATATTTTCCTACTTTTTATAAGTTGGGACGAGCTATTCCTCTCTTGCTATTTGTTTTACATTTGGGTATCACCTTTTCCTACTTTCACATTTTGGTTAACAAAGTTTAGCTTTTCTTTAGGTACCTTGTTTAGTGTTTGTGTCAGCGATTTTTCATTGGTTGTTTCAGTTTTCATTGTGTGTGTGTGTGTGTGTGTGTGTGTGTGTGTGTGTGTGTGTGTGTGTGTGTGTGTGTGTGTGTGTGTGTGTGTTATTATGTCGTGTCATTTTTATTATTTTTTAGTCACTGTTGTATATGTCTTTGTATGTGTTACATTTTAACGATTATGTCATTTTTTTAAAATTGTTTTTGTCCGTTTTCCTTGTTTGGGTCGGTGCCTTATTATCCTATATGTTTATTTGAGTGAGTAATTTGAGGACTTAGTGACCACCTATTTGCCGACCGTGATGGAACGGACAAATCATGATCTCATAAGTTGTGTACGTTACACAATACTCGACACCATTTGCTTTGTAGTTACCTTGTAGTTGCCGTATCGCTGCTTGCTCCTAATGGTCATGCACCCCAGACTCTGTCGTTTTGAGAAATGATCAGTATCTCATAATGAGCCTTTTTCGCGACAATGAAGACACTATCAATAAGCTGGTGACAATGATAGAGCGGGTCATAATGACGTCATCACCTCTTACAAAAACAAAAGACATATATTTCAGCGACACATTACATAGTATACAACACAAACTAGTTTTATAGTGCTTAAGTTATACAAATACTTAGTGAAACAACAAGCACCCTCGCTATACTACTACTACTACTACTACTACTACTACTACTACTACTACTACTACTACTACTACTACTACTACTACTACTACTACTACTACTACTACTACTACTACTATTTTTTGTTACTACTACTACTACTACTACTGCTGCTGCTGCTGCTGCTGCTACTACTACTACTACTACTACTACTACTACTACTAATGCTACTCTAATACTTCTACTACTATTTTTTAAAACTATATTACTACTATTACTACTGCTACTACTAATGCTACTCTAATACTTCTACTACTATTTTTTTTACTATATTACTACTATTACTACTGCTACTACTAATTCTACTCTAATACTTCTACTACTATTTTTTTAAACTATATTACTACTATTACTACTGCTACTACTAATGCTATTCTTATACTACTACTAGTCCATCTCCACCTCTTCTGTTTCTCCCTTTTTCACTAATACTACTACCAATACTGCTACTACCAATACTAATACTACTACTACTACTACTACTACTACTACTACTACTACTACTGCTGCTGCATCTGCTACTACTACTACTACTACTACTACTACTACTTCAACTACTACTACTACTACTACTACTACTACTACTACTACTACTACTACTACCAATATTATTACTACTTGTATTACTGATCCATGATGTTGGAGATCGTAATTTATGGATTGTCATACTCACCCACGCCTCTTACTGATGCTGATGACTAGTACTACTGGTCGTATTGGTACTACGACTACCACCATTGCATGAAGATAATGCCGTTAATGGGGGTTCCTGCAGCCTGAGTCACCCTGTGAATTGTTCAATGCTGTCGGAGATAGCAATATGTGGGGCTGGTATGATCGCCTACGCCAGCCGGTAAGACACGTTATGATGATTATGATGATTATGATTATGATGATGATTACTAGTACTATTGCTGTTATTGCTACTACTACTACTACTACTATTACTATTGGTGTCGCTACAATTAATATTACTACTATTAATAAGCGTACTACTGCTTCCTCATCACTTTACCCATCCTGGTTTCACTACACGTACTTTCCTCTACAATGTAAGTGCTCACTCGATCACTTGACCACTACTTGACCACCTCTTGACCACCTCTTGCTCGTCACCCTGTCACTACCGTTTCATTACACCTATTCTCCTCTACATTTTAAGTGGTCACTTGACCTTCCCTTGACCACTTGACTATTACTTGACCACTACTTGACCACCTCTTGATCATCACCATGTCACTACACGTACTCTCCTCTACAATTTAAGTGGTCACTTGACCACTGCTTGACCACTACTTGACCACGTCATCGACCACTTTGACCACCACCGTTTCACTACACCTACTCTCCTCTACAATTTAAGGGGTCACTTGACCACTACTTGACCACCTCTTGACCACCACCTGACCACCACTTGACTATCTCATCGATCACTTTATCCACCACCGTGTCACTACATGTACTCTCCTCTACAATTTAAGGGTCCCTTGGCCACTTGACCACCCCTTGACCACTACTTGATCACGTCATCGAACATTTTAACCACTACCGTTTCATTATACCTACTCTCCTCTACAATTTAAGTTTTCACTCGACCACTTGACCACTACTTGACCACCTCTTGATCGTCACCAAGTCACTACACATACTCTACTCGACAATTTAAGGGGTACTTGACCAGTTGACCACTTGACCACCTCTTGACCACCCCTTGACCACTACTTGATCACGTCATCGAGCGCTTTAACCACCGCCATGTAACTACACACACTTTCGCCGACAATTTAAGCGGCCACTCGACCACTTGACCACTACTTGACCATTACTTGACCACGTCATCGCACACTTTAACCACCACCACATCACTACACGTTCTTTTCCCCACAATTTAAAGGGTCACTTGACCACCTCTTGACCGCTTGACCACGTCATCCCACACCCTTACCTATAAGGGGTCAGTTGACTATGTTTTTTATTTTTTATTTTATTTTTCTTCTTTTTTTATTTTTAAATTTTAAAAAAAATTTTAAATTTTTGTATGTATATTTTATTACACATTATTATATAATTTACATGACTCGTTTGTTTTCTTTATTGGTGTTGTTTTATGTCGTACCTATAACTACTTGACCACCACACCCACTCTGATGAGTCACTTGACCATTGACCAGTTGAACACCACACCCCCTCTGACCACCACGCCTATTTAAAAAACCCGAGGAAGTTTCGCCCTTTGTGGAGGTATCTATAAGACTCCACCTCCACCTTCACAAAAATGCACGGGATAATGTACCTATACACTACTAGTGTTGAAAGCAAGTCTCGGCTGCTTGAATGGGACAAACGTGGGCATTCGTATTGCGACATTAGAGGTGAAATAGCTTGGCTAGCATATCCATTATGTGGAATGTTTGCATCAAAAACTCACTGTGTGGGTTTAATCAAAGATGGAAAAAGCGTCCCAGTGGCATGAAATGGAATATTGCTTGGCTAACAAAACCATTACGTGGAAAGTCCGAATTGAAAGCTCGCTGTGTGGATGTCATCTGCAGACTAATCTCTCCTGTTTTCGGGAAGAGCAGCCTGTGGCGGACGATATGCCTAATATAGTAAGGCCAAGCAGCCATGTGCAGGACGTGGCGATTCCTTGGGTGTGTCCAGTACCAGAGCGCCATGTGTCGGCTCTGCAATTATGGAAGCCTCCTTGGATGGCGGGGAATGCCCATTGTCTGCCTCTGCCTTCTATTGAAGGCTGACCGTTCTGACTCCGGCTGCTCTATATGGACCAGCTGGGATGGGTATAACACCACAACAGTAAGAGTCGACCGTCCTGCGAAACGCCCGGAAAAGCGCCTCAGTGACACGGAATGGACTATTGCTTGGCTAGGAAATCCATTACGTGGAATGTCTGCACCGAAAACTCACTGTGCTGGCTTCACCAAAGATGGAAACAAGCGTCCCAGTGGCACGAAATGGAATATTGATTGGCTAACAAAACCATTACGTGGAAAGTCCGAATCATAAGCTCGCTGTATGGATGTCATCTGCAGACTGATCTCTCCTGGTTTCCGGAGGAGCAGCTTGTGGTGGACGAGAGGCCCAATATACGGAAGTGAGGCTAAGCAGCCATGTGCAGGACGTGACGATTCCTTGAGTGAGCCCAGTACCAGAGCGCTGTGTGTCGGCTCTGCAATTATGGAAGCCTCCGTGGACGGTGGGGAATGCCCATGGTCTGCCCCTGCCTTCTCTTGATGGATAAAAATTATGCCTCCGGCTGATCTGAATTGACCAGCTGGGATTTGGATGACACCACAAAAGTGAGAGGTTACCGTCCAACGAAACACCCGGTAAGGTTAACCCGGTCAACAAATGCCCGCAGAAGTAGGATGTGTCCGCCGAAAGGTGCACATACCGCATCTCTGCTTAAACAGGCACAATGCAATTACGTCCAACAAATATTCGGGATGAACGCACAAGAAGAAGAAGAATCATGGTCGCTGTCTTCATAGGCAAGCACAGTAACCACAATGCCATAGTGGCTTTTCACTGTTATGTTGCACCAGTTTACAACAGAGTTAAATTTAAAGTATTTGTCTATCACATTTGGGTCTATGAGGTCTCAGAACCATATCTTACACTGGTCAAGACCTTGAGGCACCATTTGAAAATGCAGCCTATCCACAGACTGGGTCGCCTGTCTGGCCAGAAATCCAAGGATCACCTTGCCCTTCTACAGATATGAAGTTCCTGTACTGGTCTTGTTAATTAGTCGTCAGATTACCATGCACATTGAACCATTCAGTCCATAAGTGCTCGGATCCTCTCCCCACAATCCCCATCAGCATGTAGCACTCAAAAACAGTAGTTCTGTGTTGATTGACTAATCTTCCCTCTCCCCAACCCCTGCATAGCATTCTTGTCTGGTTCTACCAATTTTGATTTGATGTTCTGGCAGTCTGGTCAAGGATGCAGATTCACAGTCATCACTTGATTCGTTAAAGTGTCCTGCCTCCCTGAGGGCATTCAGTGTATCAGCCCGGTCCATTGCCCATCCGCTTTCTACAGTAGTCCGGCTCGCAAGACTGTCAGCTTGTTCACGCCCTCTTACCCACGCCTGGCCTGGCACGTAAGTTAAGTTGATATGTGTAAGCCATTAGCTCCTCGGAGACTGCATCTCCCGATCTCATCTCCCTTCACTAGTTTTGTACATCCCGTTAGTTTCTTACCGTAGAAATGGAAAAAGAGACCAGTCCTCTTGGTTTTAATTCTTTGCTACTGGGTCAGAAGACAAGTCTCTAGACAAACGTCACCCCGATAGATGCAGATTCTTTTCTTGGCACAGATGGCCTAAATGTCAATACCTCGGACTTAAGAGGTAGAACTCAGTCTTCCAGAGGATTTAGAACCAATCGACGTATTACACCATGATGAGAGCAAAATGACCATTATATCTACCTATACCTACATTACAGCAGATCTCTATGGCATCTGTCTCTATATTAAGACCTTGATGTTCTCACTAAAGCACCCTGCAGTCGGTGTGAGATTAATATAGATCCATGGACTACAGGATATCGCGAGAACGTCCTCATTACCCCCACTCTAATCATAAACACAGTAGAAAAAAAAACATTATAGAGAAATAAAGATGTTGCAATAATATTTAATAATATTGTTTCTGTTTTCTGTATCAGTGCCTTGGATGTATTTCTCATATTATTTTAAATGCCCTCTGGGTCATTGTCCCCCCTCGCCTCCTAGATCAGTTACATTTTGTGATGTAATTAGCAACACCACAAACACGGACATGTATGCATTAATCAGCTAACTATGATGTCAAGAAAACTTTGAATATTGACCCCTCACGCCTGATCAGTACTACTGGACAGACCAGGAACACGGAACACGGCTAAAACAGTTACTAATAAACTACAAACATTTATTAATTGGTGCCTGGCGCAGAATAGACTAAAGTGGTGTGACAAAATTATAAGTCTGGAGTTCATGGAGCGAACTAAACACATTCATGTGAATCAAGAGGAGAGAAACAAGCAATGGCACTGGATAGTGAGGACCCACATGATTACACTCGGTTAATAATATAACTACAAGTCTGGAATCCACAGGACACAAGAAGTAGAAGGAGATGAATAACATGGTAGGAATTGCAGGAGATAAAAGATCTGGAGAGAGATGAATAACATGGTAGGAGTTGCAGGAGATAAAAGATCAAGAGGGAGATGAATAACATGGGTGGAGTTGCAGGAGATAAAAGATCTTGAGGGAGATGAATAACATGGTAGTAGTTGCAGGAGATAAAAGATCAAGAGGGAGATGAATAACATGGGTGGAGTTGCAGGAGATAAAAGATCAAGAGGGAGATGAATAACATGGTAGGAGTTGCAGGAGATAAAAGATCTGGAGGAGATGAATAACATGGTAGGAGTTGCAGGAGATAAAAGATCAAGAGGGAGATGAATAACATGGGTGGAGTTGCAGGAGATAAAAGATCAAGAGGGAGATGAATAACATGGGAGGAGTTGCAGGAGATAAAAGATCTAGAATGAGATGAATAACATGGTAGGAGTTGCAGGAGATAAAAGATCTGGAGGGAGATGAATAACATGGGTGGAGTTGCAGGAGATAAAAGATCATGGGAGGAGTTGCAGGAGATAAAAGATCTGGAGGGAGATGAATAACATGGGTGGAGTTGCAGGAGATAAAAGATCAAGAGGGAGATGAATAACATGGTAGGAGTTGCAGGAGATAAAAGATCTGGAGGGAGATGAATAACATGGGAGGAGTTGCAGGAGATAAAAGATCTTGAGGGAGATGAATAACATGGTAGTAGTTGCAGGAGATAAAAGATCTTGAGGGAGATGAATAACATGGTAGTAGTTGCAGGAGATAAAAGATCTGGAATGAGATGAATAACATGGGAGGAGTTGCAGGAGATAAAAGATCTGGAGGGAGATGAATAACATGGTAGTAGTTGCAGGAGATAAAAGATCTGGAATGAGATGAATAACATGGGAGGAGTTGCAGGAGATAAAAGATCTAGAATGAGATGAATAACATGGGAGGAGTTGCAGGAGATAAAAGATCTGGAGGGAGATGAATAACATGGGTGGAGTTGCAGGAGATAAAAGATCAAGAGGGAGATGAATAACATGGTAGGAGTTGCAGGAGATAAAAGATCTGGAGGGAGATGAATAACATGGGAGGAGTTGCAGGAGATAAAAGATCTGGAGGGAGATGAATAACATGGGTGGAGTTGCAGGAGATAAAAGATCTGGAGGGAGATGAATAACATGGGTGGAGTTGCAGGAGATAAAAGATCTGGAGGGAGATGAATAACATGGTAGGAGTTGCAGGAGATAAAAGATCAAGAGGGAGATGAATAACATGGTAGGAGTTGCAGGAGATAAAAGATCTGGAGGGAGATGAATAACATGGGAGGAGTTGCAGGAGATAAAAGATCTGGAGGGAGATGAATAACATGGGAGGAGTTGCAGGAGATAAAAGATCTGGAGGGAGATGAATAACATGGGTGGAGTTGCAGGAGATAAAAGATCTGGAGGGAGATGAATAACATGGGTGGAGTTGCAGGAGATAAAAGATCTGGAGGGAGATGAATAACATGGTAGGAGTTGCAGGAGATAAAAGATCAAGAGGGAGATGAATAACATGGGAGGAGTTGCAGGAGATAAAAGATCTGGAGGGAGATGAATAACATGGGAGGAGTTGCAGGAGATGAAAAAGAAGTAGAGGGAAATGAATAACATGGATGGAGTTACAGGAGACAGCACAGTCTTGGGAGCTGGCATGTGTCGGTTAAGCGCCTACGCTTCATTGTGAGATAAGAAGTTGAATGATGACGTCAAACATCGATTCGCTTGCCACATGCTTGATTCTCGCAACAACAACAGCTGTGGGCGTGGAGCAGTATAACCTCAGCACAGTCAGACAGTGACGTAGAGCTAACGACCCGTGTTTCACGTCTTGAAGCATATTGGGTATATGGCGCTGGCCCAAATCTTTACAGACCTGTCGGCAATCAGTGATGGATACTATTGTCAGTATCACGTCGACTGACTTTACTTCCCAGGATATTTCCTGGTGACCATTTTAGACTGGCTAGGCCCGACAGCCCAAGTCATTAAAAAAAATAATCCCTCCCATTAGGGGTATTCGAACATATGACCATCGGGTCGACAGTTGAGCGTACTAGCCACTGCGTTGCCACGGCTCTATACGTGAACGGATATTATTAACTTATCAAATGCCATGGGATGATTAATCGTCTTGAAGCGACTTTCCGTATCTACCATGGGATTATATATCGCGGAAATGTTCTCATTACATTGTAACTCGTGCCCAATTCTTAGCTCTTTGAAAATAAAGTTTGTTCGTTCGTTCCTTCGTAACAACACTTGTTTGCTACCATATTAACAACATTTAAGTCATAACAGAAACACACACTTACTTCTCATTATGTACCATCCATTTTTGTCTGAGCCAACTCTACGTTTTGTTTGTCACTAAATCTGTTAACTGCTAGGAGTTACTCTTATTAATAAGTAAACAAAGGACCCTTTTGCACGTCTTAAAACGCAATGGTCAAATGGTGCCAGGCCCATAATTTTTATAAACCAATCGGCGCACGATGGGTAACGTGGTCAGTATAACGCCGGCTTCTTTACTTCTTAGGCATTTTCCGTTACCCATTTTAGGCTGGGTCGACAATGGAGCCCAATTAAATTTTAAAAATTCGAATCTGTCCCCATGCGGGTTGAGCCCATGACACCGGACTGGCAGTATCGCTACACTGTCGCGGCTCCGATTACTATTATTGCTACAGATACAGACGCAAATACCCAAATGGCTTAGACAAATGCCATTATTGGGACAATAACATAGACCTTATCCGAGACGGATGATCGTTCGATGATGAACGATGACAAATGCTTACTATGATGATGATTGTCGTCTCGCCTGTAGTTATCTTGTATCGTTCTAACATTGATAATTACAGAATGAACTATTTATTATTTCTTTATGGTTTCTTGTCTTCTTCAGTTCACTACAACCCTGCTAATGACATGACCGAATTACTGACTTGTTAAGCACAATCTCACGTCAACATAGTAGCTCCTCATGTTTTATTTAAACACTTTGCATACCAGGGAACCATCGCGCAGCAGTGACACTTTAGTTAAATAGCTCAGACGGGACAATAATTGGTGTCAGCTGCCATTTAAAACTTATGGATGCCATCCATGGGAGTTCTTCTGTCCGGCGCTGCTTCAACTGCCCACCAGACAGTCACTGCTCACGACGACTCATCCAGAATCTATCCAGTCTCTCTCTCTCTCTCTATGGAGCTCAGACTAGAGGTCATTGGCAGCTGTGATGAGGAACAGAATAATCCCCAGGACTCTATCTAGCTGAGAATCCCCAGTCAGATTTCTCTCCACGATGCACAGAACAGTCGGTGTGCACTATTGTGTCATATGCCATCATTTTCATTTCTCAGTTGGACCTCCAATTCTGCCACCCAATCACACCACTCTCTGCCCAGTGTTACGATGACCAGTTGAAAGATGTTCTTGTATCTGTCGCTGTTTAACCATTCCTACTTCCTGGGTATCTACTTGACCGAGACAACCATCTCGATGGTATCGCATGCATGCGCCGTCAGCCACAATTTGTAGATTTCATGTCGTTTCATTGCGCGGAAATATGGCAGTGGTCGTGCGAGAAGTTCTGTGGCAACAGTCTGAAAATGGCTTATAAATTTAGCAGTCTTTCCCACTTTGCAGGTAGCCTGGTGGAGTGTAGGACGAGATTTACATTCATCTCGGTAAACATTACCTCTCTCTTTTTCTCCCTCTCTCTCTCTCTCTCTCTCTCTCTCTCTCTCTCTTCTCTCTCTCTCTCTCTCTCTCTCTCTCTCTCTCTCTCTCTCTCTCTCTCGCTCTCTCTTTCACACCCCATACACATCCAGTGACACTGCACCCCCCACGTATACACGCATGTATAAACACAATGCACACACACACACACACACACATCATTGATTTGCCAGATGAAATCCAGCGTGACACTAATCCTTCGATGCGCACAAGATACGGCTGTGGCGCTATAGGGCCACGCCTCAACGCATGTCTATAACTTACTGAAGTTTTTTGTTTGTTTTTTGTTTTTTTTTTTAAATAAAATAAAGCCTACGTTTATGTAATCAATACAGTAAAAATATGTGTCACGTGAAAGGACAGATTTTTTATTTTGTTTTGACTGTTGTTTCTTTGTATTTGAGGATTAGTCAGCGAATATCTGAGACATTAAGGAAAGCACATTGTTTGTTAAAATAAATATTTATACACGATCATAAACCAAAATGATGGACACATAAGTACTTGCGGATTGTAGTTGAAAGCAAAAGACAACAGTGAAATATACTCGTATTTGGGGGTCGTGACACAGCTGGTTGTATGCTTACTTATGAACAGATTGGTCCAATTTCTATGTCCAGTAATGACAGAATTCCCCCCCCCCCCCCCACCCCCGGTTTTTCCCCATTTACCAGAATGACTCTAGGATGGCCCTGGCCTTATTCCAGGTTAAGAGAAGCTTCGTTAAGGTATTCCAGACATGGCCATAAGCGCTCTGTTTTCTTCGACAGACAATTGATTGCATGGGTGCTAGAGTCCGTCCACAAATGATTGCCCTCATTCATGGTCATTTAAAAAAAACAACTGTATGTTGCATCGTTGTGAAATTTTTCCTGCCGCCTTATATTTACCCCATCCCAGGTATATGTCTTTGATAAGTTCAAAGGCAACTGAAATAATGAAAAGCGGCGACATGTCTTTGATGATTTGGCGAAAATGTAGTGAACTTGTTTTACAGTAATGCACGTCAATTCGGATGACGGCACAATGCGTATCCATATTCGCAAGGAAGTGGGTGCAATGTGCAATATTAGTAAATGCAGAGAATTTACAGAGACATGGGGTAAATAATGTGAAATATAAATGCAAATGGACAGCAAAGTAGAAGGAATATATTTCTTATTTTATTTCTTATTTCCTTCTTGTTTCTTCAGCTGCTGGTTAATAATGTGTACACAAGGAGTCATGTTACTATTGTGTATTTAGTTTTTTATATTGAGTTCGTGAAAGCTTGCAAATAGCTGTGCTTTAATGTGCGTATGGAGTGACCAGAGATGATACCGCAATTTAGTCATCATGTGTCAATTTTAAAGGATCAGTTCAGCTGCTGTGTACTTTGTTCACACGAGCACATGGGTGACAGAACAGCTTTGAGCCTTCGTAAAAGATTGTCTATTCTGCTGTTTACTGTTCAGAGACGGAACATGATTACCTATTTCGCACGACGAATATAGTTGTGAATGTCTATGTAGTGGGCTTCCTTCTTAACGGCCAAGATGCCGGTCCTCTTTTAATTGAAGTTTATAGATTGGTTCGTATGTTCGTGTGTTTTCCCCGCATTTACAAAGTGTTTGTCCTCACGTTTCTTGTTATGCGACAATATATCAGTTTCCACTGCAATATTACTCTTAAATTGGTATTCAATGCGTTTGTTTGTTTTCTTTTTCAATACCAGTTGTCTGTCACCGTTGGGGACTTGCGGAACTGAAAATTCATCAGTATGGAATATAAACTGTTGCCATTGAAACGTTGTATTGTTTGTGCCTATGCTGTACTGTTTATCAATATTTAATAACGCGGACTGAATTAGTATCTTGACATCAGACAATTTGAATGTAGTATTGTCAGCTTCCCAAGACTTCATGATCTTCCCAAGACTTCATGGCAAGAACAATACAGAGTGACTGTGAAAAAAAGGTACAATGCAATAACTAAAATACAGAGTATAGATGAACAATGGGAAATGTTAAGGGACTCCATTCATCAAACTAGCAAAGAAGTATTACCAGAGAGAGGCAAAATAGCTAAGAAAAAATGGATGAATAAAGATATCTTAAACCTGATGGACAAAAGAAAACAATATAAAAATGACAAACAAGAATACGCTATGATAAATAAAGAAATAAAAGATAAATGTGGGAAGGCTAAAGAAAGTTGGTTAAACGAGCAATGCAAAAAAATTAAATTAAATTCCATTAAAGATAAAAAAAATATACACAGACAAATCAGTGAGCTTACAGGAAAAAAAATTAGAATAAATACAGGGTGTTTGAAATCAAAAACAGGAAAGATAATATTAGAGGAAGATGCTATAATGAAGAGGTGGAATGAGTATATAAGAGAATTATATGAAGGAGAAAGGGCAGAATTAACAGAAGATAGTAACTTAGAAGGTCCACCTATTCTGAAAGAAGAAGTCGCTGACGCTATGAAACGTATGAAGAAAGGAAAAACAGCTGGGCCAGATGAAATCACAATAGAAGAATTAGAAGTATTGGGAGAATTTGGAGTAGATATATTAACCAAAATGTTGAATGATATTTACAGCAGTGGATATTTACCCAGTGATATGCTGAAATATATATTTACAGCTATACCAAAAAGACCAGGAGCAATTGATTGTGAAGATTTTCGTACAATTAACCTTATAAACCATATCACTAAGCTTCCACTCAGAATCATAATGAGAAGAACCAAAAATAAAATAAAAATGGAAATTAGTGAAGAACAGTATGGATTTGTGGAAGGAAAGGGCACAAACAATGCAATTTATACATTGCGGACACTAATAGAAAGGTCAATAGAGAAACAGAGGGACATATATTTGTGCTTCATAGATTATACTAAGGCATTTGATAAAGTAAAACATGATGAACTGATTAAAATGTTGGAAGATATCAACACTGATGGAAAAGATTTAAGAATAATAAAGAATATTTACTGGAACCAAGTAGCAGCAATTAAAATGGGAAATAAAGAGGGTAGTTACGAACAGATAAAGCTAGGAGTACGACAAGGGTGTGTCTTGTCACCAGATCTTTTCTACCCTGTATAGCGAAGTAATAATGAGAGAGATCAAAGAGATGCCAGGAATACTAGTTGGAGGTTATAATATAAATAATATACGCTATGCAGATGACACAGTATTGGTGGCGGATAATTCAACAGACCTACAACAATTATTAGACGTTGTAGTAACAGAGAGTGCAAGGAAAGGACTCAACTTGAATATCAAGAAAACAGTAACAATGGTAATATCAAAGAAAATGGTGACACCAAAATGTGACATAGAAATAGAAGGGAAAATCCTTAACCAAGTTGATAATTTTAGATACCTAGGGGCATTTATAACATCAGATGGAAGATGTACAACAGAGATTAGGAGCAGAATAGGGCAGGCAAAAGCTGCATTTCAGAAAATGAAGAGTATCTTATGCAATAAGTCACTGTCACTGAATGTAAGAAAGAGAGTGCTGAAATGCTATGTAGAACCAGTTTTGCTGTATGGCAGTGAATCTTGGAATGTAAATGAACAAATTAAGAAGAAATTAGAAGCAACAGAGATGTGGTTCCTGAGACGAATGTTGCGAATTCCTTGGACTGCCAGAGTAACCAACGACGACTTCCTGAAACAGGCTAATGAAACTAGAACATTATATACAACAATAAGACAGAGACAAACAGCTTTCCTCGGTCATGTGATGAGAAGAGAGGCATTGGAGAACATCGTAACAACTGGAAAGATCGAGGGGAAGAGAGGCAGAGGTAGACCAAGAGAAGTGATGCTGGATGGATTGAGACGGTGGCATGGAGGAATATCAGCAGCAGAGTTGATCCAGAAAACCAAAGACCGAGATCTATGGAGAGCCATGAACGCCTACGCCAGCCGGCACGGCACTTGATGATGATGATGATGATTGTCAGCTGCCGCCTGTCCTTTAATTTTAGCCCACACAAGTTCTATAGCGTTTAAATGGGAATGGTACTGCGAAAGTCTCAAACACCAATGGCCATGCTCTTTTATCAATTTTTCGATTTAACATTTCTTGCTTTTTTGCGTCTGTTTTACAAGGGACAACTATTCTAGCTTGAAATAAGTTTATAGAAATATTTTTTCCCTTCGGAGCCACATCTTTATTGCTTCTTTTGTGCTCGATGCCGTGAATATTTTGTCTTCTTGGACAACAACATTGTGATATAATACATTGTCCATAATTAGACAAGACGGTCTATCTAGAGATGGAAGCACTGTATTCTCGAGCCAGTCTATAAATACATTACTATTCATCTCATTATGTTAATCCCTATTGTCTATTTGCTTTGATACGAACACGAGTCCAGCGTTCTGTAGTAATCCATTATGCGTACTACCAGCATGGGCTATGACCAAACGCTGTCCTTTACTACTGGGCACATATCGCTTTATCGTTCTGTCCACTGATTGCCTCCTTTTTATTTGTGTGGTGCGCATTGATACAGGTTTCATCCAATACACTGTGTCATAATTTTCTTTGCGCATATCCCTTATTTCACGCAGGTATTTGTTTCGCATTGCTTCTAAATGCGGTTGCCCGAAAATTATATTTCTACATCCCTTGTACTTTCTAAACGTGAAGCCTAATGTCCTTATAATTTTTCACAAAGTTGTTTTGGATAGCTCTATGTCATTTTTCGTTCTTAACCAAACCCTAAGTTTTCTTACAGTCACTATTTATTTGGTATCCAGCAGATTTATAATAGCTTGCCTTATGACATCCTTGTCAAATCTGTCTATAATTACCTTTCTACCCACTGTTTGCTTATTGCGTAGTGGTTTCATTCCAGATTCTTTCACCCATTGACGAAATTATCGTTTATTCAAACCCAATGCATGCACTGTTCTTTTCTCGGGATTTGTAATAGTATGAAAAAGTTTCCTGCGATCAGCTTCTTGACAAAAATATGTCTTCAACTTCATAGCGATGCTTTGAAGTGTACAAAATTTCACATTCAATCCCATTCAACAATATTCACACATTCAGATGTTAGCGATAACTGATAAGATTTATAAAATAATCACGTTTTACGAAAGCACCTACTATAGGTAGAATTATTGACACCTCTAAACACTTCCGTTCCCCTACGTACCGTTCTTGTCATAAGGAAATTCCCGTGCAGCACGAGAAAATTCACTATTGAACGATAATGTTTCCGTGTGAAGATGTAATACATTTCATATTATGCACTTCATCTCTGACCCGTAAATTATATACCGCATATAAACAAACACGGAGGTCTACTGCCCAATCTCCAGAACAAAATTTTTTTTTGTTGGGTGGACATAATGATAAGGTTATATGTTAAATCTCACCAATTATTATCAGATAGTTACTGTCAGAAGTTGGGGTAGCCACCGGCTAGGTGAAAGTATTATTCACTGGCGTGCAACCCCAAATAGTCAGAAATTGACTAGTGACAAAATCGATAAGGCTGAACTACAGATTAAGCCCTGAATATCCAACATACAGCTCCAAATGGCTCGTAACAAAATTGAAATGAACTGTGCTGAATATTCGCCACGGAGTAGGAAGGAGAAGGTTAGCTGAGATAGATTTTTAAGTCTAAATTTAAGAGTAATTGACAACTATCCCAGTACAGGTTTTTCTCCCCTGACTCTTCCCTTCCTTGGTGTGTAAGTAACCCCCCACCAATGTACACACACACCACGTATGCACAATTGGAATTAAAAGTATAACACTGAACTATGAGTTAAAACAAACTACACTCACTTGAATTATTAATCATATTATTAGACATCTGATGTTTTTCAAGATGATGATGAATGCGTATAAGTGTATGCACTACAGTAATCATGAAAGTGAAATGATTAATATAAACTACTTAACTCTGAATCCTGTCTGGATCAGTGAGAGGTCCGCTAACAGCCGTTATGCTCCGATCAGAAACAGCCGTGGTCAGATCAGCGAACAGCCCGGACGGTGTTCAGAACAAAGTTGTCTGTCCTGTCTCCCCTAGTTCCTCGTTTTCACAGCACGGGTACTGGGCTCCTATTGAGGGCTTGGAAGAGAACATCAAGAATGTGTATTATCTAGTTCTACATCAGTACAATCCTAATTAATACATACATTCTATCACCCCCCTATACAAGGACCTGTCTGGCCAAGTTTCTCTTCCAGCTTTTCTGTGCTTTAACTCTCCTCCTTCTCCCTCTATGTCTCTGTCCTACTGTCTAGTCGTGGGAAGGACTTTTCTATCGTCTCACACGCCTGTATAATTATTACATTTCTGCCGTCCTATGTCCATGTCGCTAATACCGACATTCTGGGTCGACACAGTAAGTACCATCCAACAAGTGGGTTAGCAGATTACATGGTCGATAATGGTATTATAATAGTACCTGATCATCCGGGCTTACAAGCCGTGACCAGTATCTGTGCCAGGCTTTCGTGAATTACCGTGAACGCTCGCCCGCAATACACCGAAATGGTTCAGCACCATATACCCTATACCAATTGTGGATAATGTCTGTACCATTACACCTCTGCTACAAATGCGATCAATAGGCAAGGTGCCAATGTGCGCACAATAGCATAACACTTCATATTAGTAGGTTTGCATATGACAAATCAATATATCAATCACCCAATACACATAAAATATATTAATTAAACTTAGACATATACTGATATTTAACATAATAGCACAATGCATGAGTTAGTTTGTATGCATACGAAATGAGACGTATACACATAACAAGAATATGTACGAAGCATAGTCCTAGCATCGTATATTCATATGAAGTTACAAATACATACATCCAACATATACTTAAACATTAGGCATATGAAGGTATTCCTAATACATAGTATGAAATGCAAGCAAGTTGTAGTAACATGATTATCTACATACGACTGCGAAACTAATAGTTTCCATAGAGTAACAGACATCTAACATGATAAATGAAAGTCAAAAGCCTGCCTCACAAAAGGTATCTACTTGTAAAGAATAACCCTTATAGCAATATGATATTGTACACTGAACTTACAAAGAATAGTGCACACTCAAGTAACCTACGACAATGATAGTTCTTGCAATAACCTAGCTCAGATATAGACTGAAAATCAGTACATACATCTAAAAGACTTGACTAGTTACTAAGAAATAACTTTCCTAGTGAAGTCTAGCAACATCAGAATCATACATATGACTACAAAACATTGAGCTGGCTGCCTACCTGTTCAAATGTCTGACTTATTCTGGCTTGAAACCTTCTAAGCCTAGCCTATTTATTTCGTTCTCTTGATTAGCTTATCTCCTAGGGCGTCACTCTGACTGATTTACAAGCCACAATTCACATTTCTCCAGTCCAGTAGAAATTTCCTTCAGACACCTCACACCCCTCTGGCATTCCTGATGTGGATTTTAATTGCCAACATTTACTCTGTGTAGCCAGTCTTGACTCTTCACAGCTGACCGGTTTCCCTAGGTCCAAGTATCCATTCACACCCAGCCTTCACCACAGCGTCACACCTGGATGGTTTTGAATTGCCAGCCTTCAATCTGCTTTCACACAGCATTCAGTCTGTGGTCAGCTAGTGCTATCATTCTGCCACCTGGAACTGGCTACAGGTAATTAATTGCATCTGCCCTCCAGTCTGGCTGGATAGATAACTGGTGTCAAATTACACTTCTCAGGTAGAAAGCCGTCCCTGGTAGTGGTTTACTTGCTGGCTTTGTAAGCTTACGTCAAGCTAGTAGATAGCCTTGAATATAGAGAAAACAGTTTGTTCTTTTGTTGATTTCTCTGAGTGGTCCATTATATATGTGTACCAGAGAGTATTCTGGGATGACAATGCGGCGTCTTGCGACAGTTACTGAGATATTGAGTTTTACATGGAGAAAAACAAATGTGAACGGACTATAACTAAACCTTCATACGCTAGTTGAATATACATCTCGACACGTCCACTTAATCGGCATGTAACACTAGTTGCAGCCTGTAAATTATGTTCTGTTAGCATGCGAATTGTCGCCTCAATGCTTGCGGTATCAATACACAAAAGTCTTTTCTTGATAGGCTGCGCAGTTGACGATTTTTCGGTTGCAGTATTGTTTAATGAAGATGCTCTAGAAATTAGCCAATCTACCCTCTCAATGCCACAACCCATTCATGTGAAATCAGTAGGATACAGTGTCAAACAGAAAGTATGTTTGGAACAAACAAGGTACATAATAAAATGAACAAGTATTCTAATGTAATTTCCGTTCACTGACCATTGAAATTGCGGAAGATACCACGAAACAAAATAAATAACATGATGACCCTAGTATGGCGATATAGCGTCCTTTTGTTTCAAACTGGAGGTCACATTTGGCGATATATTATGCTTTGACACTGAATCAGTTCATTTTTTTTTTTTAATTGGGAAGAAATGGCAGCAAGAAAGGGACTAGAGCAGGGGTGGGCAAATTACGGCCCGCCGGCCACATGCGGCCCGCCACCTGATTTTATGCGGCCCGCGAGGGCATTTAGGAATAATAATTTTTACTTCGTTTTTAAGTTATGTTGTTGAATTTTAAAGAATTTCAAGTACCGTTATGATTGTTTCAACATTTTTGATAAGATTTCTGTCTAATTATCAATTTTTGTAAACAGTCCTTGGCCTTCGTAATGTAATGCTTCTTCTTCTTCTTCTTCTTCTTCTTCTTCTTCTTCTTCTTCTTCTTCTTCTTCTTCTTCTTCTTCTTCTTCTTCTTCTTCTTCTTCTTTTTTCGTTCGCCTTAAATACTATAACTGTAATGTTGCCTCTTGTGTGAATTTAACTGTCCTTTTTAGTTCCTCTGTCGTCTCTCTTGGCCAGAAGGTTAGCCTAGATATGTTGTAATTTGGGCAGTCTTTGAGTATGTGCTCTGCTGCCTGCGGCGATAATCCACACGTGCACATGGCTGATTCAGCAATCTTAAATCTTGTATACATGTAGTTGCGTAATTTATTGTGTCCTGTTCTGAGGAGAAGAATAATGTCTTGTTCTGGTCTGTCCATAACGTGGTAGTCGTCTTGAGCAGGTTATGGTGGCTTTCTGACTGATTTGATCATTCTTTTCTTTTGGTGGTATGGGCACATCAGGCTGTACTTCATTTGCTCCTTCCTTAGCCAATCGATCAGTTCTGTCGTTTCCGGGTACTCCACAGTGGGATGGTATCCACTGTATGGTGACCTTATGCTGGCTGCTAAGTTCAGAAAGTAGTGTCCTTAATACTGGCAATTTCCAAGACATCATTTCGTTTTCGTTGAAGTGAGTTTCTTGCAAGCAACATACAAGCAAGATGTTTTCTAGTTCTATTGTTTTGTTGCTGAATCCCTCCGCATTCCAGTGCATTAGCATTAGTTTTAGTCTTTGTTTGATATGGCCAGACGCTGTATTCTCAGGTCCCCTGGTTCCCCAGGACATCTGAGAAGGACCTCCAGTAGTTGTGGTTGGACTCTTTCGAGGCACTGCACCTGCCTGGGGGTCCAAAGTAGGGCGAGCACCGTAACATTTAGCCGTAGTCGACATATTTCATTGCGCGTGATTGGTGGCATCCTGATTTCTGTGGTGCGCCTCCTGGCTGGTTGCCTTTTTATTCAGCACCTTTCCTTTGCTAGAGCAGACTGTGGTCTTACTCGAGTTTAGGTGTATAGGCACGCACACACATGTCTGCGCACGCACGTACGAGCAAACACATCTAGAGCGTTCTGTATATTTCTCGGCGCCAGTGACTCGCCGGCGCCCCTTCTCCTGTTAATTAAAACAGTTCCGCCACAAGAAGGCCAGAATTTGGACTTCTGCTGCATAGGTGATGAATGCACGATCCATTAGGGTATTTATGCAAGGTTGGGCGCTCCCCCTGGCTACATACAGTAAAATTTGGAACCATGTTATGCTAAAATGCGAATGTGTCTATTTTTATACAGAGAAATATTTATCGACATGAAAAATTTAATAAGGATGATTTTATGAAAAACAGATATTTCTCCGGTAAATAAAATGATTTAATTTGCAAGAAAATATTAAATTTAAAAGTCTTTTGCTGTTTTAAATTATTTACACATTTACAATGTTCAAATTAATTTATTTGTTGTAGTAGTCTTGATATATTTCTGAAATTTATTCTGAGTTTACTACTTGTTTTCCGAATATTTTATTTTCACACATAGCCGGAAGTAGGTTTTGTTTCATTTCCGTTTTAAAGTTTTGTACAGTTCTAACTGTTCGAATTTTATTTTTTAAAAATGAGTGTAAATAATAAACGTAAGATTGAAGATGAATGCCATGTTTTTAATTATGAATGGACAACTAATTACTGTTTTATAAACGTTGGTAACAAATCAGTTTGCTTGCTGTGTCGTGAGTCAGTGGCTGTCTTCAATGAGTACAATTTAAAAAGATATTATCAAACAAAATATTCAGATTTCGGATACAATTTAACAATCGAAGGGAGGGAAAGGAAATGCCTTGAGTTGGTGAAATATTTTGGAGAAACAGTAAACTGTTTTCACTAAACAGTCTTGAATTCAAGATGCTGCAACTGAAGTTAGTCTTGTGCTGTCACACAGAATTGTAAAACAGAACAAGCCATTTTCTGATGGCGAGTTCATCAAGGAATGTTTGCTAGATGCAGCAAACATTATGTGTCCAGAACACAAAAAAAACAAACAAACAGATCTGACATTACTTTATCCAGGAGAACTGTGGTCAGACGTGTTTATAAGATAAGTGACAATGTTATGCATAAACTTCAAGATGCAAGTAAACAATCTTTGTGGTAGTCTCTTGCATTGGATGAGAGTACCGATGTAGAGATGAAGGGCATTAAATGTGACTTTAATACTAATATTGTCAATAAAGAGTGGAAGTTAGACTTTATGTTTGCCATTGAAATTATGGAAAATTTAAATGAACTGAATTGACAAACTTCAGGGCAATGGTGTGTTCGCACATGGATTGTATGTACATGTAAAATCATGTCAGGCAAAACTCTCACTGTACTCAAGACAAGAAAGTGAAAAAGATTTTGTCCCTTCCCTTTGCTGAAACAAGAAACCATTTCTGGTGAAATGACTGAAAAGTATAAAGCCCAATTAGATGCACTGATTGAAGAATTTGGATGGAGATTCCAAGATTTCAAGAACGTAGAGCCACAGTTCAATATTCTCAGTTCCCATTTCAGTGCAGAAGCTGATACAGCCACAGAGGATATACAGTTGGAGCTGCTTGACTTCGAAGCAGATCATGACCTGAAAGAGAAATTCAAGTCAGATGGTTTGCTGGATTTCTATGGATCTTTATCACAAGAATCATTTCCCAACTTGAAAAACTTTGCAGCTAAACTTTTATCATTGTTTGGATCAACATACATTTGCGAACAAGCCTTCTCTTCCTTGAAGATCAACACATCTAAGAGTAGGTCTTTATTGTCGGACTGCAACTTGCATGCTGTCATGCGAATTTCAACAAGTAAACTTGCTTCAGATTTCAAGAATATTGTCAAAAAATGCAAGCAGTTACATACATCTCATTAGAAATCAACATATTATAGTGACAGTGTAGTCGGTTTGTGTCTAAATTAAAGCCATTGATAGATAATAAAGAATATTTGTTATAATAACATGTTGTAAAATCTTGTTAACAAATTAGTAAAAGTTTTTGTCCATATTGTCAAATATAATGTATAAGTATATAAGTAAAATAACATTGTAATCATTATTTATTTATACTGCTTAATAACCTATAAATAATAACTACTTATTGTGATAGGTTGCTGTAAGCAAAATAACCATTTTATACAATATATATATATATATATATATATATATATATATATATATATATATATATATATATATATATATATATATATAACACACACACACACACACACACACACACACACACACACACACACACACACACATACATGCGGCCCGCCAATAGCTTTACATTTGTCAATGCGGCCCTACGCACAAAAAGTTTGCCCACCCCTGCCCTAGTCCATACTTGCCCACTATGCATCCGTCCTGTTGATTTCCAACTTTGGCATTCAAGTCACCCATTATGATAGTTACTTCAGAATTCTTGCATTTCTTGAAGGCTTTCTCTAAATCACTATAAAATTCATCAATGCTGTCATCACTAATGTCTGCTGTTGGTGCATAAACTTGTATGACGTTGACATCAAAAGGTCTTCCACTCAACTTCACCAGTAACACTCTGATACAGTCCAATATTCTTTGATCGATTTTGCTCTCTGTGTATCCATTATAATTGCTACTCCTCGCTGTTGTTTCTCTCCACCAGAATAGATTATTCTATATTCCTCAGATGTAATAATGCCCATCCCTGTCCATCTGGTCTTACATACACCTAACAGGTTAATATTTAATCTTCTCATTTCATTCTTAATGTTATCAAATTTCCCATCCCCACTCATAGTTCTTACATTCCAAGTTCCTACTTTCAATGTTGATATTCTTTTGCACACAGTCGCATGATGACGGTCTGGAATCACCTGGTGCACATGACTACTGAATAATTGTTCAGTATAACTGTTCATTATAATTGTTTAACTGTTCATTATAATTGTTTAACTATAATTGTTCACTATATATGTGTGTGCGTGTGGGAGCGAGAGAGAGAGAGAGAGAGAGAGAGAGAGAGAGAGAGAGAGAGAGAGAGAGAGAGAGAGAGAGAGAGAGAGAATGCGTGTGTGCGCACGTGCATGCGTGTGTGTGGAGAGAGTGATTGAGCGAGACATGGTGTGGGAATGTGTCAGTGCATGCATTCGTACGTGTATGTGTGAGAGTGAGTGAGGGAGTGTGTGCGTACGTGCATGCGTTCATGTGCATGTGTATGTGTATGTGTGAGAGAGTGTGGTTGAGAGAGTGAGTGGTGTGTGAAGGATTGTGTGTTAGAGAGTGAGACAGTGGGAGAGTTGATGTGTTAGTGTGTGTGTGTGTGTGAGCGCGCGCATGCGTGTGAGTGTGTGTATATGAAAGAATACAGAGAGAGAGAGAGAGAGAGAGAGAGAGAGAGAGAGAGAGAGAGAGAGAGAGAGAGAGAGAGAGAGAGAGAGAGAGAGAGAGAGAGAGAGAAAGAGCTGAGCAGATGCATGTCGTGTAACACGCATGTTATGTAACACGCGAATCCATATGTTTGTGTATTCTCATCTGTCATATTATCAGTTAAATACCATTTGATTTTATCATGCATAATATAAACTCATGTTCATTACTGTAGTTTGAGTGAGAGAGTCAGTGAGTGTGAATGAGAGGCAGAACGAGTGAGCGTGAGAGTAAATGCGTGAGCGAGAGAGTGAATGAGTGAGCGGGAGAGGGAATGAGTGAGCGGGAGAGTGAATGAGTGAGTGGGAGAGTGAATGAGTGAGCATGAGAGTGAATGAGTGAGCGGGAGAGTGAATGCATGAGAGTGAATGAATGAGCGGAAGAGTGAATGTGTGAGAGTGAATGTGTGTGTGTGTGTGTGAGAGAGAGAGAGAGAGAGAGAGAGAGAGAGAGAGAGAGAGAGAGAGAGAGAGAGAGAGAGAGAGAGAGAGAGAGAGAGAGAGAGAGAGCATCACTACTTTTACGTCACATACATTTTATGTACACATTTTTCTTCATGTTTAACATTTTTATGAGACTGCTCATGACAAGTGTCAGTGTATGTGTGTGAGTAAAGTGTGGGAGTTTGTTCATACTAGTTTCAATACTAACGTGAGACAATTTGTATGTGTCTAGATGTATATTCATTGTTCATACTAGTTTCAATACTAACGTGAGACATTTTGTTTGTGTCTAGATGTAAGGAAGTGTGAGTGTATGTGGAGGATGTGTGTGAGTGTGGGGATATGTGTGGATGGGGGGTGTGTGGGTGGGTGTATGCGTTTGGATGGGTAGGCGTGTGTGGGTTTTGGTGGGTAGTGGTATTTGTGGGTGTTGGTGGGATGTGTGGATGGATGTGTGGGGGTGAAAGTAGGGGTGTTGGAATGGGTGTAGGGGATGTGTGTATGGGTGGAGGATATGTGTATGGGACGGATGCGGGGGATGTGTGTTTATGTGGGTGGAGATGTGTGGATGGTTTGAGGAAGTATGTGTGGGAGGCGGGGTTGTGTGGGTAGTGGATTGTGTTGGGTGGATTGGGGATGCAAGGGCGGGTGGGTAGAAGTGTATGGTGTGTGGGTTTGAGATATGTGTGCGGTGTGTTGGTGGGGATGTGTGAATGATGTGTGGGTGGAGGGTATGTTTGTGGTGGTATGGGTGGAGGATAGTGTGTGGTGTGGGGGATGTGTGTGATGGGTGCGGGGAATGTGCATATGGGTGGGGTATATGTGTGGGTGAGTAGGGGATTGTGGTGGTTGGGGGAAGTATGTGGGGTGTGTGGGTGGGAGATGTGTGTGTGTGTGTGGATGGAGAATTTGTGGGTGGGGGGGGGGTGTGAGTGGCTTAGGGATGTGTAGGTGGGTGAGGGAGTTGTATGTGTCGGGGTGGGATGTGTAAGTGGGTGGAGGATATGTGTGCGTAGGGGTATTGTGATCGAGAGATGTTTGGTTGGGGGTGTGTGGGTGCGTAGTGGAGGATGTATGCGTGAGTGAGTGTGTGTTGGTGGACGGGTAGGGAATGCGTGTGTGGGTGGGGAGAGGTGGGTGGTGTGTTGGTTGGGGATATTGTGTGGGTGAGGTATGTGTGTGGGTGAGAATTTTTGTGGTGTGTGAGTGGGGGTATGTGGGGTGGATGGGTAAGGGTATCTGTGTGGGTGTGGGTGGGAATATTGTGTGGTATATGGGTGGGAGACATGTGTGTGGTGTGTAAGTGGGGATGTGTTGGTGAGGGATATGTGTGTGTGTGGTGCATGGGTTGGGTATAGTGCGTGGTAGGGGGTGTATGTGATGTGCGGGTGGGGGATTGTGTGGTGGGGGATTAGGTTATGGCATGTGTGGGTGGGTGGAAGTTGTATGTGTGGGTGGTGGGGTGTGTGTGAGTGGATTGGGGATGTATGGGTTGTTAGGGAGATGTGTGTGTGTGTGGGGGGGGGGTGTAGGGACATGTCAGTTGATGGGGATGTGTGTGTATGGTTTGGGGATGTGTGAGTGGATGTGCGATGTGTGGGTTGGTGGGGGATTGTGTGCATGGGTGGGGAATATGTTGTCGATGGAGATGTGGCTGGGGGATGGGTGGTTTGAGGTGTGGGTGTGGAAAGGATTTGTGGTTTAGGATGTGTATGTGGATGGGCGTGGGATGTGTGGATTGGTGGGGGAATGTTTGTGGGTGACGAGTGTGTTTTGGTTGGGGGATCAGGTGAGGGCAGTGTGTGTGTGGGGGATGTGCGGGAGGGGGATGGGTTGGTTGGTGGGGTATGTATGTGTCCCTTGGTGTGCGTGTGTGTGGGTAGGTGTTGGTGTGTATGTGTCCCTTGGTGCGCGTGTGTGTGGGTAGGTGGAGGTGTTGTGTGGGTGGGGTGATGTATGGATAGGTGGGAGATGGGCCTCATTACATGGTAATTAGCCTTGTTTATGTTTACAACATTCATTTCACAATGTTTATTTTTCTTCCTATGTAATGCTCATGATGAACGAAAGACGAGTGATTGGAAGGGCCGAATGTAAGACGGGCCTGCGCGCCCAATTTGTGACCCTAATAAAGTTGATTTGATTTGATTTGATTTGATTTACCCCTACCGGGCGAGGCTGATCCTACGGAGCACCCATTTACGCTGTTTCTCTGATTATCGATAAGACTGCAGTACATAATATTCTTGGCATCTGTAAAGAAGGTAGTTTGCCATTGCTTTCCTTCCTAGCAGTGACTTTTCTTTCTTCCCATGCTATATTAAAAAGTCTTGTTAGCCATTTAACTCCTGTTTCCCCACAGGCCTGAATAGCTTCTGTGGTTATTCCATCTGGACCTGGTGATCTGTGTTTAGGACTTTTCTGTATAACTGCTTTGACTTCTGCAGGTATGAAATTTGGTTCTTGCTGTCCCTGGTGTTTAGGCACAAAAGTGAGGTTTCCTATGTTATCTGTGGGGTTAAGTAGTTCTTGAAAGTATTCTGCCCACCTTGCTAGTCTTTGTTGCGGATTAAATATTGGCATACCTCTTTTGCTGTTTATGATGGTGGTTGGGTTGTAACATGCATCTCTGTTTCTAATTGTGGTGACACGTTTATAAAATTCTCTTGGGCAGTCTTTGCTAAGGGTCGCCATCTGTTCACCGTATATTCTCCAGGATTCATCTTTAGATGCTCTAATTGTTCGTTTGGCATTACGTCGTGCTATTCTATAAGTAATATAGTCCTGTTCAGATTTAGTTGTGATCCACTTTTTGAATGCTACCTTCTTTTTGAATATGCTATCTTTAACTTCGTTGTTCCACCAGGCTGTTCTTAATCTTTTGTCCTGCCCTACTTTCTTTGTTTCACATTTATTTTTCAGTGTGTCGAGCATGGCAGCCTTGAAACATGTCCATTCCTTATCTACGCTTGAGTGGTCATCAGGGATGTTCTTATTTAGGTTTGGATTTCTTGACTGAATTCGTCTTTAACCGTATTTTCCTGCAGCCTCCTATAATTGATGACATGTGTTGTTACCTTTTTGTTTCTTATTTTCCTGTGTGGTGAAATCTTCTTTATTATGACTGGCTTGTGATCAGTATCAACATCTGTATTTGGGAGTGCTCTTGAATTTAATAGTAGCCTTCTGTCTGATTTCCTAATTAGAATAAAGTCAATTTGGGATGCTTGGTTTATGTCATTCCATTTATACCAGGTTTTGGTGTGGCTACGACGATGTTGAAAAAAACTATTTGTTATTATTAGTCCATGTTCCGAACATATGTTGAGTAGATGTTGACCATTGCTGTTACAATCAGTCTCTGTGTCGCTGAATGGCCCCATGCAATCCTCCCACGGTGTTCTTCGTGTGCCTATTCGTCCGTTAAAATCACCCATCACAACTAGTTCATCTGTCTCCTTGACATTATTTAACGTGTCTGCAAGTTTATCAAAATATTCGTCTTTGTCTTCGTCGCTGTAAGTGTCATTACATGGGGCGTATGTTTGTATAAAAGTTGTTGTTCTATTTCCTTCTTTGATCTGTACTAGTATTATCCTTTCTGATATACATTTAGTGTTGATAATTGCTTTCGCTTTGTCTGGATGCAACAAAAAAACCCACTCCATGTTTAGCAGTAGCTCGCTGGTCGACGCCACACTACTTTAAATTCCTGTAATTGTGTATTTTTGTTTGCGTATTTTTTGGGTCTTTCCCTGGCTTTAATTATATTGTTTCTTAACCTTACATGCGCTTTGTGCATTTCTTGTATGATAACTTCCTGAAAATCCTCCCCCATATATTTACGTCTTGGTTTTAACAGATTGTCAATTGGTAGTATAGGCTCACTTCCGTGTAATAAGTAGAATGGTGAAAACCCTGTGCCCTCATTTTGATTTGTGCGTATCGCGCTTAGTGCAGATCCCAAGAAAAGGTCCCAATCTTTTTCATGTTCATCGACAATTTTTGCTATTATGTTATACAATGTTCGATGTTGTCTCTCATTCTTTGCATTTGAAGAAGGTCTATAATATGAAGTTTTTATATGGTTTATATTCAAATCTTGTAATAACTTCTCGAACTTCTTGTTCACAAACTCCTTACCATTATCTGTGAGTACGATCTGTGGGCAACTAAATCTTGGTATGAACTCCTGTAGAAAAATATTAATGATGGTATCTGCGTTCTTATCCGGAATCGCATAAATTTCTGACCAGAGACTATAGCAATCCACGACATGAAGTAGATATACATTCCCCGATAGTGTTCTAGGGTGAGGACCTGATATATCTAAGCTCACTTTCTGCATTGGAAACTGAGGAATGTCAGTATCTTGTAAGGGACATTTGATCGTTTTCATATTTCTTAACCTACACTTCTCACACGCATCGACGTATTTACAAGCAGTTTTAAATAAGTTCGGCCAATAATATTTATTATTGATTGCTTTTACTAACTTATCACGACCAAGATGACCATTCTCATCATGATATGCCTTTAGAATCTCAATTTCCAAATGTTTTGGAATGTATTTTCTCAACTGTTCGCTTTTTTCATTCACGTAATATAACTAATCATCATCTTGCAAGACTAAATAATTTTTCTTATAACTGTTCTCACCCGTTTCGTTCAATTTCTGTTTTATTTTCACAACCTTCGGATATAATTCTTCTTCTCTTTCATATTAAATTGCATTGAATGTGGGTCTTCTGCTCTAGGTTCAGATTCTTGATCCGACGGTAAACTCCTAAAATCTTCTCTATTTAATATGGCAGAATCTAATATACTTACTTGCCAGTTTTGGTCGTCTATTTCGGGTTCACCCTCATCCTCAGTGTTTCCTGATGTCTCTGGATACGGGATTCTGGATAATAAATCTGCACAGGTGTTGTCCCTACCTGCTACGTACTCTATCTTTGCGTTGTACCCCTGCAAATTCAACGCCCATGTCTGTATTTTTCTGTTCTGTACTGGAGCTTCTAGTAAAGATTTTAAGGGCATGTGGTCAGTTCTAATAATGAAATTGGCGTTATGTAAATAATAATTAAGTTTCTGAAGAGCATAGTGGATAGCATATGCTTCTTTTTCTATAGTAGACCATTTTCTGTGAGATTTACTAAGTTTGTGTGACAGAAAATAAATTGGTCTTTCATTCTTAACTCCTGGTATTCCTTATCTTTCTCCTTCATATGGTTGTGCTAAACATGCTCCTATAGCATTATCTGAAGCACCTGTATACAAAATTAACTGTTTATCCAAATCTGGATGTGTCAATAGTGGCACTACTGTTAAGCTATTTTTAAAAAACTCAAATGCTCTTTGACACTCATCATTCCACTTAAATCTAGCGTATTTGCAGTCAGGTTAGTGATGGGCTCTGCTATTTTTGAAAACCTGGAATGAAACGACGATAGTACCCACATGTACCGATAAAAGCACGAACTTCTTTTACATTGGTTGGAGGAGGCAATTCTTTAATAGCTTTTACTTTATCCTGATCTGGTTTAATTCCTTCTCTATCAATAATGTATCCCAGGTACTTAGTTTCTGTTTTTAGAAATTCACATTTACTGAGTTTCAATTTAACATCATGTATTCTGAATCTGTCAAATACTAATTTTACATGTTTCAGGTGGTCCTGTACGTCTCCTGCTGTGTAGATCAAAATGTCATCTATATATGCTAATGCAAACTTTTGCATGCCTTCTAATACTTGATTTATTAATAACATATAGTAAGAAGGCGCAGTTTTTACGCCAAAAGGCATTCGTAAAAATTCGTAAGGACCTGCGTGTGTACAGAAAGCACTTTTCTTTTGAGCATCTGGGGACATAGGGATACACCAAAATCCTGACCTTGCATCTAATGTAGTAAAGAAGGTAGACCCATTAAGTAGCCCTAAAATATCGTCGATTAACGGCAATGGGTAAGCTACATTCTTAGTGATTTGTTCAACGCCCTGTAGTCACAACAAAATCGATGTGAACCATCGGCCTTGGTCACTATGACGATCGGAGATGACCATTCTGACTTTGATCTTGTTATTATTCCTGCTTTTAACATATCTTCTATTGCCTTTTCGACAATTTCTCTATTCCTTAAGGGAGTTCTATACGGTTTCAAACTAATTGGTGGGTGATTTCCAGTATCTATTTCCATAGTGACTGTTTTGGTCTTCCCCAATTCTAAGTCGTTAATTGCAAAAACATCTTGATTCTCTTTTACAAGTTTTTCTAATATTTCCTTATTTTCTGGTGGAGCTTTTAACTGTGCTAATAATTCTTGTTCTCTTGTTGTTTTGTCTACTGAATATATTTGAGATGTATGTTTTCTGAATGGATGGATCAATTCATCATTCCGCCTGTTCCATCTTCTTCCACGTCTATTCCTGGTATTAATTCTTTCCATAGGAGTTTCTGAATAATTCATTCTCGGCATTTCTACTCTATCTGTTGCTAATACGCTGTTAATATCATGTTCTACTTTGGCTATTACACATCCTCTGTACAATTTAATTTCCCTGCCTGTGTTGTTAATAATCATTACCGGAAAAGTTAAGTGTTTATCTAATGTCATTATTCCATCTGGAACTTCTAGACCAGGCTCATCTATTACCTCCCTTTGTAACTCTGTTATTATAACTGTATGTCCTACTAAATAATATGGATTTCTTTTCACTTTCGCCTGTATCAGATTAACCGTTTGTGGTTTTAAAGTCGTGGACGTTTTAACTCTAACCAGTGCTGATATGTGCATGTCCTCTTCTAAATCTACATACACGCCCTTGAATCTTAACTTGTGCAGATCAAAAAAAAAGAGTCTTACTCCATTTTTCAGTAAAATGTCTCTACCTATAAACATGTTCCTATTTAACTCTTTAACTACGTGAAAAAGATGTCTTACGTTGATTCCTCCTAATTTGAGATTTATCATTGTTTGACCAACTACTTGTAAATTTTGGCCTGTAACAGAGTGAAGATTATCATGACTCCTGAATATTTTGCAATTTTTTTATTATTTTATATAAAAAAATTTCTTTGATTACACTAACTTGAGCTCCCGAATAAATTAATGTTCGAATTCTATATTTCCCTATTTCTATTATGCATGAACTGGGGTCCGTTTTATTTATGAAAATTGTTTGATTTCACCCAGTTGAGACCACTTTCTACTTGTCCTCCTATACTTGTCATTAAAATATTCTTTAATTCTTGGGACCTTGTTATCTTCCCTCCTACCGCCGATACTATTCAGTAGGTTGGATTCCGGTTTTCCTGCGTTCTTGGCCTTGTAAAATTCCTCTGTCTACCTTCAAAATTCGTATTTGATCTGTTATTAACATTTCTATTTTGTGTATTCGCCTGAACACGCCTGTTACCACAGAATTTAAAAATGTGTCCGCGTTGACCACAACCCCAACAGACTATATTTGTGTTACTTACCGTTTCCCTTATAGGATTTCTCATTTGTCTTCTTCTATCATAAGCATTTTCATTACCTCCCTGCAACGTCTGTATTCCTCCTCTTCTATTCCATCCGAACCTTGTTTGTCCGATCTCCATGGGCTCTTCAATCCTATCCTCCCGACTAGTTCCTATTTCTCGTCCTACTCTCAGTCTAAATCTTCGTCTCAAATTCTCTTCCTGTACAGCTATATCCACAGCTTGTGATAATCTCTCAGGGTTTTCTCTCATTAATTTAAACTTCAGTCCACCTGACTTTATACCGTCTACAAAAATCCCGACCAACATTCGTTCCACTTCCTCCCCTCGTACGTTCTGTCCTAGGAATGCTTCCTCAGCTAGGTTAATCAACCTATCACTAAATAATTGTACAGTTTCTTCAGTGTTTCGCTTGGATTGTCTTAACACTGAAAACGCATGCTGAGGATCTGTGATTTCAGCATACTTGTGGGCTAAGTCATCCTTGAACTGCTCCCATGTCTCATCAGTCCTTGCCTCTAATTTTCTTCGAATGTGATCCGAAACCGGTGCTATAGTGGCCTGGTAAGCAATTTTCATCTTCTCCTCATCCGTTGCCACCACCAAGAATGCATGTTTCTCTACCGAAGTCATCCATTTCTTGAAATCTTTCGCCTGTCCACTAAATTTTTCAATCTCTGTCCCTATTCCTTGTTGTTTTATTGCTGTGTTTAGTCTGCCTATTGCCGTGCCCACTCCAGTTAACACCATGTGCTTAACGAAACTTGGTTCCTCTGCTATGCTGAAATATGCTGAAATAGTTTTTCTATACAATTTATATAACCAAATTCACAATTATGCTTTAGTTAATAAATATCAATAAGTATACCACTATAGTTGTATTTAAATTAAACAAGGGACGTAAGCAACTGTTTTTCTTCTGATAAAGATCAAGTTAATTAATCAATTTTATCCAACACACAATATTATGTTATATTAGTTAAATCTTAATTATTTTAAATACCGTTTTTGACTGAACTATATATTCCACGGGTCCAACAGGAAAGTAACTCCAGATATGCCGACTGACGCCTATGCTTGACACTTTTAGGCTTCACAGAAAAAAAAAACGAGCGTGTCGTGTTCCTCTACTCCATCACAGCGAAAGGAAAACCTCTGGACTCTCCATTTCACCCATGGGCGGGCACATCAGAATTGTGGCTTCTGTTCACCCGAAAAAGGGCACGTCTGGACTTCACCCGAAAAAGGGCACGTCTGGATACGGCTCAAGCTGAGAAATGAAGCGATTACAATAGGTTCTCTTCTTCGGCAGGACGGCAACCCAGTATGCCCACCCGCGTCCGAAAAGACCCAAGCAAGTAATTCGCATTCTTCATGACAGACATCCTGATGAGCTGTAGTTTCTCCCAAAATTCAACTTAGTTGCGGCTGTTTTATTTGACAAAGCGGCTCTCGTGAACAACAGAGCCAAGAGATGATCTGACAGCGGCTCTCACATACGACAGAGCCCTGTAGGAGACTTGACAGCGAGCTCTGTAACCAACGGAGTTCAGGATTAACTTGACAGCGAGCTCTGCAACGAACGGAGTTCAGGATTAACTTGACAGTGAGCTCTGCAACGAACGGAGCTCAGGATTACGTAGCAAGTATTTGACCAGTGGCGCCTTGATAAGGAACACTGTGTAGCAAGGATTTGATCAGTGGCGCCTTGATAAGGAACACTGTGTAGCAAGGATTTTATCAGTGGCGCCTTGATAAGGAACACTGTGTAGCAAGGATTTGATCAGCGACGCCTTGATAAGGAACACTGTGTAGCAAGGAGTTGATCAGCGACACCTTGATAAGCTCCCCACAACCGACAATTTCATAGAATGGCCATGTTAAAGCTCCTCGCAAACGACAAATTCAGAGAATGGCCATGTTAAAGCTCCTCGCAAACGACAAATTCAGCTGCTACCAAACTTTACGCCGTGGTATTGAAGAAAAAGCCATCTTTTTATCGCAGTAGTCCAATGAATGGTTTCATAGCGTGCCCTTGGAGAATTTCTGTTCGTGAAGGCAAATTTCAATGCCGCGACATCCCATGACTTGAATCCTGGTTACTGGCGCCATTTCAGACTAACAGATCACGGAGAGTCTGAACATAATGTAATGCAACTGCATATATCAAGTCAAGGCTCCGTCCAAAGTGTAAACGTGTCGGTTTATTGGTCAAGGTATAAAAGTATGTACAGCAAATTGAAAACACCTCTTGTTAGTTTGCAGGGCGAGTTGGAACTGAACTATGTTTATCTCCTACGTCACGCGTGAGCATCCCTAACAACTAGTCCAATCGTGCTCACGCGTGCATCATTCACCAACTATTCATTTCCCAAACCCTTTTCTATTGCACACTATCTATCTCCTAAACTACTAACAGAGATGGTGCTCTGTTATATAACCATTTCTGCGTGTCATAAGAGGCGACTAAGAAGGGTGGGCGATCGACTGACTATCTCACGCGTAGAAATTTTAGCTGTAAAACCCAACCAGTCATGCACAAGTCTACAAGAGCTTGGTGTGAGTCGGCAAGCTTCATTGTGAGATGAAAGGCAGTCGCAGCAGAAGAAGATTACTCGGAAGTACTGCTTGTTCCCGTAGGCTAAGAAGAACCAACTAATTTCGAGCGAGCTCTCCAAACTGTAAGGACGACTTTTAGTACTGCTTGTCCATCATCACTGTGGAGAATTACTAGGACTTCTCTTGAAATCTCGCAACCTGCCAGCTTGAGTCCTCAGCAAGCTTCATCACATTGAAGAGCATGATCGATCATCCTTCGATGAGCCGGACCAGTGTCTTCCCAGAATGTCTCGTGTTGATGTGACACGTGAGGTCTTGGTCACTAGAAACCCTGACCAGCGCACACCAGCCTCTCCCCCCCCCCCCGGGTAAATTATGTATATTTAAACAAGGTAAAGGAAGTCCCATCGCAGATGCTGTCGCTGTGGTGTAAAGTGCTAGGCCTTCACATATTCTAGGCTGATCCTGTCTAGAAAGGGACACAGTGAAAGTCAGAATATTTGTCTGAACTTGGGCAAAACAAAAATAATACCCACAGACAAAACCGCATTCCAACAAAAGAACAAGTTTTGAATATCTTGGTTCCATAATGAACCAAAGATAACAAATTTTGAATATCCTGGCCCCTTAATCAACCAAAGATAACACATTTTGAATATCATGGCTCCATAATCAACCAGAGGCAGAGACCGACAAAGAGAAATGATACTGGGTGGAATGAGACGATGGTGTGGAGGAATAGCAGCAGAGTTGATCCAGAACACCAAAGACAGAGATATGTAGAGAGACATGAACGCCTAAGCCAGCTTGGCATGGCACTTGATGATGATGATAGTCATCAACACCGGGGACTGTTCAAACAAAATTAGAAGCACTGCGGAGATTAAACCAGTAGTGAGAACATGTAGCACAACACCGGCAGAGATTAAACCGTAGTGAGAACACGTGGCACAACACCGGCAGAGATTAAACCGTAGTGAGAACACGTGGCACAACACCGGCAGAGATTAAACCGTAGTGAGAACACGTGGCACAACACCGGCAGAGATTAAACCGTAGTGAGAACACGTGGCACCACACCGGCAGAGATTAAACCGCAGTGAGAACATGTGGCACAACACCGGCAGAGATTAAACCGTAGTGAGAACACGTGGCACAACACCGGCAGAGATTAAACCGTAGTGGAGAACACGTGGCACACACCGGCAGAGATTAAACCGCAGTGAGACACGTGGCACAACAACCACCGGCATAGAGATTTAAACCTGTCAGTGGAGAACACGTGGCACAACACGGCAGAGATTAGAACCGTAGTGAGAACACCGTGGCCACAAACACGGACAGAAGTATTAAACCGTAGTGAGCAACCAGTCTGGCACACACACCGGCAGAGATTAAACCGCAGTGAGAACACGTGGCACAACACCTGCAGAGATTAAACCGTAGTGAGAACACGTGGCACAAGACACGGCAGAGATTAAACCGCAGTGAGAACACGTGCACAACACCGGCAGAGATTAAACCGTAGTGAGAACACGTGGCACAACACCGGCAGAGATTAAACCGTAGTGAGAACACGTGGCACAACACCGCAGAGATTAAACCGTAGTGGAGAACATGTAGCACAACACCGGCAAGAGAATTAACCGTAGTGAGAAACACTTGGCACAACACCGGCAGAGATTAAACCGATAGTGAGAACATGTAGCACAACACCGGCAGAGATTAAACCGCAGTGAGAACATGTAGCACAACACCGGCAGAGATTAAACCGCAGTGAGAACATGTAGCACAACACCGGCAGAGATTAAACCGTAGTGAGAACATGTAGCACAACACCGGCAGAGATTAAACCGTAGTGAGAACATGTAGCACAACACCGGCAGAGATTAAACCGTAGTGAGAACATGTAGCACAACACCGGCAGAGATTAAACCGCAGTGAGAACATGTAGCACAACACCGGCAGAGATTAAACCGTAGTGAGAACATGTAGCACAACACCGGCAGAGATTAAACCGTAGTGAGAACATGTAGCACAACACCGGCAGAGATTAAACCGCAGTGAGAACATGTAGCACAACACCGGCAGAGATTAAACCGCAGTGAGAACATGTAGCACAACATCGGCAGAGATTAAACCGTAGTGAGAACATGTAGCACAACACCGGCAGAGATTAAACCGTAGTGAGAACATGTAGCACAACATCGGCAGAGATTAAACCGCAGTGAGAACACGTGGCACAACACCGGCAGAGATTAAACCGTAGTGAGAACACGTGGCACAACATCGGCAGAGATTAAACCGCAGTGAGAACATGTAGCACAACATCGGCAGAGATTAAACCGCAGTGAGAACACGTGGCACAACATCGGCAGAGATTAAACCGTAGTGAGAACATGTAGCACAACTCTGGCAAACAGGTTGAAATAAAATCTGTGAAATCACGCAGTTTCCTATTTTGTAAAGATATACTGGGGTTATGGTTCATAACAGCACATACGGATTGGCTGATACTAAGCGTAGGTTGATCGTGTGTCTTCCATGAGGGGTTGGGGGGGGGGGGGGGGGATCTCAATGCCAACAGGTTCCACCCCAGTGTCCAGAAGATAAGAAAAGATACTCAATGAGAAATACTGATTTCAAATCAGACGAGTTGCCACGTTCACACCTAAGGAATGAGGCAAGGATCCTTCACTACTGTCTCTATCTGGCCAGGATACTATAGTGCAGAGGTTCCCAAACCACGGTCCGCGGGCCACTTGTGACCCGCCAGCTGTTAGTAAGTGGCACGCGAGGCCTCGTATTTAATATATTTTAATAATTTTAAAAAATGCACTCTGAGCGCCCCATCAGCGTGTGATAATTTACTCTGCTCGTGGTTGTTATGTTCAGATATTATCGAATGCGCCTGTTCAGTTCGCAACTTTCAGCTGATCATATGATTTCATTCTAGCGACTATTGTCAGTCGAACTATTTGAACACTTGCGTTCATTCGTTCAGAGATACATTTGTCATTTTGGTTCGACTTACAGGTGCGAGCAGTCATTTTCCGCAAAGATCTATAACAGTAAGGGATTTAGGTTAGTAGTTAGAGAGTTAATGAATGCTGCGCATTCATTAACTAATGGGGAAATAAAGTTAGTGAACGCGTGAGCACGAATGGGTTAGGTATCCAGGGGTTGCTCACGCGTCACTTGGGATTCGGCCATTAGAAGAACAACAAAGATGTCTGTATTTACATCGGCAGCAGGAAAATGTATTTGATGACTCAATAAACCTTTTATACACTACAACGCGGAGTTTGTCATCTATATTGATGTCAGCCACTAACGATTCACAGCCAGGCCATGATCACACTGTGATATGACCTGATTTGGCGCCGAATATACCAAGATTTCTGAATCGTGCTGTCGCGGCCACTACTGATCACAGAGGTCATCATAAAATAAATCAAATTGGAATATAGAAGTCAACAGAAGTCATGGAAGGTTGTGTTGAAGTCCTGCACTCTGGAGGAACAACTTATGTCGTATTTTCAAGTCTTTGTGATGGGGTTGATGGTTGTTAAAACCGCCACACAACACATAATGTTCCGAGTGGTGAAACAGAGCAGCCATCGTCAATGTTGAATCCTGTGTTGACCTGCTCGTTCTTTTCGAAACAGTATGGATGTTCCAGATATGCTGCCGTGAAATCTGGTCTTGCTGGAACTGTCGATTTAACCGTTATCGTCTGAAGTACATTGAAGGTGACCTTGGTTGTCTGAAGATAAAGTCCGGAGTTGTTGGTCAACGCTTATAGTGAGCCGGCTCAATCAATCAATCAATCAATCAATCAATCAATCAATCAATCAATCAATCAATTGATTATTGTCTCGATCGTTGTCATTTCAAATCCAGACGAGCACAATCAGCGGCATGAAGACGACTAGAAGGGCCATTTATCGGTGAAAGTAAGTCAGAAGGCACCGACTACGATTGAAGCGAGGAACCTAGCAAATACGCTCGTTTTTCCGTTTTTCTACAATCAGCGGCATGAAGAATATCGATTGAAGTGAGGAATCCAGAGGCTCTTCCTTTTCTTTTCCTGCGAGAGAAGAAGACAACCGTCAAATATTGTCGATTGGGCGTCATACTCCTTCAATTTTGTCGATTGGGCGTCATACTCCTTCAATTTTTTCGATTGGGCGTCATACTCCTTCAATTTTTTTCGATTGGACGACAACCATACTCTGCGAGACGCTGGAATTGTTCTAAAATTTTTTACAATGGCAGATCATCAGTTTTGAATAAGAAAAACGATTGGACAAACGACAGGACTATAAGTATAGCAGGTATTGTTAAATTTTAGGATTAAGATTTCCAACTGCTTGATTTAGGACATATTAATATATTAGATTGTTTGGTACTGCTGTATTTTCCATTTCAGATGTTCTTAGAATGGAAGCCAAAGATCTTTCACAAGTACTTAGTGGAGTTGGTGGGGTAATATCAAAGTTGGACTCGGTGTTAAGACAGTAAAGTGTAGTCAGTGATGTCGAGAGGTTTAATGGACAGGCGAGTCAATTTAAGAAATGGATTGTATCCATTGAGAAACATGCTTATCTAGTGAACGCTACAGATGAGGATAAAAAGAATTTGGCTTATAGAACTAGTGCAAGTCCTGTTTCTGATCATATAAGAAGAAAGCTAGAAGCTGGAGGAGGTGAAACCTGGGAACAATTCAAAGACGACCTAGCTCACAAATATGCAGAGATTACTGACCCTCAACACGCATTCTCAGTGTTGCGACAGACGAGACAAAATACTACAGAAAGTGTGCAGCTATACAGTGATAGGCTGATCAATTTAGCCGAAGAGTCATTTTTGGGTCAGAATGTCCGAGCTGAGGAAGTGGAACGGATGTTGGTGGGGATTTTTGTTGATGGGATTAGGTCAGATGGACTGAAATTTAAATTAATGAGAGAGAATCCTGCAAGGTTGTCACAAGCTGTAGATATAGCTATACAAGAGGAAAGCTTGAGAAGAAGGTTTAGATTGAGGGTAGGACGAGAGTTAGGTAGTAGTTCAGAGGATAGAATTGAAGAACCAATGGAAATAGGACAGTATAGATATGGATGGAGAAGAAGAAGGGGAGAAATACAGATGTTACAAGGAAACAGTAACGTATATAATCAAGGTAGAGAAAGACAAGTGAGAAATACTGTAAGAGACATGGTAGGTAACACAAATAACACAAATGTGGTTTGTTGGGGGTGCCACCAACGTGGACACATTTTTCGCTTCTGTGTCCAGTCGAATACACAAAATAATAGATGTGCTCAGACTAGTACACAGAATAGAACTGTAAATGGTAGATCATCAAATGGGAATTATGGAGAGGTGCAGAGAAATTTTATAAGGTCAGGAGATCAGGGAAATTGGCATCCCGCTTACTGAACAGGATCGGCAGTAAGGGGGAAAATAGTAAGGTCCAAAAGATGAATAAATATATTAAAAACCCAAATGATGAGTATAATAGGACATTTAGAAATAAAAAACATAAGAAGTGGCCTCAACTTGGGGAGATAAAACAGTTGTCACTAAATATGATTGATCCTAGTTCATGTATTATAGAAATAGGGAAATATAAAATTAGAACATTAGTTGACTCGGGAGCGCAAGTTAGTGTGATTAAAGAAACATTTTTATATCGAATATTAAAAAATTTCAAAATATTTAGAATTCAGGATAATCTTCATTCGGTAACTGGACAAAATTTAGAAGTGCTTGGTCAAACGATGATAAATTTTAAATTAGGAGGGATAAATGTTAGGCATATGTTCCATGTAGTCAAGGATTTAAATAGAAATATGATATTGGGTAGAGATTTTTTATTGAAAAATGGGGTGAGACTTTATTTTGATTTACATAAATTAAAATTCCAAGATGTTTACGTGGATTTAGAAGAGGATATGCATGTGTCGACACTAGTTAGAGTCAAAACGACCATGAATTTGAAACCACAAACGGTTAATTTAATACAGGCAAAAATGAAAAAAAATCCGTACTTTTCGGTTGGACAAACAGTTAAAATAACGGAATTAGAGAGAGAAATAATAGATGAACCTGGCTTGGAAGTCACCGATGGGTTAATAATATTAGATAAACATCTCAGCTTTCCAGTGATGCTCCTAAACAATACAGGAAAAAATATTAAATTATATAGAGGCTGTGTAATCGCTAAAGTAGCGTATAATAATGATAACATATTAACTACAGAAAAAGAAAACATGTTGGGAAATGATTATTCAGAAACTCCCATGGTCAGAAATAATGTCAGAAATAATTATAAAAGAAGCTGGAAAAGACGGAATGATGAATTGATCCATACATTCAAAAAATATCCATCTCAAATAGATACAGTAGACAAAAGGACAAGAGAACAAGAATTGTTATCACAGTTAAAAGCCCCACCGGAGAATAAAGAAATATTAGAACAATTGGTGAAAGAAAACCAAGACGTTTTTGCAATTAATGATTTAGAATTGGGAAAAACTAGTACAGTTACAATGGAAATAGACACTGGAAATCATCCACCAATTAGTTTAAAACCATATAGAACTCCTTTAAGAAACAGAGAGATTGTAGAGAAGGCAATTGAAGATATGTTAAAAGCGGGAATAATAACAAGATCGAAGTCTGAGTGGTCATCTCCGATTGTAATTGTGACCAAGGTCGATGGTTCACATCGATTCTGTTGTGATTATCGGGCGTTGAACAAAATCACTAAGAATGTAGCGTACCCATTGCCGGTGATTGATGATATTTTGGGCTTACTTAATGGCTCTACATTCTTCACTACACTAGACGCAAGATCAGGATTCTGGTGTATCTCGATGTCGGAGGATGCTCAAAAGAAAAGTGCTTTCTGTACTCATATGGGTTCTTACGAATTTTTACGAATGCCATTCGGAGTTCGCACAGCTCCATCTCACTACATGTTATTAATAAATGAAGTATTACGTGGGTTTCAAAAGTTTGCGTTGGCATATATAGATGATATTTTAATATATACATCAGGAGACGTACAAGATCATCTAAAACATGTAAAATTGGTATTTGATAGGCTAAGAATACACGATGTTAAGTTGAAATTGAGTAAGTGTGAATTCTTAAAAACAGAAACCAAATATTTAGGTTACATTATTAATAGAGAGGGAATTAAGCCTGATCAAAATAAAATTAAAGTTATTAGAGATTTATCCTTCTCCGACCAACGTGAGAGAAGTTCGAGCTTTTATAGGTATGACCGGGTATTATAGACGATTCGTTCCAAATTTTGCACAGATAGCAGAACCTATTATAAAATTGACCTGTAAATATGCAAGGTTTAAGTGGACTGAAGATTGTCAGAAGGCGTTCGATTTTTTAACAAATAGCTTAACAACAGTTCCACTATTGGCACATCCAGATTTAAATAAACAATTGGTTTTGTATACAGATGCTTCAGATAATGCCATAGGAGCATGTTTAACACAACCGTATGAAGGAGAAGACTCAGGAATACCAGGAGTTAAGAATGAAAGACCAATCTATTTCCTGCCACATAGACTTAGCAAATCTCAGCGAAAATGGGCGACTATTGAGAAGGAGGCCTACGCTATACACTATGCTCTCCAAAAACTAAATTATTATCTACATAACGCCAATTTCATTATTAAAACTGATCACATGCCATTAAAGTCTATATTAGAAGCACCAATACAAAATAGGAAAATACAAACATGGGCACTAAATTTACAGGGATACAATGCTAAAGTAGAGTATATTTCAGGAAAACATAATACATGCGCTGATTTATTGTCTAGAATTCCACATACAACAATATCTGAAACCACTACTCAAGATGAGGGAGAACCAGAAATTGACGACAGGAATTGGCAAGTAAATATATTAGATTCTGCTAAAATAAATTGTAAAAGCTCACAGACAGAACAAGATTCTGAATCAATAGAGGAAGATACACAGTTGATGCATTTTAATATGAAAAATGAACAGGAATTAGATCCAAAAATAATACAGATTAAACAAAAATTGAAAGAAACAGGGGAAAACAGTTTTAAAAGAAAATTCTTAGAGCTGCAAGAAGACAATCAATTATATTATGTCGGTGAAAAAGGTGAGGGATTAAGAAAATATATTCCGAAACATTTAGAACGGGAAGTTTTAAAGGCATATCATGATAATAATGGTCATTTTGGACGAGATAAGTTAGTTAAGGCTATTAGCAGTAAATATTACTGGCCGAATTTATTTAAAAGCGTATATGAATATGTTGATGCATGTGAAAAGTGTAGGTTAAGAAACATGAAGATAATCAAATGTCCCTTACAAGATACAGATATTCCTCAATTTCCAATGCAGAAAGTGAGCTTGGATATTTCAGGTCCTCATCCAAAAACATTATCGGGAAATGTATATCTACTACATATCATAGATTCATATAGTCTCTGGCCAGAAGTTTATCCAATTCCAGACAAGAGTTCTGATTCTGTTATAAATATGTTTTTACAAGAATTTATACCAAGGTTTGGGTGTCCACAGACAATACTTACAGACAATGGGAAAGAATTTGTAAATAGAAAGTTTGAAAAATTGTTAAAAGATTTGAATATAAAGCACATAAAAACTTCGTATTACAGACCATCTTCGAATGCCAAAAATGAGAGACAACATAGAACATTGTACAATATACTGGCGAAAAATGTAGAAGAACACGATATGGATTGGGATCTTTATTTGGGAATAGCACTGGGGGCGATCCGTACACACCAAAATGAAGGAACAGGTTTCTCACCATTTTACCTACTACATGGAAGAGAACCAATATTACCGATTGACAATTTATTAAAGCCTAGAAGAAAATATATGGGGGAGGAGTTTCAGGAAATGAGGTTGCAAGAAATGCACAAAGCACATATACGTTTAAGAAATAATATAATTAAGGCTCGAGAAAGACAGAAGAAATACACAAATAAAAATGCACACTTACAGGAGTTTAACATAGGTGATAGAGTTTATTACAAAAAACATAGGAGAAACTCTAAGTTTGATGCTCATTGGGTCCCGGGATATTATATTTTAGAAAAAAAGGGTCCAGTATCATATACTATAAAAAATCAAATTACAGGGCATGTTGCACGTTCACATGTAGAATCATTTAAGACGGGATAATGAGGAAAAAGATGCAGAGGATAATAATAACAATTATTATTCAGAAGAATTATTTTCAGATGGACAGATTGTCAGACGAACGGAATATCCGATACCTATAGATAATGGGAGAGAATTGGTACAAAAACAAATAATAACAGCATCTACTACTGGTGAACAAGAAGAAACAATACCAAAAACGATCGTGACAGAGGAAAACAACACGTATGACGGTTATAATAGTGAAGAATCGATCAAAGAAAAAATAGACGCTCCATTTATGAATACTAGACAGGCAGTAAAAAGAAAGTTAGATAGACAGAAAGAAAGAGAAATTAAGAGGCAAAGAAAATTTAGAGAAAATTCCTCAAGTGATGAAGATATGCCACTATTTGAAAGATCATTAAGACATCAAGGTAGAAAGATTAGATTGGATTTAGAAAGGAAAAGATTAGCAGTTGCTAGTAATGGGTATACAGACGCGGAACAAGAGATGGATGAAGAGTCAGAAACTGATGAGGATGGTGCTATGAAAGAAGATATTTCTCCTCGGGAAGATGACGACATTGATGTAGAGATTGCACTTATAGAAAAAAATTTGGAGTTATTAAGAAAATGGAGAAGTGATGAATAGCTTGGTAGAATATTCTGCAGATTGCAGATAGAAGAAGAAGTTGGACACGGTAATTGTGAATTTCAAATGAAGAAGGTTAGCAAATAACTTAATCAAGAGTTGTTGAGAGTTGTCGTGATGAGTAGACATAATATTGTATTAAGTTAGGAGTGATTGATATATGCTTTATTATCATTTTGATTTTTAAGTTTGAAGTGTTGAGTTTTTCTTAGACGGAAAATGATTGATTAGTAGTCATAATATATTATGGTGTATGTATATATATGATTTTTCATTTCATCACATATGTTTATTTTGAATAATGTGTGGGGATAAAAATGATGTCAAAGAATGAGGGGGTTGATATTGTTTGCTCTATTGTTTTGACTTCAGTTGTTCTTTATAAAATGTGATGATATGTTACCTTAGCTGTTTATTTTTACAAAACTTTGGTTTTTTTTTTTTTTTTGAGTTACCCTGGGTGTGTTTAAAATAATTTCTAGGTTGACGTTCAGTTATGGGGAAAAATGAAGAGTTGTTCTTGGGAGCTTGCAGAAAATATGAAACATGGAGTAAGGGCCATGCTTCGTTTTATGAATTTTGTGACTTGAAGTTGAGTTGCTTAACGTGTATAACGTTTATAAATAGAAATTGAGGGTGAAACATGATTGAGTTAAGGGGGAAGTTGTGGTGATTAGCGAAGTAACTCAGTATGTTGTAGAGAAAGTAATGGAGGAGTATATTTAAAAGTGGCTGGGGTTGTCAGCAACAATTGATAATTACATGGGGGTTGGAAAGAGTTAAACCGTTAAAAATGGTTTGGGGGATTGAATTAGGGACTACATTAGACGGTTCGTAATGTAAATACATGGATTGAAAGCCATGGATGAGGGGAATGACGGGCGATACTGGGTAAATGGGGGTTGAAATAGGAGCTGGGTTGAACAGCGTTTAATGGGAGAATATGGGGGGAATGCCAGGTTGAATTTTGGCATTTAAATAAGTGGACTCTGGAGGTTTTGAAGGAATGGTTGAACTTGACGAGGTGAATAATACAAAAGGTTGTAGTTTTGGATTAACATAACTTTTTGATAACAAAAATTATTATTGACGGCAATGAAGATAAATTTTGAAAACTTTATTTTATAAAGTTTTGAGAATGCATGGGAAGAGAAATGTGATTACTTCTTACTATTTTCTTACTTTCTAATTTTCTTCGGTGCGCACCAAACCAATCTAAACTAAACTTTTTTCTGTCTATCCTGGAATAGTGAGAATGTGATTAAGTGAGAAAAAGATAAGGAAAATATCTTCAATTTTTGTCAATCATAATTTAGATGGACACTTTAAAAGCGGTTCGCTTATAGAGAGTTTTGTAGAGAGTTTTGTAGAGAGTCTTGTAGAGAGTTTTGTAGAGAGTTTTGTAGAGAGTTTATAGTAGGGTTTTGTATTACTGACATTGTATAAAGTATGTCTCTGGTTAGCGTTTGGCTATGATGAGATAGGAGGATGAGATTTGAATTATGAAATATATGTTGAGGGATTGTTGGGTAGAATCGGTATAGAAGAAGAAATATTTCAGTATTGAGTTAAGTGTTTAAGGGTTGGAGTTGAGACTTTTCCAGAGAAAAAGTCTTTTTGAAGAAGGGGAGGTATATAACAGTAAGGGATTTAGGTTAGTAGTTAGAGAGTTAATGAATGCTGCGCATTCATTAACTAATGGGGAAATAAAGTTAGTGAACGCGTGAGCACGAATGGGTTTAGGTATCCAGGGGTTGCTCACGCGTCACTTGGGATTCGGCCATTAGAAGAACAACAAAGATGTCTGTATTTACATCGGCAGCAGAAAAATGTATTTGATGACTCAATAAACCTTTTATACACTACAACGCGGAGTTTGTCATCTATATTGATGTCAGCCACTAACGATTCACAGCCAGGCCATGATCACACTGTGATAGATCGTTATAAAGAAAAAAAAAAGCAACGTTCCAGACTCACCGACAGTTACCTAGCTCCGCTTATGACTTTGGGCACGACATATTTGCGCCCAGACATTGATAAACTGGCATCTGAACTTAAGTAACTGGTTATGAAGAACAGTTACAATTGTAAATTAATTACATTAATAGCGATTTTCGAAACTGATTTAAAATTTATTTTTTATTTTTAAATGAACTTTTGATTTAACCCACCCCCCCCCCCCCCTCACCCCCCCCCCCCCCCCCCCAAAAAAAAAAAATGACCGCAGTATAGTACTGACACTGACTGCCTTTAAAGTTTTAGAATTTTGTTGACGAACGTTAAGGAAGGTAAGAATGATATTGCACGACTTTTATAATTTTATAACATTGTGGCCCGCTTAACTACCGAACATAGTAGATATGGCCCTCTGCTTGAAAAGCTTGGGAACCACTGCTATAGTGCATTCACATTTGTTTGCGTCCATATAAAAATCCATATCTCAGTAACCAACTGAGGGAAAACTATGAGATTTAGCATATAACCTTATCATCATGTCCACCCAACAAAAAAATATTTGTTCTGGAGATTGTACAGCAGATTTCAATGTTTGTTTATATGCGGTATATAATTTACGGGTCAGAGATTAAGTTCATAATTTTAAATTTATTACACCGTAGTCAGACAACCAGCGTTCAATGTTTAATATTCTACGTGTTTCGCGGGATTGGCCTTATGCCAAGAACCCCGCGCTGTTTAAATTGGGAGTGTTCAGAGGTGTCGTCAAAATTTGGGTTATTTCATGAAACTTGATTATTATTATTTTTTTTAAAATCTTACCACTTATCGCTAACATTGAAATGTGTGAATATTTTTCAATGGGATTGAATGAGAAATTGTGTATGCACTTTAAAGCATGGCTATGAAGTTGTACACATATATTTGTATAGAAGCTGATTGCAGGAAACTGTTTTATACTATTTCAAATTCCGAAAAAAGAACAGTGCATGCATTGGGTTTGAGTAAACGGTCATTTCGTCGATGGGTGCAAGAATCTGGAATTGAACCATCACGCAATAACTAAACGATAGGTAGAAAGGTTATTGTAGACAGCTTTGACAAAGCTGTCATAAGGCGAGCTATTATAAAAAGGCTTTTAAAAAGTCGACAGGGTCGACTTAATTGCACCGAGTTCTATCCCATACGGCTCGGTCCTCTTTCCGCAGCGCGGAAAGCATCGCACAAAGCACGAACTCCGCAGCTCTAGCGACGACCCACAGAAGTCTCCGAAAAATTTAACTCGTGAACCGAAGGATGCGGCCCGGAATCGAACTCACAAGCTTTGGAACCCGAGTCAAAAGGCTTGACCACTTCGCCACGGAGCCTCCTAAAATTATAAAAATTTTGGATTTTATATCCAGGATTATTCAGCATTATAAAAATGCTGCTCCTCCGATGGTGTTTCCACCTTGTCGTGGTCTTACACTCAGGAAATAAATGACCGTAGACCCCGAGGTAGACCAAGAAGACGGTGGAGAGATAATACATGTACAGACCTACAAGCACTTGGAATCAACGACTGGCAAGAGAAGGTCCACCAGAGAGACGAATGGAGACGGATTGTATTTGCAGCAAAGAACCTCAATGGCTCGGAAAGCTGAAGAAGAAGAAGATAAAAATGCTGGATGCCAAAGAAACAGTGACTGTAATAAAACTTAGGGTTTGGTTGAGAAAGAACAATAACGTAGAGCTATCCAAAACAACTTTGTGGAAAATTATAAGGACATTATCTTCACTTTTAGAAAGTACAAGAGAGGTAGAAATATTCTTTGCGAGCAACCACATTTAGGAGCCATGAGAAGCAGATACCTACATGAAATAAGGGAAATGCGCAAAGAAAATTATGGCATAGTGTATTTGCATGAAATGTGGATCAATGCGCACCATACAAGTGATAAGGAATGGCAATCAGTGGATAGACAGATAAAGCGATATGTGCCCAGTAGTATAGGACAGCTTTTGGTCATGGCCCATGCTGGTAATACGCATAATGGCTTACAACAGAATGCTGGGCTCGTTTTCGTATCAAAACATACAGACAATAGGAATTATCATAATAGTTAAATAATAATAATTTAAAAAAAAATTAAAATAATAATTTTAAATGAATTGTAATGTATTTAGAGATTGGCTCGAGAATACTGTGCTTCCATCCCTAGATAGACCGTCGTGTCCAATTATCGACAATACATGATATCAATGTTGTTGCCCAAGAAGACAAAATACCTACAGCATCGAGCACAAAGGAAGCAATAAAGATATGGCTCCGAATGGAAAACATACCATTTCCAGAAACGTATTTCTAGCTAGAATTATTTTCCCTTGTAAACCAGACGTCAAAAAAGCAAGAAATATCAAATCGACAAGTTGATAGAAGAGCATCGTCATGGGTGCTTGAGACTTCCGCCGTACCATTCTCATTTCAACGCTATAGAACTTGTGTGGACTAAAATTAAAGGACAGGTGCCAGCTGACAATACTATATTCAAATTGTTTGACGTCAAGATACTAATCCAGTCCGCGCTATTAAATATTGATAAAAGTTACTGGGAAAATGTGAGGACCATGTGTTGAAAGAGGAAGAGGACTATTGGAGAAAGGATGGATTGCATTTTATGCAACCGCGAGCAGTCATCAACCTACTGGAATCGTCCGACACAGATTAAGGTCTGAGCAGATCGCAGACATTAATCCACGTGCACGCTTACTGGGATATTTTGCTCAAACTATTCAGACGAATTGCAGGCCCTAAACATTACAGCATCAGCACAATACAGTGGCAACAGTTTGTATTCTATAGTGATGAATTTTCAATTCCGCAAGCCCTCAGCGGTGACAAACAACTGGTATTGAAAAAAAAAAAAACACACACATACACACTAAACGCATTGAATACCAAAAGAAGAGTAACATTGCGGTGGAAACTGATATATTGTGGCATAATAAGAAAAGTGAGAGCAAACACGTTGTCAAATTAGGGGACAACACACGAGCATACGAATCAATCTATAAACTTCAATGAAAAGAGGACCAACATCTTGGTCGTTAAGAACAAAGCCCACTACAGAGACACTGACAACTATTTTCATAGTGCAAAACAGATAATCATGTTCCGTCTCTGGACAGTAAGTAAACAGCAGAGTAGACAATCTTTCACGAAGACTCAAAGCGGGTCTGTCACCCTTGTGTACTTGTGAACAAACTACACAGACAGCTGAACAGATCCTTAAAAACTGACACATGATGACTAAATTGCGGTATCATTTCTGGTCACTCTATACGCACATTAACGCACATCTATTTGGAAGCTTTCACGAACTCAATATAAAAAGCTAAATAGCATCTTAGTAACATGAAAACTTGTGTACAATTATTAACCAGCAGCTGAAGAAACAAGAAGGAAATGAAAAATAAGGTAAGAAATATATTCCTTCTACTTTCCTGTCAATTTACACATTATTTACCTTATGCCTCTGTAAATTCTCTGTCTTTACTAATATTACACATTGCATCCCTCTCGGGAGTCTCCGTGGTGAAGTGGTCAAGCTGTCTGACTCGGGCTCCGAAGGTTGTATGTTCGATTCCTTCATTTCACGACTGCATATTTTCGGAGACTCCCGAGGGTCGTCGCTGGAGCTACGGAGTTCGTGCTTTGTGCGACGCTTTCCGCGCTGCGGTAAGATACTGAGCCATATGGGATAACAACCCGGTGCAATGAAGTCGACCCTGTTTTATAATAGCTCGCCTTATGACAGCTTTGTCAAAGTTGTCTACAATAACCTTTCTACCTACCGTTTGGTTAATGCGTGGTGGTTCAATTTGAAATTTTAACACGAAAATGTAATAGAAATGTTGAAATGAAATTGTGATAGAAATGTTTACATGACAATGTGAAGGAAAGTTTATCACGAAACTGTGATAGAATTTAATACCATATAAATCGTTAAACCTATTTCGTGCTAACAGCACCAGATCAACAATAGAATATCACATTGGCCTATTGATGTTTGTAAGCAGTGTATTAAATATGTTTGTATGAAACGTATTGATTTCTAGATAAATGCTCCATGTGCTTTTAAGACTTGTTTTTTTTTTTTTAGCCCCACATTTTAATCTGTCGTGCATCAGGGCGTACATTAGTCACTATCATCTACTTCTCTCTCTCTCTCTCTCTCTCTCTCTCTCTCTCTCTCTCTCTCTCTCTCTCTCTTTCTCTCTCTCCCCCTCTCTCTCTTTCTCTCTCTCTCTCTCTCGCTCTCTCCACACGCACATACACATTATCTCTCTCTCTCTCTCTCTCTCTCTCTCTCTCTCTCTCTCTCTCTCTCTGTCTCTGTCTCTGTCTCTGTCTCTCTCTCTCTCTCTGTCTCTCTCTCTCTCTCTCTCTCACTCTCCCTGTCAGTCTCTATCCCTTCCGTGTTTTGTGTTTCAGTCGCACATTTAGTCATACGTATACGACGCATTCATTTGACACGAAGCCACTGATAGTGATTGTATCAAGCAGTGGCGGACTGGTCAGAATGACAGCTGGTGGGCCATGTAGGCTCCTGATAAAGTGGGCCCTTTAAACATTAGACTGTAAGTTAAAAATGTTGATGTCGTTTTAGTAGCTTTGTCTCCTGGAAATCAAAATTGTTAGACCCAGTCAGCCACTGGTATTCAGTATAAGTAATCATGTGTGTTACATTTAGGAATGCAGCATACCTCTCACTCATAAAATTGACGTTCGTTTGTTGGGTGTATCACAAATGCTAACGATTGGATGTGTCACTCAGACCAGATTGAATGTGTCACTCAGACCAGATTGAATGTTTCACTCAGACCAGATTGAATGTGTCACTCAGACCAGATTGAATGTGTTGCTTACATAATCAGTGGTAGTAACATTGAGTGTCTAGTACTCTGACTTGCAACGCATTAGTCTGGTGTTCAGTTTCAAGTAGTGACGACATGTCTGGACACTTCCCCAGCCAGTATCGTTGAGGTGTCGACCCAGCATCGTAAAATTGTCACCGGATATTTGTTTCGGGAAATAAATCAGCGGGAAAGGGTTACCTCAACGTATAAAGCGATTGTTTAATATATGTGAATGGACATCACATCCTACCCCTAAAGCAGTTGGTACCAAAGTGTTACCTTATATGCATAGTCTCGGCGCTTTCTTCATTGATACTTACATATAACAAACACATTTACGTTTGGGAATAATTATGTTTAACGTAAATACGAGTATTATTGGTGGGCGGGCTAACAAATCTGATAGCAAACTGAACTGGTAATTTCATGAGCACGGTAGGTCGTGGGTTTGACGCCTGGGCTCGTCGCTGGTACAATGCGAGAAAGACAAGCCAACTATTTCTCCTTGCTCACAGGCCTACAGCATGTGATGGTGATATACTATCACAGACCCATAACAGAAAACATCGCGTTAGCGCGCCCGCTGCTGTCATCAATGCCCGAGGAATATGTTCTCAATCCCATGTCAGTTATTATGCCACATGTACATTCGCGCCCAAGGTGTCCGTATTTTCCTGTCTTCATCTCTGTGCTGGATTTTTCTTCTTCGTCTTCTCCTCCTCTACATCTTCGTTGTATCTCCTAATGGAGCATAGACCTTCAGCCAAATTACGCCATCCTTTGGTTATGTTCCGCAGTTCCTTACATGTTCTCCCCGTATCATTCATCTCAATTTCCTGTTATCTTCTCCTATATGTCGTTTTGGCTTATGGGTTCCGGGGAAAGAACTTTTTAGTTATGCTATCAACAGATTTTCCCCCAATGTGTATCCTTGTCATCGCGATCATTGTAGCCTCGCCTCATGATTCATTGAGATTTGTTGTTAGTTCTCTTCATGTGCTCCATTTTCGTTATTATGTTATATAATCGTGGCCCTTCTACTAAATAAACGTTTATCTAGATTTTTGTATTCTTATTTCAGTATCTTAATATTTATCATACACGTTGTCTACGCTGATATCTAAATACGTACATGATTCCACCTCTTGAACTGGAGATTGAACAAAGGAGGTAGTGTTTGCATTTGCTTGATTTATACTAATTATCTTTGTAATTGCCCTATGAAATGAGGATTGATGAAGATTACTCACGAAATCTTACGCCTAATTGTTGTGACCTTACATCAAATGTATTTAAGAGATTCAGTGCCAAACAAAAAGTAGATTTGGACCGAAAAGAAATAGATGGAAAATAGAAAGTAGAGGTTTGTCACGGTTATGACCGAAAAGTTGTTCATATTGTAGCAACCATGTTGTATTATATATGAAATTAAAGGAGTTTGCTTAGGGAAAATTACTGTATTTATATTGTAATTGAGACAACATTTCGCAATGACAACAGTTCGGAGACATATAAACCCATGGCAGCTACGGGAAGTTGCTTAAGAGGATTAATCATCCCATGGCACTTAATCAGTTAATTTATCGTGTACATGATTTCATATGTAGGAAAGGTGGGCAATATGGTCAGTGATGTCTTAGTCAGAGTCCGTGAAATTACATTTCTATTGTAGTTATTGTTTTATTTTGTATTGCTTATCTTGCTGCAGTCAAGATCTTACATATTCGGAATTAATTAATTAATTGGCCAGCTGGTTAATTAATTAATTAATTAATTAATTAATTGGCTAATTAATTAATTAATTAATTGTTAATTAATTAATATTAATTAATTATTAATTGGCTAATTAATTAATCAATTGGTTAATTAATTAATATAATGCCCTCATTTGTTTCATACCAAGGCTAGCCGACATTACGGATGTTCGGACTACTAATTTACACGACAAATGACAGCCAGACTGCCTCTTTGCTACGGGTGTATCTTGACTGAAACTCGTATGTCCTCAACTACAGTAACATCTTAATATGAGCCAGTGTTAATAGGATCCATTCACGATCATCCATGGTGTCCTGAAACACAATTCTCCACATAAATATCCACAGTAGCTACATGGCTAGTGTTGTTACGGTTGGTTATGAAAATATACACGCTGTATCTGTATTGCTAGATCTTAAACTTCCGGTGGGCTGATGGCGAGGTAGACCGTTGAACCCCTACACCGAAATTAAGTTGGACTGAAACGTTGACTTCTCGTTCAGAAAGCAATGGCAAACTACTGAACATAAAAATTGCCTGGAAAATCTACTGGGGTTGATCGCAACGTCCTGTAAAGGAAAGCAACATTTAAAAACAGATGGTATCGGCGGTATGAAACGTAGTCTGGGTTTCCATCACTTGTAGGATTATGTTTGCCAGCCAGTACGTGGTGTGGGGTCGGCCCAGCCACAAATGGATTACCAGGTTATTTTCAAAATTGTCTGCAAAGGTAAGGCGAGGCGGATAGAAACTGGTTGCATAATCCCATTATGACTTGGCTGACTTTAAGAGAGGGCCTAAGACTTCTCACAACAAGAGCAGTTTCTGGCATGGGACTGTCTTTACTCTTTACCAAGTAATCTACTGATTTAAGTAGCAATTAAAATAAATTAACCTTTCACACGCTTACCGGTGTACTGGGCATACTGTGCCACGCTCACATTTGTATATACCCATCGGCACTCGAGGAGTCATGTGGCCAATATCTCTCTGGCCGCCTTAACTTTCCAAGACATTTCCTGGTACCTATTCTAGACTGGGTAGACCTGGGGGTCAATGTGAACACCCGTCTCCAACACAAGACTCCGGCAATGCTAACCCGGTAAAAATCGCCGGCTAAAGTCGGATGTGTTAGCCTAAAGGCGCATAACCGGACACACCGCAATTACGTCTGGAAAAAAAAACACTCCGGATGAACGAAGAAGAAGAAGACAAGACAAATGGGGCTGTAAGTGAGTGTCTGGCCACTACGCTACCTACCCCTGCTCCCAGGGCCGGATTAAGCCATCTTGGTGCCCTAGGCACAAACCCACATGGGTGCCCCCTACTGCCCCGGGCCCCCGATCCTCCACTGACTGCTGGTATGTTCAATATTATGCAAAAATCTAACAAAGAACAACAGTTGTGAAATGTAAACACATATGTTTGTACTACTATCACTCATATAAAACCTACAATAAGGTATTTCTGTATTAAAATTAATAGTTAATTAATTTTGTAATAATAGTAGACAAAAATACTGTAACTTTTTTGATAGATAAGAAAGTCAGAGAGAGAGCACACATTTACATTTTAAAGTTCTTTTTCTAGATTTACGTCTGGCAAAGTTTTGAGTACATCATCAAAGTTAATTTTGCGCAACAAGTCTGCCTCAATCATCAGCAAAGATAAGGAATCAAGCCTTTCTTGTTTCATTGTCGGTCTACTTGAATTTTTTGTACGTTTCAACTGAGAAAAAGAGCGCTCAGTTGAACAGTTCGTAACCATTAATGTTAAAAATATGCGAAAGGCGATTTCTACATTTGGAAAAGCACACTCGGTGTTGTCTCTAAATATTACTTTGTAGAGTTCTGCATGACTGAACGTGTTGTTGTCAGATTTTGATGCACGAAACTTGTGGCGAATATATGAATGGAACTGTTGTAGTTCAGTATATAAATTATTGTTCAGATCTTCAGGATAAGCATTTATTAGTCCTTCACAACACTGAGATGTTTGAGGTACATCGACCAAGCAAGAAAATCGAACTGCTAGATCATTATATACCTGTCCTCGTCTACTCATCTCTGTCTCAAGTTTGTCAACAATGGTGTAGAAAGCAGATATACGAAATTTGTCTCTGGCATTCTGAGATACCTCAGGGGCATCACCATCAATGACCACTGTCTTTCGTTTACGATTACGGGTCAAAGTTGACTTATAATCCACACCTGGTGTTATTTCTTTTGCAGCTTCTTCAAATCTTTCAAATTCAATCCTAGATTCATGCAAGTGATCTGCTAGTGAAGAATACAAATTAGCACACGTTTTCAAGTTCACGCAAAACATGAAAAACAAGAAAAGTTAAACAAAACAATATATGCACTTTATGTGTATATCAGTTTGAGTTCAAGGTCTTCAAAACTCAAATCAAATTTGCACCCAGAATATGCCGTGAGTTCTTTAGTCTAAAGTGCGGTCTTTAATATCTGGATCTTCGCCTGACGCACTCACAAAGCCAAGACGAATAATCACGTCAATTTAGAATAGGATTATAGATTATCAAAATTAATATTCAAAACACACGCAAGCAGTTTTGACTTTAATCGTGTAACATATTCACGAACGGTTTACGCCCGTATAGAAGAAAATTATGGATTATCAAAATTAATATTCTGAAAATGACCACGTCAGTTTACTTTTAGCGTACAATGGTTTTTCCAACAGTCAACGCCCAATAGGAATTTGCAGATTTATAAGTTGCAGATAGGGTTAGAGATTACCAATCCGACACGCGACTTTTGCGTGGCCCGTGACACTGAATATGTGTCTGGTTGTTTTTCTGCATCTATGATGTTTGTTGTGTTTATATAATGCAGTTGTAACCGCTTCATAGCCTGCCCGTGATTTTTGACTCACCGCCAACTTAGTGAGTATATTATTTTACTTATTCGTGTATTCAAATGTATTTTTTTCCCATGCAAGTTTAAATGAAAGAACTACATCGTTTGCTTTCGTTCTTTAGCTTAGTGAGTATATTTTACTTCATCGTGTATCCAAATATCTTGTTTTCAATGTAAGTTTGAATGAAAGAACCATATCGTTTGTTTTCGTTCTTTAGCCTAATGAGTATATTTTACTTATTCGTGTATCCAAATATCTTGTTTTCAATGTAAGTTTGAATGAAAGAACCATATCGTTTGTTTTCGTTCTTTAGCTTAGTGAGTATATTTTACTTATTCGTGTATCTTTTTTTTTTCAATGCAAGTTTGAATGAAAGAACTATACAGTTTGTTTTCGTTCTTCGTGTTTCTTGTCTGCTTCTCTTGTTTAATCCTTAAGCTTCAGATTAGGTAGAATTTTCTGAACCCAACTTCTGTATGGGCTGTTGACTAGACACTGTTTGTTGTCCCTGGCTTTCAGCTCTATAGCGTTGTTTGTTTTCATCATCATCATCATCATCATCATCATCATCATCATCATCATCATCATCATCATCATCATCATCATCATCATCATCATCATCATCATCATCATCATCATCATCATCATCATCATCATCATCAGCAAACAGAAGGTCCTTTTCTGAACGTCGTCCTCATATGACCTTGAAAAGATTATCTATCCCTAGCAGTTCTCCTACCGTATGTACTTTCCTGTATCCTGTGTCCATCTGTATGCTGATTGACCACTGTCTCTTCTACCAGGAACCATGTTTTCCATCCCTGTTCTCTCCCAGCCACTGTGAAGTTTAATAAAAAATTAAATAAAAACATATTTCAGAGTCAGAGACACGATACTGTCTGTGAGCCAGGTTTCTTCGATGTTCATAACTTTTAGAGTGTCGGTATTTTTCTTTTAGTTAGTACATGATTTTGTATGGGCTTTTCTCTAACACTTAAGTTTAACACCCCCCCCCCCCCCCCCCCCCAAAAAAAAAAAAAAAAAAAAAAAACGATTGTCCTCTTTGATAATTTCGAAGTGATCCACGACTCACATCCGTGTATCGACATTTTTACATACGGAAATTAGGATTGACAGGGATTACACGTGTCTCATAAAAGTTATGAATTACTTAATATATTACTAACAATTAACTACAATTAAAGACTAGTAAAGAAGTGGCTACATCTGTCTGCCGGAGCGATGGTCACATATTCGAATCCTCATCGAGGCCGAGATTCTATTTAAATATTGACCTTGGTTCCCAGGTCTACCCAGCCTAAAATGGGTTCCAGGAACTGTTCCTGGATATAGCGTGTGTTAACCAATTCTCCTGTCGAGTACGGCTGGTCTATACAGATATGGCGCCATCACCGTATACCCAATACCCCCCTAGGCGTGGAAAAGGGCCTTTTCTGTTACTTTAGAGAAGTAGTTATTTGAAGACACTTTGAGAACATTAAAGAAAGACACTTTCAGAACATTAAAGAAAGACACTTTGAGAACTTTAAAGAAAGAAAGATATACATATGGTGAAGAAAGAAAGACGTACATGGGGTTAAGAAAGAACAAATAGATAAGGTGAAAAGCAGAATTCGTAATTTCAAATGTTTCCATGTTTCGATGAAGGAAACTGAAAGCTGGAGTTAGGATTATTGTTGTTGTATTTTGTTGTTGTATGTTGTTGTTGTATTTTGTTGTTGTTCTTGTTTCTCGCTCGCTTTGAAGTCAGGCGTTGTGCATGCTACTACTTCTAATGCACTAGATTGATTTTTGCGTGTGAATTACCTGTACCTATTACCAAGAGGAAGATCGAGAGGAAAATACCTGGATGGCTTGACCACGTGGCATGGACGAGACAGGAACACTGAGCTGATCCTCGACTCTGGTGATCGAGTGAAATGGCGAGTCATGACCGCCCACGCTTTCCGGCATGGCACATGATTGATTGATTGATTGATTACCATCGTCCCTCGCCATCAGGTGAACCAACCCCGACTTCAGAGGTGTCAGGATTAGTGAGGCTCTAAGCTATAGAAACAACTAAGATTAGGATTACATTCTTAGAAAACAGAGATTATGGTTGTCTCCAAGAAAGAAATACCACAATGTAACATCCGAGTAAATGGGACAATTCCTAAACAGGTGACATGACAAAACTATTTCGGAACAGTTATAACATCTGATGGAAGTGTGTCTTGTAGAGATTAGAACCAGAATCATTATGCAAATATAGCTTTTTGCAAGATGGCATTTTTTGTTGTTTAAAAGTTAGTTTACAGGACGTCGCAATCAACCCCATCATTAAAATAAAATAAATTGAAAATCTCAGTGACAACAGGCAAGATTGATGGAAAATGAGCAAGAGAGAGGCAGAGAGTTAAAAATCTGAATGGTTCCGCCACATGACATAATCGAGACAATAACACACAGCTGATCCGAGACTCTGGTGATCGTATGAGATGGCGAACCATGACCGTCCACGTGTATCGGCACGACACATGATGATGACTTTAAGCTACACAACAATCGTATGTTACAAGGGTCCATAGGAAAAGCAAAGTACTGTAACATTATAACCTACCATGCCTGTGGAGAATTGGTGTGAGACTGGCTGCCTCATTCTATTGAAAACTTGAGCTGCACAATCCAACCAATCATGAAGTCTACAAGTGGCTTGGCGGGAGCTGGCTGAAGTCCTATGATTCATTGGGCAGCGGAAAGACAATAGAAGAAGAAGCAGAACAAGAAGCAGAACAAGAAGAAGAAAAAGAAGAAGAAAAATAAACTACATAAAGCGTTAAATCTTCAAAAGCGAGAAAATGGTGTGTGTGTGTGTGTTTATATATATATATATATATATATATATATATATATATATATATATATATATATATATATATATATATATATATATATATATATATATATATATATATATATATATATATGAGATTGATTGATTGATTGATTTAGGAACCGACATCACAGCATTCGGGGCATTCCCATAAGCGCTCCGTCCCCATCCCCAGGAGCCAGCGAAGAGTTCCAACCCCAATAGTACCAGTAGCAATCTGATTATATGTGCGTCTCGCCATTTCTCTGAGCGTCGAGCATCGGCCAGATTCCCTTGTCACCCCACGCTGTCGCATCCTTGCCAGACCATGGTGATCCATTTGCTCCTCTGAGGTGTACACGTGCTCCCACAAGGCCGCAACCACGTCTGCCTTATCATGCATCAATACTCCACCAAGTTTTGCAGAGCCAGCCAATCTGTCTGCCTGTTCATTCCCCAACACACCAGCATGCCCCGGAGAAAATATCCAGACGATGCTTGCCACCCGTGACTTCCGAAGCGAAGCAAGCCACTCGGCACGAAGATTGCCAGTTCTCACCTGACTCAGCATGCTTTCTGAGTCAGCTACAATCACGATGTGTGTGTATCCTATTCTCCATCCAGCGGAAAGCTACACTGACTGCCTCCACCTCCATTCTTAAGCTAGATGTTGTGGTATCATATGCCAGGCTCTCCTGCACCAAACGTCGACCATTAGCCTTTACCAAGAAACCCCAGGCACTTCTACTACCTCTCAACACCGAACCATCTGTGTAGATAATCACATCACCCGGGCGAGCATTATCCTGAATTAGTTGCTGGATTTCCACTTCCGTGGCCCCTGCTGGCCACTCCCTGCACTCCCGGCTTAATGTGATTATAACTCTGCACAAGTCTGACTGCTCCGCTGGCACTCTGACCCACTCCTCTCCTCGCCTAATGTTCTCCAAGGGGCACACCTGTCTGATCGTATCCTCCGCCTGAGCCATCCATGGTTTCCATCTTATCAGTCGCTGGAACTTAACTGCGTCCAGCGCCTCATGCAACGGGTGATCTGTGTCAGCAGCTACTCTGAGGAATATATGAGAGTAAGTTAATACGTAAGTCACAAATGGCTGTAGAAAAATAACTAAATATGATAACAATTTGAAACCAGTTTATTTTTATACTACATTATCCCTTTATTTCTCAACATAATTTCCACAAACATTGATGTACTTATACCATCGTTTTATCAGTCCTCCCAAACCGGCTGCATAGAACTGCGTGCTCTGTTTTCTAAACCACGTTTTCACTTCATATTCAACTTCGGCTTCATTTGCGAAATGTCTTCCACCAAGATGGGTTTTCAGTGTTTATGCTGACAAATGTTTATCCCGTAAAGCGATGCATAGCTGGGTAGAAAAAGTTACACGAGGGAGTCAATTAGTAAGTCACTCAGTTCTGTGGGATGGCAGGTAAATGAAAACAAAGCAAGCAGTTCTATGTAGCCGGTTTGGTATATAAAATCATAAACCGTCCTCTCATCTTAAAGAACCACCAATTTACTGATTGATCTCTTTCAATGACAATGACACCGCTTTTACTATCTATCATCCTTGTACCATGACATCATGTTAATGAAGTTTTCAACATAATGAACAAACATGTGTTAATAATAACTCAGAGTACGTTGTTAATTTTCTCACTGTATGTATGTGAGCTAGCACAAAGACTTAATTCACTTTTAACTTACAGGTGATTGGGGTATAGTTTACTTGATGGTGATGTGTCAAGGAGATGCAGTGTTTGACTATCAACTTCATCCTAACTTTATTTTCTGTTTGAAATTAAACAGTCAAATATGTGTTGATTCTGCGGGGAAATAACAGACTCGTGTACACACGGGCTAGGTGTAACAGAATCACAGTGTACGAATAATTTAAAGAAGAGTAATAGTAAAATAGTCTTATTAAGGAGATATGTGTAATAAATAAGTTAAAATACACCACACAAAAGCTGAATTTCAGACAATGAAAAGTATCTTATGAAATTAGTCACCATCATGTGACTTCCGGTTTCAAGATGGCGACGGACGGTCGTGTTGTTTTGTGTTCGTTAACTTTTTCGCGTAGGGGATGGATTTATTCATCTCTTGCGTGTGTGTAATTGGTGTGCCAGGATGTAAAACCAGGAGTTTCTACTCAAGATCTGCGCGGGTGCTACGGAGTTCGTGCATCGAGCGAAGCCATCCTTGAGTGAATTTTCAGCAGCGTGTGTGGTTTTCTTAGTCTGTGTTTACGTTTTTTCAACATGGCGGAACAACGTGTTTTCTTCGTGCGGCCAGCAGTCAACATACCGAAGCGGCGTGGTAGCCGCGCAGGGACAAAGAAGCAAGGTAAGCGCGGTGGTTTGAGGCGGTTTAGACTCAAGTGTCACCGTCTAGGACTCAGGAATATCCGTATTCTATATTGGAACTGTGCCAGTGTAAAACAACGGGGCTCTATTTTAGAAACCCTAGTTTACAGGAACGACATTGTAGCACTCCAGGAAACGAGACTGGGCGATCAGCTACTCCAAATTGCCGGCTTCAAATGTTTCTACAATAGACGACATCTGGGAATGGCGATTCTCGTTCGCGACAGCATGGTGGCGTCAGAGCTAGACATGTCCAGTTGGGACAGTGACGATATACAAATACAGGCGTTGAGAGTTCATTCCAGTATACCATTCGTGTTGGTTAATGTTTATGCCCGCAATGCCAGTGTGGACGCCCAGAAGTGGCAGTGCTTAAGTGGCATATTAGGCCACGAGAGAAATGTTATTTTCTGTGGTGACTTCAACGCTAAAGGCAGATCATGGGGAAACACTTCCTCCAATACACAAGGGGAGGAGCTCGAGACTGCACTGGAAACCATCGACCTGGTTTGTATCAACAGTGGCGGTGTCACCAGGACAGCAAGCCGTCCGGGCGATGAGGACAGTGCTATTGATCTGGCGCTAGTTTCACCTTCACTCACTACAGTGTGTAGATGGGGTGTCCTAGGACACCATGGCAGCGACCACCACCCTTGCAGCATACTGGTGGAGAAAGGCAGAACCAGGCAGCACAAGCTAAAGGTAAAGACGTTCCAGTATGACAGTACAGGGCAAGATGTGGTGAGTAAAATAAGACGTGACAAGCGCAGAACGTTTCAGGGCAGGAAAAAAAGCTGGGAGCAGCCACCGTGGTGGAGTTTCGAGGTGGAGCAGGCTTGGGTGGATAAGCGTAGTGCTGTAAGGAGATGGCTAAATGCCAAGAAGAACAGAGCTGGTCATCCTAGTCCCTGCTTGCACTTAGAAAGAGAGATGCACACAAAAGTAAGCTATTTCAAAAAACTGGTCAAGGTAGTTAAAAGCGAAAAATGGGCAGAGGTGTGTCAAAGAGTAAGCACAGACAAGTCACTGAAATTGTTCTGGCGACTACATAAAAGCATGAGTGGTGTAGTCAAGAATAAGAGCATTTCTGACTTCCAAGGTGCTGACCTCATCTGGCAGAGGACTGACGAGGACAAGGGCAAAGCCCTCTTTGAACGCTACCTTGAGCAGAGCAACCAGACAGACATGGGAGGCCGGAATCTGGCCAAGGAGGTCACCTCAGACAGATGCAAGGCCCAGAACACTTCGGATGAAGACACAGTGACAGTGAAAGAAATCAAGGCTGTGCTTCGACGATCAAAAAACAGTGCTCCAGGTCCTGATGGCATAAGATACGACGACATAAATAGGTGTACCGACAATGAGCTAGAGAAACTAGCAGACATGTACAACAACAGTATAGGGAGTGCTAGCATCAAGGAGGAATGGTTACACAGCTACCTGATTCCCTTGCCGAAGCCTGACAAAGACCACAAAAAAATTCAGGGATATCGAATTATAACCATGCAGAATACAATAGGCAAGCTGCTGGAGAAGGTAATTGCCAGGAAAATATCAAGCCAACTAGAGAGGCAAGGTGTTTTCCCACCTACCCTGGGTGGGTACCGTCCAAAAAGAGAAACCTGGACCAATGCAGCAGTCTTTGCCCAGGATGTCTATGAAGGTTTCCACGCAGGCACTGAAACCGTTGCTGCAGCGATTGATCTTGAGGACGCATACAACAGAGTACCACTGGATTTTTTAATGTTTCAGCTTCTTGAACTAAACGTAAGTCCATTCCTCCTTAGTTGGATCGCTGCAGCCCTCTTCCAACGGAAAGTAGTTTTTAGATGTGGCAGTTGGACTTCGGAACCAACAACAATATATCCTGGCCTACCACAGGGATCACCATTATCTCCGGTACTGTTCAACGCCTACACAGTGAGAATCACCAGTGAGCAGATCACTGGACCTGGCAGGACATTGTCATATGCCGATGATGTTTTAGTGTATCGTCAGGGTAAGGATAGAGAGGAGGTTGCTGTGGAACTACAAACCGAACTCAATCGCATAAGTACTTGGTGTGATGAAGCTGGGGCAATGGTCAACCCAACAAAGGCAACAGTGACTTGGTTCTCGTTGAATAATCATATTGTCAACACTCCAACACCAACTGTAATGTTGTGTTCAGAGGCGGTGGAAAGAACGCAGGCAATGAGTTACCTGGGGATACGGTTTGATCGAAGCCTTGCTTATAATGTGCACATAGACCAGGTGATAACAAAGGCCAAGCGGGGTTTGGCAGCGATGCGGGTGATGGCGGCAGCAAACTGTGAGCAGCGCCATCTATGTCTTCTGTACGAGGGGCTGGTCATGTCTGTTTTGGAGTATGCAATGGCAATCCTGACTCTCAGCCATAAGCAGATAGAAAGGATGGAAAGGATACAGAATGAAGCTATGCGCATTATTCTTGGATGTACAAGAGATACAGCATGCAGGGCGATGCGCTACCTTCTTGATTTTCCAACCATTGAAGAGAGAATACAAGGTTGCAGGGCACGCGCCTACCTCAGAATTAACGCAAACACACAACATCCACTGCATAGTGAAATTAGGAGGGTGAAGGGCAGCAGGTTAAAAAGAGGACGGTCGTGGATGGGTCAAGCCGAAGACATTCTTCAACAGGTGTGTTCACTTGAGGACTTAGAACCTGGCGAGGAGTGGGTGCAAGTGCCAACAGACTTCTGCACATCCTTTTCAGTTTGCATCCAACTAGATAGAAAATGCAGACAAGAAAATCCGGCTGCTGTTGAGGCTGAAGTACAAGCGTTGATTTTCGAGAATTCGCTAGACGGTGACGCGGTCATCTACACAGATGGGTCGGTCGTCCGACATGTGAGAAGCTCATGGGCCTTTACAGCTCGGGCCGGAGGGAGAATTGTGAAGGAGGACTCTGGTGCTTTCACTGAAACCACAAGTAGCCTGACCATGGAAGTCATGGCAGTAAGTAAAGCAATAACATGGCTCGAGACACAGACATTCACTAGGGCTTGTTTCCTTAGCGACTCAATGAACATGATCAAGAGGATAGAGGAGGGGTCGATCCGAAGAGATTGGTTGCTGCCTCTGGAGCGGTCTCGACTGGCAAAGATTAGTTTCATCTTCGTGCCAGGGCATGCGGGAGTACAAGGAAATGAGCGGGCTGACAAGCTCGCAGGTGAGGCTACTGTTGAGGGCGGACGCGCCATGGACCAGGCCGACATTCTGAATGCTCTACGAGAAGTAAGACTTTTGCGAGAACCAAGTGATGACTGTGAATCTACAACAATGGCCAGACTGCGAGAGCAGCAAATTAAAAGAGGGGTGGCCAAACAAGAACACTACGCAGGAAGCCAAAGAAGATTGATAAACCAACACAGAACTGGCGTCGTTAGCCGCTACACGTTGCAGGATTTGCTGAGGAGGGGATCCGAGCACTTATGGACTGAATGGTTCGATGTGCAATGAGGATGATCTGTCGACTAACTAACTAACGACTAACTAGTCGCCATCACTGAATGTAAGAACAAAAGTGTTGAAATGTTATATACAACCTGTTGTGCTGTATGGCAATCAATCATGGAACGTAATTGAATACATTAGAAAGAGTTTAGAAGTAACGGAGATGTGTTTCTTAAGACGAATTTTGTGAATACCTTGGACTGCCAGAGTAACTAACAACGATTGTCTGCAAGAAGCAAATGAATGTAGTACATTATATACAACTGTAAGAAAGGGACACACAGTATTCTTTACTCATTTGTGTCGTATTATTTCTATGTGTCGTCCCTGGGGTGAGGGGAATCAACACCGACATTCATTTAACCCTATATCAATATCTTGAGGATCTCCCAGCTTTCTGTCCACAACACCCCGCCAGTCCCTGGATCTCTCTCTCTCTCTCTCTCTCTCTCTCTCTCTCTCTCTCTCTCTCTCTCTCTCTCTCTCTCTCTCTCTCTCTCTCTCTCTCTCTCTCTCTCTCTCTCTCTCTCTCTCTCTCTCTCTCTCTCTCTCTCGCTCTTACTACCAAGCTTATGAAGCAAGCCCTCTCTCATTCTTTTCCCCACAAAAAAAAAAACACACTACACAACACTAGCTTTAAAAAGCTGACAAAAACAATTTAATAAAGAAAAGTGTCAGGTGTCTGACAGGTGTATGTGTAGAATGTCTGTCGTATACGCTAACGTTTATGTAGAATCAGACCGAATAGATCAGGAGCAAAGTCTGTTTCATCACTGTACTGACCACACAACAGCACCATATATGATGGACAGGAAACCTCACCCAAATGATGTGTCTCTCAGGCCAAGTGTCGACTTTCTCCGATAGCTCTCGGACAATCCAGATGCTTGGTCATCAATAGTGGAAACAGTCCAATATTGATCATCACTCTAACACACACAGTGTAACTACTCTGTTCATAAATGTTCTGTGATCAGAGAATCCTAAAATAATCTTACTGTCACTTTGAAAACTAAATGTTAATATTTCACTTGTTGTAGGAATTCCCCAATTGTTAACACACACTGGTATTATTCCAGGTATCTATGTATCTAACAGTGTTCCTGGTACTGGTGTTGTTGTCAGTGTCTTTATTTTAATGTGATGTAAACTATCACGTAAGAAACACAAGTATATAATAATCGTTTCCTGCTCAGCAGAGGCCAGGTTCTGCAGACCCTCTGGGTTATAGGCCCAGTGCAAAATCCTCTCAGTAAACTCTGCCTTCAATGCTCGAGCCATGACTTTTCTTCCAGCTGGTGGTAACTATGGTGGAACCTGTTGAAGAGAGAACACACCTGGTGAGAGCAACCCGATTCCAACCTTTATTAGGTGAGTGTAGGCCACCGGCCGCACTCAGAAATATAACAGAGAACCAAACTCTGTCATAAGGCCGAGGAGCTCATCACATCGGTCTGAGTCATGGTAAGACAAGGAAAGACTAAAGGAAAAGGGAGAAACCCAGCAGATGCCCTACTGGAAGATCCTACCATTGACATTTCCTTCATCCCCCCAACCATCCTCAATCTCCCTAAATATTATCCCACTACATTGCCCTTAACTCACTGAGTTAAATGATACCTCACACCAGCTAGTTTAAGCTACGCGTTAGGCTACTGTTGGCGACGCACTTATAATACGTTCTATCAACGCACATAACTAACCTCGATTCCTAAGAATAATCTAATGTAGGTTTATTTAATTAAATACCATATATGTATTCCTGCTTTGAAATTGAGACTATTGAATAACACAATGGTTAAATGTCCGCCGATGCAAATCAACATTAGACACTATAGTCTCTCTCTAGAAACAAACTAAGAATATTGCACACGTCAGTAAGCGCTTCAGCAACATTTTGTCGTCTAACCCCAAAGTTGTTTACCTCAACTGGTTTAATACTGGGGTCTGAGTGACGTCACAAATCTGTCTAGAAACTAGGCAGTCTAGAATCTATTTTCTCTCTCCTGTCTAGACTGGTGGAAACAACCCGCCGTCTATTCCGCTTTCATCTGAGGACCTGTCCCGGCACTTCAAAAAGTATTGCCGGCCTGTGATCTAGAAAATTCTTGTTCCCACAACAAAAAGATCCTGCCGACTTTTACCCAGACAATCCGTCTACAACTTCAAAGGATGGCTGCCAATAGCCGACGTATGGTGCGACAGTTTTTTCCCGATCAACAACACATTAAAGAATTGCCGCTTGTGGTAGACATTTGGCGCGACATTTTGTCATCGATCGACATTCCAAGATGTTATGTGACATAGGCCCCCTCTTAAGAGAGTAGTCCGCATCAACTCTTTCTCCTTGGAGGTTCGATCCAGATGATCTATTCCTCTTCTTCAGGAGCTGGGTGTCTAGACAGGAAATCAGCTCCAACATTTTCCTTCCCAGGTATATACTCCACCGTGAAGTGGTAGGGCTGAAGCAGCAACGACCACCGCATCAAACGGGCGTTGAGCTTCTGAGAAGTGGCCAGGAACATCAAGGGTTGATGATCCGACTGGACCCGAAACTGAACTCCATACAAATAGGGCTGGAATTTTTGCACGGCCCATACGAGAGACAAACACTCCCTCTCGACGGTCGAATAATTCCTCTCAGCCGGGAGAAGTTTCTTGCTTGCGTATGCCACTGGTTTCAAAACCGAAGCATCGTCTTTCCCTTCCTGTAACAAGGCTGCCCCAATTCCAATCCCACTCGCATCCGTTCTCAACACAAATGGCTTGGAAAGGTCGGGGAGCTGTAAAACAGGTTTGCTGACCAAGGCCTCCTTCAACTGACTGTATGCACTCTCGCACTCGGGTGTCCATACGATTGGATCCGGGAATCCCTTTTTCAAGGTTTCCGTTAATGGAGCTCCCAGTTCAGTGAAATGCGGGATGAATTTTTGGTAGAACCCATACAACGAGAGAAAGGATCGCACGTCCTTCTTCATTTTTGGGCCTTGGAGCACGTCTGATCTTTTCTAGGTTCTTCTCCTCTGGGACAATTTGTCTTGGGGTAATGGTGTGACCTAGAAATCCTAGAGTCCGGTAACCAATCATGCACCTGGTTGGGCGAGCGGTAAGCCCTGCTTTCCTGAGCCTATTGAAAACTCTTTCCAAGAATTGCCAATGGTCATCCATGCTGTCACAAGCAATCAGTATATCATCCATGAACGAGATAATGGACAGATCCTGTAAGGGATCTAGCAAGGTCCTCATCATGCGAGTAAACACACTTGGTGCATTGCTGAGTCCAAAGGGCATGACCTTGAATTCATAGTGTCCACTAGTGGTACTGAAAGCTAGCAGGGGTCGAACCTCTGGTTTGACCGGGATCTGATAATAACCCCGACTCAGATCCACTTTTGAGAAGTACCTAGCCTTATGGAGCCTAGCGAATAACTGAGTTGGATTCGGCAAAGGTTCCACCTGAAATTGAGTATGACTGTTCAGAAGTCGATAGTCTATACACAACCGGTGTTCTCCACTTGGTTTGCGTAACAAAACCACCCCCGCATTGTATGGGGATGTGGATGGCGCAATCACGTCATCCTTCAGCAGTTTCTGTATTTCCTCCTCCAGGGCCTTTTCTTTAGAGAATGGCACTGGGTAAACCTTTTGGCGAACAGGCTCTTGTGTGGTCAAGGTCATCTCGAATTCAACCAACCTCGTTCGTCCTGGTTTATCAGTCAGTATCTGCCTTATGAGACTCGAGAACCTGGGTAATCTTTTCCCTCTCCTGGGAAGTCAGATCAGGGTTCACTTGCACATCCCTATAGGTTTCCTGGTGTACCAGGGGATATTCCCTGCCCTCGTTGGTTCCCGTTTCAGTCTCCACTGCAACTGCCATTGCCATGAGGTGGGCTGCTTTGTCTCCGGGTCTCTCCTCGTACTTCCGCAGGAGATTAATATGGAAAATCTTCGACTTTCCCCGGATCCGGATCTGATAGTTGGTTCTGGAGACCACCCTTTCCACGGAAAATGGTCATTACCAACCTATCTCCAGTTTGTTGGTTCCCGTTGGGAGTAGCAACACGACTTTGTCTCCCACCTCTAGAGATCTGTCTTTAGACCTACGGTTGTAGTAAGCCGCATGTCTTTTTCTGGCCTTTTTCAAGTTCTGAGTCGCCAGAGTCCATCCCTTGTGAAGTTTTTCTTTCAGTTCCTCCACGTATTTATAAGAGGAGATCACTTCTTCTGACGTCCCCTCCTCAGTCCAACTCCTCAACATGGCTTCCAACGGTCCTTTGATTGGACGACCAAACAGCAAAGTAGCGGGTGGTAGTCCTGTTGAGCCATGAGGTACTTCCCGATAGGCGAAAAGCGCTGCTGGGATATATTCATCCCACCTATCAGGTTTTTCCTGTGCCAGTTTCCGGAGCATTGTCATCAACGTGCCGTTGAAACGCTCTACTTGTCCATTGGCTTGAGGGTGGTAAGGGCTGGTATGTATATGGTTAGAGTGGAACACCCTAAACACCTCCTCCATGAGTTTCCCACAAAACTGGGACCCATTGTCCGTCAGAATTTGATTAGGGAAGCCTAATCTGGTAAAGGCCTCCATCAGTGCGTCCGCCACTCGTTTCGAGTCAATTGTGGTCAATGGTATGGCTTCACCCCACATCGTACAGCAATCCACCATTGTGAGTATGTACATGTTCCTCTTCCTAGTCCTAGGAAGTGGACCCACGATGTCGATGGCTACCCTCTCGAAAGGAGAGTTCATGATGGGCATTTCACCCAAGACCACCGGCGCTGTCCAGTGTTTCGGTGCCACCCTCTGGCACTCAGGGCATGACTTCACATACCGACGCACATCACCGGTCATTCCCGGCCAATAGTAATGGCAGGAAATTCGCTGCATGGTGGCGGCAATACCCATATGCCCACTAAATGAGATGGTATGCCCCATATGAAGAATTTGGGAACGGTAGGCCTTCGGGACCACCAACTGACCGTGTAGGTTGTCTCCCCTTCCGGCTCTCCTGTAGAGTATCCTATTCTTCATGTAGTACTGCCCCCGTTTTGGTGGATCAGCACTTCTCTGCAGCTTCTTGTAGCAAGGACGTAAGGTTGCATCCTCACTCTGGGCAGTTCGCAACTCCCCCGGCAGTGGGTTAGTGACAATTGCTTCTGCCTGATCAGTTCTCGTCTGAGAGCGAGTCTGAATTGCTCCCATATGGATTGGCTCCCTGGGCATTCCCAGAAAGACATACCGGCAACCGAGGATGACGGGAAAAATGGGATCGGTCAATACAGCGGCCTTGATTGTGCCGGTGACATATCTTGACCGAATCTCCACTTTGGCGATTGGCAACTTCATGGCTACAGCACTCTTCTGTGCAGGCTGTATCTCCATGGTCTCACCTGTGAATTGTTCTGGGTGTACCAGATCCGCAGAAATCACGACCTCCCCGTCCAGTCCAGTGTCATATAGACACTCAACTTGTCGGCCGTTAACCTCTATCAATTCCACTACAGGTGGCTTATCCTGGTCTGGAGTCTCTTCCTCGGCCTCGACCTGTTCGGTGGACTCCGCCTTAGGTTCCACTGGGCACACGACGAAATGAAAATCTCCTTACTTAAATCTGCAGTCTTTAGCATTATGCGTGTTCGACATGCAGTGTTTACACCATTTCCCTGTCCTAGATTTTCTCGTGCCGGACTTCGGTGAGCTCTCCTGGTTGTGAGCTTCCTTGTCGACCTCAGCATTTTCAGTGGCAACCTCCTTTGGAGCCACTTTACACGCCGCGAAGTGAGGGCTCTTAGCCTTCGATTTGCATTCCCTCGTATTGTGAGAGGGCGACTTACAAATCGAACACCACTTCTCCGTCCACTGTCGTTTTGGTGAAGAGTTCGAGGTGCTCTTGCTTCCCTCCTTCGTCTTCTCCAAACTCTCCTCTGAAGTTTTAACATATGGTTCCACTTCCTTGGTTCCTGTGCTTTTAGGATTTCTTCCGGTCATGTTTCTCCTGACTTTTGGTGTTTGTGGAAAGGTTTTCTCCCGCCTCCCCATGTACCTCGACAAACCGTTCTGCCAATTTCGTCACGATGTCAATACGTTCCGCCCCTTGTTCTCCCAAGAATGTCCTGAGAGGTTTCGACATTTGCTTTCGCATCTGGTCCACTATCATGAGCTCTTCCAGACTCTCATAGTCATGCGCGAACTCAGCCAAATCCATCCACTTATGGAAATAGGATTTCAGATGCAGACTGTAGGCGGCAAACAACTCTCCCGGTTCTCGTTTCGCTGTTCGAAATATTTTTCGGTAGGTATGTGACGTAACTTCGAAACGTTTCAGCAGAGCCGTTTTAAATTCATCGTAATTGTTCTCGTGTCCTGGCGGCAGGCGAGAATAACCTCGTAACCTGTCCCGCGTAATCCCTGGGACAACTTAAGACACCATTTGTCACAATCCAGACCCATAGCAACAGACATGGCCTCGAAGCGTTGTAAGTACTGGTCGATCTTCTCTTTGTCTTCTTCATAGACAGCCAAAGGAAACTTCATAGCATGGTAGCTATGTCCACCCACTGAGGTTGAGCCAGGGAGAGAGGAACCTCCCACTGCTCCCTCAGTTTCCCCACTAGATTGCCTCTTAAGCTCGAGTTCCCGCATTCGGTACTCATGCTCCCTTTTCTGAGCTTCTTGTTCAGCTTCTAATCTCTTAGCAGCTTGCTCCGCCTCAAGATTCTTAGCAGCTTGCTCAGCTTCAAGTTTCTTAGCAGCTTGCTCAGCTTCAAGTTTCTTAACAGATTGTTCAGCTTCAAGTTTCTTAGCAGCTTGCTTAGCTTCAAGTTTCTTAGCAGCTTGCTCAGCTTCAAGTTCTAACCTTTTAGTGGCTTGCTCAGCTTCTATTCTCTTAGTCTCTAACTCCATCTTTCTTAATTCCATCTCGGCCTTCCGATCTTCTCTTTCTGCTTGACGCAGATCTCTCTCCACCTCCTGTATGTAATCTGTTAGTGCAGAACCCGACAAGCCCATTCCTTCACCCCTTGCCCTTAGTTCTGCCATATCTAGTTTAGGAGTGGCCATATTTCAGAGAGGTGAGTCAGCAGGTTGAGGGTAAATTTCTCTAAACAATATATAGATATTTACTAGTTAAATTTTATCTATATATTTAACACCACACAGCACAACATAAAACAATCTCTCAATGACCAGAGTAGAATTAGGACCAAAGACCTATGTAGACGTGTGAAGTGTGAACAGGTAAGATATGTGTCTTAACTCCTATCCACATTCACCCTAGCTGGATCCTCATTAATCTGATATCACCGTCCCGTGTCGAGATATCCCGTGTCAGGCGATCCCATGTCAAGATATCCCGTGTCAGGCTATCCCGTGTCAAGATATCCCGTGTCAAGATATCCCGTGTACGAACCCCCAGTAAGTCAGTATTTTATATAAGTGTCGTCCCTGGGGTTGGGGATTCAGCACCGACATCATTTAACCCCAAATACTTATCCTGAGAATCTCTCAGCTTTCTGTCCAAACACCCGTCAGTCCCTGGATCTCTCTCTCTCTCTCTCTCTCTCTCTCTCTCTCTCTCTCTCTCTCTCTCTCTCTCTCTCTCTCTCTCTCTCTGTCTCCTACCCAATGGACCATGTCCCCTCTCATTCTTTTCCAAAACATACCTCACACAACACTAGCTTTTTTAAAAAAACTGACAAAAACAATTTAATAAGAAAAGTGTCAGATGTCTGTGCCAAAGTGTATGTGTAGAATGTCTGTCGTATAATCTAACGTGTATGTAGAGTCAGACCGAATAGCTCAGGAGCAAAGTCGGTTTCATCACTGTACTGGCCACACAACAGCACCATATATGATGGACGAGAAAACCTGACCCAAATGATGTGTCTCTCAGGCCAAGTGTCGACTTCCTCCGATAGCTCTTGAACAGTCCGGATGCTTCGTCATCAATAGTGGAAACAGTCCAATATTGATCATCAATCTAACACACACAGTGTAAATACTCTTTCATAAAAGTTATGGGATCAATGAATTCTAAAATTAATGTTACTGTCACTTTGGAAAAAAACCAATGTTAGTATTTTACTGTTCATAGAAATTCCCAAAATGTAACACACACAGTTAATCGGTAATGATTGGAATTCACCAATTGTAACACATACTGTTAATTGGTAATGATAGGAATTCACCAATTGTATCATATACTGTTAAGTTTCCAGAAATCTTGATCTACTAATGTTCCTGGTACAGGTGTTATTGTCAGTGTCACCTAGGAAACACTCTTATATTATCATCGTTTCCTGCTCAGCAGAGGCCAGGTTCCTGCAGACCCTCTGGGTTATGGGCCCAGTGCAAAAGCCTCTCAGTAAACTCTGCCTTCAATACTCGAGCCATGACTTTTCTTCCAGCTGGTGGTAACTATGGTGGAACCTGTTGAAGAGAGAACACACCTGGTGAGAGCAACCCGATTCCAACCTTTATTAGGTGAGTGTAGGCCACCGGCCGCACTCAGAAATATAACAGAGAACCAAACTCTGTCATAAGGCCGAGGAGCTCATCACATCGGTCTGAGTCATGGTAAGACAAGGAAAGACTAAATGAAAAGGGCAGAAACCCAGCAGATGCCCTACTGGAAGATCCTACCATTGGACATTTCCTTCACCCCCCCCCCCCCAACCATCCTCAATCTCCCTAAATATCATCCCACTACATTGCCCTTAACTCACTGAGTTAAATGATATCTCACACCAGCTAGTTTAAGCTACGCGATAGGCTACTGTTGCCGACGCTCTTATAATACGTTATATCAACGCCCATTACTACACTCGATTTCTAATAATAATCTAAGTTAGATATGTTTAATTAAATACCATATATTTATTCCTGCTGGTGATTGAGACTATTGAATAACACAATGGTTAAATGTCCGCCGATGCAAATCAACATGAGACACTATAGTCTCTCTCTCCTTAATCAAGCTAGGAATAGCGCACACGTGCTGTTGGTGTCACAACATTTTGGTCAACTCACCCAGAGTTGTTTATATCAACTGGTTTTAATACTGGGTCTGAGTGACGTCACAAAACTGTCAAGACATCTAGACAGTCTAGAATCTATTTTTCTCACTCTTTTTTAGACTGGATGGAAACAGCCCGCCGTCTATTTTGCTTTCATCTGGGGACCTGTCCCGGTACGTCTGTAATCTGGAGAATAATTTTCCCGCAACAAAAGATCTTGCCGACCCAATCCAGACAATCCGTCTATCACATCAAAAGATGGCTGCCCGCCTCGAGACGTATGGCGTGACAGTTTTTCCTCGATCAACGACACATTAAAGAATGCCGACTTTTTGTAGACGTAAGACGCGACGTTCTGTCATCGATCGAAAACTCCAAGATTTTGTGACAATTTGATAAGAAGAGAAGAATTGGAGAACATCGTAACAACTGGAAAGATCAACGGGAAAAGAGACAGAGTTAGGCCAAGAGAAATTATGCTGGATGGACCGAGATGGTGGCATGGAGGAATATCATCAGCAGAGCTGATTCAGAACACCAAGGACCAAGATCTGTGGAGGGACATGAACAATCACGACAGTTGGCAGAGCAGTTAATGATGATGATGGCACTACATTTAAGATATTAAATAGCAGAGGACGCTTGCGCAATTTTCTTATAAGGAAAATGTGTAGTGGTTCACGCGGTTTGAAGCAATATCAAGAACTGTAGAACCAAATATAATAATAAGTGTAATCGGGAATGGCAAAGATAGATATGGATATATTTTACGACATAAACATGATATGGGAAGGGAGTTGACAGAGTTTAACAGTTGCATCTGTAACAATATTGATTCCAGCTGGATGTACGCATCCTAAAGTGTTGATTAACTGGCTTTCCATTGTAAACCTGGCCGAGATATCCGAGTAACACTACCTTCTGGCAGTGACACACACATCACCGACACCCCTGTAATCGAGATAAATGAAATGATTAAAAACGGTTTTGTTGAAGTATTATGTAACGTCCCAAGGATATTCCCTAAAAAGTCAGCCAGTCATCTTTTGGTCTCTCCGATGTATTTCATGTCACACCTCTTGCACATAATAGTAATTATTGTTCGCACGTTAGGCACACCTTCTGGTGATATTTGGATGAATATCCAGCAGACCAACTAATCATCATCATCATCATCATCATCATCATCATCATCATCATCATCATCATCATCATCATCATGTACCAAGACCTTTAAGGAAAAAGACCCTCTCTCATTTACCAGTTTTCCCGCCTCATCCATTGGCATGCCCAAAGTGTCTACAATGTCCACATTCGTACTGATTATCCCCTGCCTCTTCTCCCGGGAACCGCCCATCACAGTTCTTTCAAAACCTCTGTGGCCTTTACTATGGCCAAGTATTTCAGCTTCCATGACATGATGCTGTTAATGAGCAGATTTCTTGGATGTCCTGTTCTTGTAGAATTTCAGTATGTTTCTCCTTCTTGGTCCATGATATTCTAAGAAAATTTGGGAAACATTTATGTTCAATTTACCGGGATAAACAGTCACCGCTGTGGTGTATCTTTCTATTTACGATAGTACCACAGAGAAGAGTACCCATTCACACTTGCAGCTTAAATGGCTATTAAAAGCTGAGAACATATTCCACAGACACGTGGATATTCAAAAGCCATGGGAAACTACCAAATTTTGTATTCCAAAACTTACTATAAATTAATAAATATAAAGAAGATCCCCAAATTAAATAGGGCAGCTTTACTAGAACACGACAACAAGTAACAATATGGACGTTGCGGGCCATAATAATTCTCAGCACACAGACGACAACACACCGATATATATATATATATATATATATATATTATATATATATATATATATATTATATATATATATAATATATATATATATATATATTATATATATATATATATATATATATGCATACATACATTATCTTTATCCTCGTGTGGACTTGACGGGTGTGTGATCGAATAATGCGTGTATGACTTATAACAGTGCTAAGAATGCATCCAGGAAACTTAACATGGCAACCCGCTAACCAAACCATCCTTCACATTTCAGAGCAATGTTGACCACAGCGAGGTTCTTCGTTGTCTGCTGGCCATGTTGGTTTTGGCCAGGGAGTCTGCTGGTTTTCCCGCCCAGTTGGATGATTCTGTAAGTTTATTTCACTTGTGTTTGCATATGTTTGGTTTCTAATGTTTCAACAGCGTTGTAGATCTGTTTTCTTTAGTTGAGATCATTACATTGTATGGCGGCTAGCCGCCATAACTTATATCAACTTTCATGTCATGTGTTATCTTTCATATAAAGTATTATCCTTCATGTCATGTATTATCCTTCATGTCATGTAATATCCTTCATGTCATGTATTATCCTTCATGTCATCTTTCATATTATGTATTATCCTTCATGTCATGTATTATCCTTCATGTCATCCTTTATGTCATGTATTATCCGTCATGACATATTTCATGTCATATATTATCTTTTATGTCATATATTTCCGTCATGTCATGTATTATCCCTAATGGTATGTATTATCCTTCATGTCATGTGTAATCCTACATGTCATCCTTTATGTCATGTAGTATCCGTCGTGTCATTATTATCCTTCATGTCATGTATTATCCTTCATGCCATGTATTTTCATTCGAGGCATATATTATCCTCAATGTTATGTATTTTCCGTCATGTTATTATTATCCTTCATGCCATGCATTATCCTTCCTGTCATGTATAATCTTACATGTCGTCCTTCATGTCATGTCATGTATTATCCTTCATGTCATGTATTATCCTTCATGTCATACCTGTTCCTTTATGTCATGTATTATCCTACATGTCATGTATTTTCCGTGATGCCATGTATTATCATTCATGTCATTTATTATCCCTCATGTCATTTATTATCCTTCACGACATGTATCATCCTTCAAGTCATCCTTCATGTCAAGTATGATCCTTCTTATTATTTATCAGCCATAGATGTATGGATGACATTGTAAGAAGATAGAGATTATGGGTGTATAAAAATAAAGAAATATCACAATGTAATATACGGATAGTGAGAACATTCTTAAACAAATGAATCGGTACAACTATCTCGCCTTCTCTGAATGAGTATGGCCTGTACTGGCGCCTTATTCAACATGGTCGTATTGGCGACTAATCTCTATATCTAGAAGGTACTCCACTACCCGCCGCCTGGTGGGCGTGTATAATATTAGGAAATACTTGAACTGAACTGAGCTGAAACAATGGGACTGCGATCAGACAAAGACAGTTGAGGTTCTTCGGCAAACAACAAGACGGCGTGGACTTGCCTTGAAGATCAGTTGATTTTAAATCGAGAATTTAGCCCAACAAAGCGAAGAAGGAACACATACTTGTACACTGAAAAAAAAAAAAAAAACAACCCCATTAGTTAAGGGAACAGTAATGAAACCAATGAGACTCCCCCAATGTGTCTCCACCTTGACGTGGTGGGGGAGCTTGCGTGTCCCATAGACCCCATTTGCTTGCCGATGGGTGAAAAATTACATATCGGACAGCTTATGGGATAGGGACCAGACTAAGAGAGACACAACCTGCTGCTCTGCAGGCATAGACTGAGGATAGCAGTCAAAATTTAAATCAGGTGCACAAAGGCAGAATTTCTTGGTCCGGACAAAACTCTTAAGGCTCCCTGTCGAGGGCTGTGGCTGAACGCCTCTAAGCCACAAACCCTCGGATCTGAGAGCCAGGCCGATACCCGTCTACCGGAAAATAGAAACATGATACTGAGCAAGGTATGCTCAGGTCTGATATATGTTCGAAGGCTCTCAGGGGGGGATATGAGGGATTCCCGGATGAAAAGGGCCTGACCGTTTCTCGTTCACTGCTGCACGAAGGTAAAGGGGCTGAGCCGGCAGCACATGTAGCCACCTCGTGAGCGAGTAAAAAAAGTCAGAAAAGTGCCCCATCCAAAGGGGATGGTTACGGCTCATAGAGGGGTAGACAAAAGGAAAAAAACGTCTCAACAACGCAAAATGGAACGCACCCGGGGAGCGAACCCATTGCGTGGGTTGAAGTCACAAGAAAGCTTACCGAGTGGATGTCGCTCGCAATCTGACCGCTCCTGGGGTGTGCTTTAGCGATCAGTGGCAAGTGGATGGCCCCAAAACATGGAAGTGAGGGGGAAATAAACCCGCCATGAGCAGGACGCGGAAAATCCCTTTGGGGGAGCCCAGTCTCGAGCAAATGTGCCGGTTTCAATTATGGGAAACCCCTCGGATAGTGAGATAATGCCCCTGGTCTGCCCCTCCTTCCCTTGAGGCCCACCGCGAATCGTTGATTTGTTAAACCTTGACCAGCTGAGATGTGGGTGACATTTAAAAAAGTTTTAACGGTCTCGAAACCAGAGGGAAGGGGTTTAAACCCCACTAAAAAAAGCCCGCCAGAAGTGGAAGGGCGTCCTACGGGGGCAAACTAAAAAATTTACACTTTCGCCAAATTTCGTCCGAGTGAAATGTTCGCCGAATGTTCTCGTGCTAGGAACAGCTCTGATACCCAGTTTCCGAATGCCGCTCGTTTGGAAAAGCTCTGACTAGGTAGTTTTTCCCAATGTCTGTGTGCCTGGAAAAGGTCTTTATGGGCGCAACGCCCCGCACATGTCCGGAAACTCGCTGAGTGGATCCGTCTGCAAACCTGTTTGGTTTTTGCGGGAATGGCCCGGGGGAAAAAGAAATGACCAATATATTGAAATGAGGATTTAAAGCACCATGAGCAGGACGTGACATTTCCCT